>JADBJO010001045.1:481592-489092 GCA_016801955.1 Conus betulinus | reverse complement strand
TGCACTAAGATATTGAATCCCAAACGGACGAGGCGAGGCCATACACCTCTATGTGACTGAAGAATGAACTAAGAATACCTATAACGAATGCGTCAGTTCAGCAGGGATCAAGACCTTTGCCTACTAAGGGGGCGGCGGGGAAAGCGCACGAGGAGGGGGCGGGGGGAGGGGGGTGGGGGGGGGGGGATGGGTGAAGAGGACGAGGTCGGAGTGATGTGAATAGTACTATAGCAGAGTAATCATAGGCTTCAGAGAGTTATAAGCAAACATTAACCGAACATCATAGTGGAACATCAAATTTACACGCATTACAAAAAAAAAAGAAAACACATTGGCATTGAATTCACACCAACTGCAAATAAATAAAGATAATGGAGTCTTAAATAACAGTAACAGCTGTAGATACTGAGGTATTGCACTCTTGCAATAATGCAATCCACTGCAGAGAATATCACGATATCACAGTTTCTTTAGCTTCACTGATCCAAAGAGAAACCCTTAGGACAGCTTGACAGCGGAAGTTCCTCCTCGAAACCCCCCCCCCCACCCCCCCCCCCCCCCCCCCCCCCCCCCCCCCCCCCCCCCCCCCCCCCCCCCCCCCCCCCCCCCCCCCCCGCTCTTATGAATTAGTGTTTAGGCAGTGAATTCCGTACATTCCTACGGGTCAGAGCCGCGTCCACATCAAGATGCCCGTGTTCTATCCGAAACATTCTTGGATCTGTCGGAATTTGAATTTGCACTTCCTGGGGTGGGTTGGTGTCTTAAGGCGTAGCTCCCCTTCCCCCCTCCCCCCCCCCCCCCCTCCTACCAACCCCCCTCCTTATATCTGTCTGACCCACATCGCCTGCCGGACACTTAAATTGGGATACTGAAGCCTGGTGAAGTTTACTGTCGTTGCTCTTCGACCAGCTCCCCCGCTGGAACTTTTCTTAGCTGCCTCTGCCACTGCCTTCAGGGCTCTGATTCTTCTGGTACAAGAAATTGAGAGTTGTTTCACGAGATCGTGGGCTGACGAGCCATCTAAACGGCTTGTTCAAACCTCTGTGGCGAGGACTTGGGCTTGGTAGGCCGAATGTCTCAAGTTGTTGGTTAAACTGGCATACTGCTCAGTCTGGTAGACGTCACCTTCCTTCATTCTGAGTGAGTTCAGTCAGAATCAATTGTTTTGATGAACCTGACTGGAGTACTATGATGATCAGGTCTCATGCCGCTGTTCTTGACGATCTCTTCGTGGTCTTCCCATTCGAGAAGGTTATGCTGTGCGATCTTAAGTCTTTCTTCATCATCCGGTAAACCTCGCCGTCCATGCTCCTGACGTCACGATTGTTCCCCCCATCATGACTGGTGGCCTCCTGTCGGGTAGGAGGGTAGGACGTTGTTGCTGGAGCTTCTGATGTCGTTGTGTCGTCCTCTAGCAGTGCTCACCGCATGACCTTTACACGACCACCTGAAGCGCTTAGCTGTGTCACCATGGGCGCTTTCCCGGGGTTAGCGCTGTTCTACATGAATTCAGGACATGTTCCAGCATCAGTTTGCTTCCACACAAATGTCACATAAGGTCATCTGATCCCCCCTCCCACCACCACCACCTCCCCAACCCCCTATTTCACCAGGTTGGAATTCGATGGCAAGAGGTCGTATACAGTTCTGAAGATGAAGCTAATCCAGAAAGGAGTCATATGCTTTATTCCATTTCAGATGAGACTTACCTGGGATGCACTCCCCCCCCCCCCCCCTCCTCCCCCATGTGGTCCATTGTCCTTCTTTGTCTAGCTGAACTGCATTCCGAACACTCATGGCATTGTCTTCTTTCCTCAGTTCCCATAGAGAGAATTGAACAAAAATCCAATGTGTCTCTAGAAGGTGTGGTTTTGAAAGGTTGTGTGAATGAGTTTTTAATTATTCTTATCATTTATTTTAATAAATAATTTAGTTGCAAAGTGAAACGACTGCAGGCGGAAATCTAAACAAATCTTAAATAAATGTCAGCGAACTGCCCAGAGAAACGTGGACAAACGAGTCACAAGACAACACACAACGTGTTTCGACCTCTTAGGTCTTCTTCAGTTGAAACAAAGACCTAAGAGGTCGAAACGCGTTGTGTGTTGTCTTGTGACTCGTTTGTCCACGTTTCTCTGGGCAGTTCGCTGACATTTATTTAAGATTTGTTTCATAAATAATGACTTGAGTTGACTTATACGCGCTGACAGCCCTAACACGGCACTTCGCGGTCGGCTGGGCTATAAGCAACATTACCTTACCTTACCTAGTGTCCATATTATCATGTCTCTCTTTGCTTTTCCTTCTGCCTCTGACCATCACATCATTTCCGTTGATCCCAGTCCCTGACTGTTGACGTGTGTGTGTGTGTGTGTGTGTGTGTGTGTGTGTGTGTGTGTGTGTGTCCATGATCCTGAGCTTTTCCTCTGCCACGTTTCATTGCCTCCTGAACTTTCCATTTTCTCTCAGTCTGTAGCTTAGGATGGACTGATCTCACACCGGTTGTCTCCCCCGGCGACCTCAAGCATAGCTACTAACCTTGCTTCAGCCACTAAGTACTCCTTAGTGATACATTTTACGGGTACCTTCACCTCTGCCTGGCGACGGGTAGCGCGCATCGTCAGCCATACGGGCAAACCAAGCCAGTTCCTTCGGTATAGGTCTCTTTTTCGTCTCCATTGATTCGACCGTGCTACGGCTGGATGCTGTCTATCAGAAGAGGCCACAGGAGTGTCGGGATCAGCATGAACCGAAGACACACGAGGCATGCCCTTTGCCAGAAAAAGACTGCGCTGGTCTGGAAAATATCTTGCAGTCTTTCTTCGGAGATTCGCTCGGTTTCCTTTCCCCACTTTGTGTCTTTCAAGGATTCATCAAACCAGCTCCCATGCTTCCTGAGTGGTTCTTCTGTCACCGTTGGATTAGGTTGGGTGCTACCGCGAAAATGTTCCGGCTGCGTTTCTTTTTCTCGGGGGAAAGGCATGTCCATTTTGTTGCTTTGAAAACTCGCTCTGGATCATGCAAAAAGGTCGTTCAACTGCTTCAACATTTTGTATTTCACTTCCCTTAGTTAAAAGGACTGCTGTGCCATCCATGAAGTCTTTGAGACAGAGCATTCAGTGTCCATTCTCCGGGTCTGCTGAACCTGTATCGCTCTTGGCTGCTCTCAAGATGACCTCCCTTGCCGACACAAATCGGTGTCAGTCTCCCTTGCACACCGTGTGCAAGTTCGTTTTGTCTACAATCACGGAAATGTTCCGTGGCCAGTAAAAAGTACGAGTTTTTTTAAGTGTCCACACCAAAGTCAAATGACCAAATGCTAGTACTAACCTTGTGCTGGGATACACCTAAGAATCCACAACTGAGTCAACAGACTAAAAGAAGCCAGTTTATATTGCACGTGGAAAATTAGGCTGCTTAGATTGAGCTCAGTATGTTCTTCTTCGCTCCAATTTTGAGAGAGAGAGAGAGAGAGAGAGAGAGAGAGAGAGAGAGAGAGAGAAGAGAGAGAGATAGAGGTGCAGAGAGAGAGAGGCAGAGAGAGAGAGAGAGGGAGAGAGAGAGAGAGAGAGAGAGAGAGAGAGAGAGAGAGAGAGAGAGAGAGAGAGAGAGAGAGAAGAGAGAGAGAGAGAGAGAGAGAGAGAGAGAGAGAGAGAGAGAGAGAGAGAGAGCGAGAGAGAGAGAGAGAGAGAAGAGAGAGAGAGATAGGGGGCAGAGAGAGAGAGAGAGAGAGAGAGACAGAGACAGAGAGAGAGAGAGAGAGACAAACGAACTCCAGTCCCTGGCATTTGACTGAAATCATAGAATTTTCAAAGGCAACTGAACATGACCCTAACCAAAGCACTAACCTGGAGAGACAAAGTCCAATATTCCCTTTGCCATTTTCACTGAAAATATGCTTTCTAATATGTATGCTTTTTTTTTTCGTTATTTTATTCGTTTTCGTTTCACCTGAAGAAGACCTAAGAGGTCGAAACGCGTTGTGTTTTCTCTTGTGACTCGTTTGTCCACGTTTCCCTGGGCGGTTCGCTGACATTTATTTAAGATTTTTCTAATATGACTCAATTCGAACCAGTAACCTCGATTGAAAATGTTCTCTTTATATTCACTTTGGCATTTATCTCATGTCCGTGTGTGTGTGTGTGTGTGTGTGTGTGTGAAGTAAGGAAGCCAACGGCACAGAATAGGCAAGACAGCACAAAGGGAGACCATACTAACATCTAAGGAAGAACTAAAACGTCTTTAATCTGTGTGTGTGTGTGTGTGTGTGTGTGTGTGTGTGTGTGTGTGTGTGTAATCTATAGTTTATCTATCGGTCTGTCTGTCCGTCCTCCACTTTCTATCTGTCTGCACACACACACACACACACACACACACACACATATACACATATATATATATATATATATAGTATATTTATATGCAAATGTTTATGTGCATATGTACATATATATATATATATATATATATATATATATATATATATATATATATATATATATATATATATACACTGAAACCTTTGTATGATTAATAACGGAAGCCTGGCTTCAATCCAAAGAAAAAACTTAAAATCGCGATATTTCTCTATTGGTTTATTTCGTTTTGCACACAGTTCCTTCATGTGCTTCGCGCACTCCAAATTCCTGTGCAGTTGACGTAGCTTCTGTCTGTTTCAAATCCTGATTATCATCATTCATCTTATTTGTATCGATTTTAAAATGGAAGGAAACGGAATCGGACACTTCGTTGCTTAAACCCAACCTTTGCCACGTTTACAGATAACGCTTTTGGACAGGACATCCCGATAAGACCATGATAACATTACGTCGGAGGCATGGCGGCGAAGAAGACAGGCAAGCCGAGATACACACATCGGACTGCAACTTCCCCATGCAGGTCGAAAGTTCAATTCCCTCACGACGGTGTCAAACTGCCTTCGATTTCGTGGTCAACTTGGGTTCTGATCAAGCTCCGAGGAACGTCTGCAGAGGTCGTTCAGCTTCTATCACACAGCACCATGTATCCCGTGCAACCCGACGAATCGAAACCTGTATAACCACTCCCTACAGCACCCAGTGTGGGTACCGAATTGTTCGCTTTGAAACAAGAGTTGCTGGATGAGGATGACCAGCGTTTGGCCAGTATACATACACATACACACACACACATACATCTCTCTCTCTCTCTCTCTCTCTCTGTCTCTCTCTCTTCATGCCTGGGCCCTGGTGTCTTGGATTGTTAGACAGCAAGTGGAGCAAAGATCAAAATTCGTTCCACTCACTAACGATACATCACTTTGAAAAATGAGACTTCCATTGACGTGTGTGTGTGTGTGTGTGTGTGTGTGGGGGGGGGGGGGGGGGGGGGGGGGGGGGGGTCATGACATACAATACTTCATCAGTGAGTGATCTCCTTGTTTTATTTTCTTTTTTTCCTCCAAAGGGAAGATGACCAAGACCAGCCAACGACAACTGTTTCGCTCAGTGAAGAGCTCACCAGGCTTGCAACAGCATCCAGGTCACCTGCAGGGGAGAAACACTTCCATGGAAGACTCAGTAAACAGAGAGCTCTCCAAAATCTAGCAGATCCTCCAGCGTGTATGAAAAGTGTCTCTACACAACAGCAACAACAAACAACAACAACGAAAACCAAGTGCGCTCAACACAGGGAAAAATAAAAATTTTCAATAAGATGATCGACTAAAATCTCGTCGAAATGATTAAAAATGATCGGAAATAAAATCTGTCGAAAATCAAAGATGATCGACTAAAATCTGTCGAAAATCTACGATAATCAATAATAAAAAATCTGTCGAAAATCTGAGATGATCGTCGAAAACCTAAACTAAAATCTGTCGAAAATCTAAGATGATCGATTAAAAACCTGTCGAAAATCAAAGATGATTGACTAGAATCCGTCGAAAATCAAAGATGATCGACTAAAATTAGAAAATCAAAGATGGTGGACTAAAATCCGTCGAAAATAAAAGATGATAAACTAAAATCTGTCGAATATCAGAGATGATCAACTAAAATCTGTCGAAAATCAAAGACGGTAGACTAAAATCTGTCGAAAATCAAAGGTGGAAACCTAAAAGACGCAGCCTGAGAAGGCCAGTAATCAGGGATGAAAATCCACAAGGCTTCATTCTCTACTGCCCTTTTTTTTGGTGTATATTCTAAGGTTAAAACGCCGGACGCCGCTACACACACAAGCCTGAAGAGCTGAAAGGTTGATGATGCAAGACGGTAAAAAATAGAAATGAGAATCAAACCTAGATCCAGACACCTTTGATTTCCAGACAGCAGGTGGGCTGAAGATATCCGAACCTGTCCCCCTCACAACACATAACTTGAACAGACTGACTTTCTTCATTTAAGGGGAAGAGGGCATGAGTGGAAATCTTTCTGCGCCGACAGCTGTTTGTTCTTAGTGTTTCCACCAAAGCGGGGGTCATCATGTACTGTATCTTCAGTACTTGTATTATGTATATTATGGTTTTCCTTGAATCCCGAGGGAACCTTAGAATTAAAAAGAAAAATCTGATCTGATTCTGTAGCTATCGAGGAGAAAACGACGACGTTGAAGTCTCTCTCTCTCTCTCTCTCTCTCTCTCTCTCTCTCTCTCTCTCTTGAAGTGTCTCTCTCTCTCTCTCTCTCTCTCTCTCTCTCTCTCTCTCTCTCTCTCTCTCTCTCTCTCACACACACACACACACACACACACACACACACACACACGAAAATACCAAAAACTAAACGAACATATACTCCCTATGTTTGGCCACACGTGAAAAAAAAAAAGAAAAAAACACACACACACACACACACACACACACACACACCGACAAGCGAACAGACTTCCAAGCGCTTTTAGAATGACGGCCTAGGACTTCCATGGGTGAGCAGCAGCTTTTTGTCTGTGTGGACTTGACCGCACGCGCGTGCCACCAGCCAGTGAAAGAGGGAAGAGAAACAACCGGAAGTCAAGCCTGTCCAGCTTGCTGCCGCCTTCCGGTCGTTGACGTGGCAAGTGCTTCCGGTCGGCGGCAGCGAAACTCCACAGCGCGGGACTAGGACGGATATTAACGTTGGATATTGTTGTTGCTAACACAGCCTGATCGTCGTCATCATCATCATCACGTGACGACTGACTGACTTGACACAGACAGGACGGACGACGGGGGAGGAGGAGGGGGATGGGGGAGGGAGGGGTAAAAGAAGGTGGGGGTGCAGAGGGGAGTCGTTGGTGAATGGCGAAGAGGATTCAGCGAGCGAGCGAGCGAGAGAGAGAGAGAGAGAGAGAGAGAGAGAGAGAGAACATGTGTGTGTGCAGAATGGCAGCATGTTTGTCCGTGAAAGTGTGTGTGTGTGTGTGTGTGTGTGTGTGTGTGTGTGTACGTGTGTGTGTGTGTGTGTGCGCGCGCGCGCGCGCGCGCGCGCGCGTGTGTGTGTGTGTGTGTGTGTGTGTGTGTGTGTGCGAGTATGAATGAGAGAGAC
>JADBJO010001045.1:466592-474092 GCA_016801955.1 Conus betulinus | reverse complement strand
AATTTAGTTTAAAATCTTTCTGCTGTAAAATCTTAGATCTGATGGGGAAAAAAAAAGTTAATCTCCTTCAGAAATCCAAAGATCACATCAGGTGGGACATCGCTGAGAAAAGGTTTTCCATCGAGTCTGCATGTTTATGTCTCACATCATGCAAAGTCCCAACACTCTACAACAATTATGTTTGGCTGTGAGTGGTAACAGGAGGTGGATTGCACCACGGAGCTTCTTCACCTTTTAACAGATAAGAACGGGTGTTAGAAAGAGGGGCCTGTAGTCAAGCGGCACAAGACTGTTTCTGCTCTACGGCCACCTTGGAACACGGTAAAAACTCAGGTTTGGCCAGATTTTGAACAGTTTGGTTATCCGTCTGTGAGTTCAACTCCTCTTGCCAGAGGGTCTTTGGTTTAAGCTCTATTTCCATAACATCTTAATGTAAGGGAGAGGTATGCAGTCAGTACACAGTTATTCCTCTTTTTTTTTTTCTTACTTTGGCCTTCATCTTTTTCTTTGCCTTCTCCTTCTTTCTGTCTACTCTACTCCACCTTTTTCTCTGCTGGGTTGTAAACAGCTCTCTCTGTCTGTCTGTTTCCCCCCCCCCCCCCCCTCTCTCTCTCTCTCTCTCTCTCTCTCTCTTCACACCATGTCCTATTCTCTCCGACTTATTTGTACGGTTTTTTTTTTTTTCAATCCTTTCTCATTTTCCCTACCGTCACTTAACTTTTCATACCTGTTATTATTCTTGTGCCTGTGTTGTCCTCCTCTTTTCCTCCCTTTTCACACTCGTCCCCCTTTCTTCCACATTTTTCCCCCCCCCCCTCAGCTACTATTCCATACCCCTCATTATGTCCCTAATGTTGCCTACATTTTCCCATTTTGTTTGTTGTGCTTTACCGGCACATACGTGTCCAAACTTTTTCCCCCCTACCTTCACCCATTTTTCATACCTGGTCCTTCTATATAACAACTTTCCCAGCTATTGTAACCCTTCGCCCCTTACCTCTTCCTTTTTTTTTTTTTCAATTTAACCTTCCCCTGTTACCTCTTGTTACTTGACGGGTGACTTTAACGTCCTGTTGGTCCGAGACCCTGAAGGACATAGGTTGACCAGATTCAGTCTGTGTAGTTTTGGGGCGTTGCCATCCCCAGTGGTGACTGGCCGTGGTCAGTGTCGTTGTCGTTGGTCGTCCGCTCTCTGTGGCAACCTCCTCCCCCCAGGCCTTTCACAGTCCCCTTCCAGGATAGGGATCCACACGATCCAATTTTGGCCGGCTCGGGTAGAACACCCTAACTGGCCACCACCCCCCCCCCCCCCCCCCGCCCCCTCCCCTCCCTCTCCAGCTGGGAAGCCCGAGGACAGGGCTGTGAGGCTCAGGGGTTCAACCCGAGGCCGGACTCTGGGGTTTCTCTCTCTGCCTCTTTTGGACGCTCTCTGCCTTGCGGGACTCTTTCCTTGCAGAGTGGTTAGCACCAGCTGTCTGTACCGGAGGACAGGAGGCGAGTCACACAGGAGCTTCAAGGGTTGCATCCCTTGGGTGGGATGTGTGTGGAGGACGTCCTGGTCCCTGAGGTCATGTGATTCCTCTTCTCACTACTGCTTGTTCTTACCCCCCCTTTCTATTTCTAACTCTCCCTGTTTCTTCCGCCATTTCCCTACACATCTTCTTCTCCCGACCCTGCAATCCCTAGGTTGCCACCTATACCCTCCTTTTTTTTTTTCCTGCTATCTCCACCTTTCCCTGGTATCCGCGCCTTTTGTCCCGAAATCCCGAGGTTTCCAACTTTACCTTCCTTCCTTTTCCTTCTACCCATACCTTTTCCTCGTATCCGTACCTTTGTCTGGCAATCTGTTGGTTTTCCAACTATACCTTCCTTTTCCTGCTATCCATACCTTTGTTCTGCAACCCTAGGTTTCCAACTGTCTGTCTTTTTTCCTGCTATCCCCAAATTTTCCTGCTATCCATACCTTTGTCCAGCAGTCCCTAGGTTTTTCAACTATACCTTCACTTTCCTGCTATCCATACCTTTGTCCAGCAATCCCCAGGTTTTTCAACTATACCTTCATTTTCCTGCTATCCCCCACATTTCTCTGGTATCAGTGCCTTTGTCAACTGAAATTCCAAGGTTTTCCAACTATACCTTCCTATTCCTGCTTCCCCACATTTCCAACTGGTATCAGTGCCTGCTATCATGCAATCCCTAGCTCTTCCACCGGTACCTTCCTCTTCCTGCTATCTCCACAGTTTTCCTGCTATCCATACCTTTGTCATGCAATCCCTAGGTTTTTTCCAACTATACCTTCGTTTCCTGCTACCCCTGCATACCTTTTTCCTGAAATCCGTTGGTTTTTCCGCCCATAATCTTCCTTTTTCCTGCTGTCCATACCTTAGTCCTGCAGTCCACTGGTTTTCTTCAAACTATACCAACTTATCCTGCTTTCCCTCACCTTTTTTGACCCCGTATCCATACCTTTTTCTGCAATCCCTAGGTTTTTCCAACCTCACCATCCGTTTTCTGCCTTTCGCTACCTTTCATTACATCTGTACACTTTCCACCTTTTTTTTTTTTCCTCCTCCTCCTCCTCGCTGTCTTTCCTATGTTTATCACAAGACGGGAAGGGGGAACAGGGGTGGTGGAGGGGGGGGGGGGGGGAGGTGAGTGTGGGTGGGGGTGAGGGAGGGACGGAGAAAGAGCCGATATAGGAAACCCTTCTTTTGTCTGACCAATCGTCTGACAGGCGCGGTTGTCGAACTTGATCTACGCCCACCGTAATGAGCGCGCCCAGCCCTCCGATCTCAACGAAGTGCGCGACAGGTTCGGGGACGTCTTGGCCGACTACCAGTGTCAGGACAAGGACATCTTCACCCTGGACCTGACCCGTGAGTCCTGCGGCATGAGCCACCGGGGTGTGGAGAGATGGGGTGGGGTGGGGTGGGGTGGAGTGGAGTTGGGTGGGGGGTGGGAGTCCGGAGACTAGTCACGGGATTTTCGCTCTATTCTTGTTCTTCTTCTTGTCCTTTTCTTCTGACTGCTGTTTCTTCATGATCATGATGATGATGATGATGATGTGATGATGATGATGATGATGATGATGATGATGATGTCATCATCATCATCATCATCATCATCATCATCATCATCATCAACATCAACATGAGCTGCAGCAGCAGCAGCATTCTATCCTTCTTCCTTCTTCTACCTCTTCTGTACTGGGCCGCACTGTCAAGTTTCCTGAAACTGATGATGGTTTATTGCCCGCGATCGTCATCTTTCAGATAGTCTCATCTTGCTTTGTTTTGTCGTTGTCGCGGAGGCGTGGCGGTGGGGCGTGGAGGGGGGGGGGGGGGGGGGGGGAGGGTCGAAAGGGAGACATACCAAAAATCGTTCGGCGACACGCGACTGTGCGCCTGTGCATTCCTTCTCCCCCCCCCCCCCTTCCCCCCTCTCCACTCCATTTTCCAAAGGATCCGCGTCAAAATCTGAAGTTTTTTGTTTATATTGATCAATGTATATAAATCGCTTTAAAAAAAAAAAGAAAAAGAAAAAATGAAAAAAAAAAAAAAAAAAGAAAAAAAGAGCGAAATGGTGTGAGAAAAGCTGACCACGAAAGTGAATATTTACTGGTTTTAATTGTTTGCAAATGATGTCGCCAGAGAAATGCCTACAAAACTTAAAACTGCTGGATAATGCTTGCGACTGGGAAGGAAGTGACATGTTCTGTGTTAAGAAGGGTTTCATTCGAACGTACAGATTTTAAACACAACAAACAAAGCAGGGATAAAAGCGTTCCTCTTACAATCTTTCGAACTGTTCAGTTTATCTTGACGAAATGATCGACTTTTTTTCCCGATTAAACTGATGTCAGCCAATTATTATTATTATTATTTTTTTAATACTAGCACGTTCGTCTTGTCCAGTAGCATATCCTGGCTAGCAATGCGTGTGACTGTGTGATGTACTATTAGTTATACGTCCCCGATCACCCTGTGAGCCGGTCATAGTGTACCGCATCATCTTCTCTCTCTCTCTCTCTCTCTGTCTCTGTCTCTGTCTCTGTCTCTCTCTCTCTCTCTCTCTCTCTCTCTCGTCCTCCACGTGCGAATTTTGGAGGGAAAACCGATTCAAGCGAAACATTGCCAAGTATCAGTGGAAACCTTGTTTCTGTTTGCTCATGTTTGTCACAACGCATAACGAACTTTCTTGATGCACCAGCGCCCAGAATGACTGCTTCTTGTCATTCACCAGACATTTCCCAGAATGACTGCTTGCAGCGGATTTGTGAGTGGTGTACTGCTCTTAATGCTATGCGGTCGGTTTATTTCTATCTGTACAACGTGACTGGATTTTTTAGTTTAGTTGTGTGTACGCTTCAGGCTTTAGTAAAGGGGTGGTGGGTGGGGGGGGGGTGGGGGGGGGGGGGGTTAGGCCTTGAAAAGAATAAGAATGATAAGGTCTCTCCGTGCCAAGTTCTACCGAGCTCCCTCTTCTCACTGCAGGACAGGACACGCAGTACATCGTGAGCAACTACAACCACGGGCGGTAAAGAGTTTCCAACAACGTGGACAGCGGCCGGCTCTATGGACAAGGACGCCTGCTTGTGTGACCAGTGGTCACTTTCGACGGAGACACGCAAAACGACCGACTGGACTCCCCTTTGAGCAACTGACGCTGAGGTTTCGTTTGGTGGGGTGTGGCGAAGATTACATACAAAAAAAAACAGTCTTCAATGCCAATAAACAGTCTTCAATACCAATAAACAGTCTTCAAAACCAATAAATAGTCCTCAATACAAATAAACAGTCTTCAATACAAAATAAACAGTCTTCAATACCAATAAACAGTCTTCAATGCCAATAAACAGTCTTCAAAACAAACAAACAGTCTTCAAAACCAATAAACACAGTCTTCAACAAAAATAAACAGTCTTCAATATAAATAAACAGTCTTCAATACCAATAAACAGTCTTCAATACCAATAAACAGTCTTCAATACAAATAAAGTCTTCAATAAAAATAAACAGTCTTCAATATAAATAAACAGTCTTCAATGCCAATAAACAGTCTTCAAGACCAATAAACAGTCTTCAATACAAATAAAACCGTCTTCAATATAAAATAAACAGTCTTCAATACCAATAAACCGTCTTCAATATCGATAAACAGTCTTCAATGCCAATAAACAGTCTTCAAGACCAATAAACAGTCTTCAATACCAATAAACTGTCTCAAAATACAAATAAACAGTCTTGTGGTTTCCGGACGGGAAAACGATCGCCCGCCTGGTCTTTGGTCTTGTTTGTTTTGTCAGTCCGTTTCTCACTGTTGCTCTGTGAACCCCCAAAACTCACGTTTCCCTTTTATCTGTTTGTTGGTTTGTCTGTTCGTCTGTCAGCAAGACTGTGCCAACACTGAGCGACGGGAAGCGACTCATGGGTAACCTGCTACATTTCGGGCGCTCATCCTGATCAAAACATGAACCCATAACTTTTTTTACCCTCAAATTCTTTAACATTGCAGATTTTGTTATTCCCAGAACATGCACGTATCCTTTTGTTTGTTCGTTTGTTTGTTTGTTTTTCTTACGAAATACTGCACAGATCTTAATGATAAAACCCAGACTTACGAGACATACTGATGGCAGGCGAGATGGTCAGATTGGGTACTCATCCCGGGTGTATAAAGGCCGAGTCAGTGCGCACAATAACTTTGATACGGGTAGGGGGGGGGGGGGGGGGGGGAGGGGGAGGGGGGTACTCATTCAGTCATCGCGAAGGAGACACACAGTGGGGGTAGCAGGTTGGGTTTGCCTTTCCGACGTTCGCCTGCTCTGTGAGGGGGCGGACACCCCCCCCCCCCCCCCCCCCCCCCCAATGGTCTCTCTTCCGACCTCTCCCGTTTCGTCCCCTCGCCGTGTTAGCCGTTTCGCTTCTTTTAGTGCACGTTTTGCAGTCCTCTGCCGGTCTTGACACAGCAAAGAATATTCGTATGGCTCTTCCACCGATTCAGAGTCTCTCTCTCTCTCTTTCTCTCTCTCTCTCTCTCTCTCTCTCTCTCTCTCTCTCTCTCTCTCTCTCTCCTCTCTCTCTTATGTAACACACACACACACACACACACACACACACACACAACACATGCAGGCACGCGCGCAAACATACACACCGCACACTCAATAAACTTCACTGCACGCGTGCGTGCGTGCGTGCGTGCGTGCGTGCGTGCATACGTGAATGTGCGCGCGCGCGCGTTTGTGCGCGCGCACGCGCACTCACACACACACACACACATGCACACACACACACACACACACACACACACACACACACACACACACACACACACACACACACACACACACACACACACACACAACCAGATTCTATGGACACTTGGAACGCCTGGAGTCCTCTGGCCTGTCTTGAGACAAACGACAATGTTTACCGAGTCTCTTCACTGACGTGATGCCAGAACGAACGGTAACGCTACATTCAACGCTGCTGATGTTTGGGGTGGGGGGGGGGGGGGGGGGGAAACATTTGTGACAAGGAAGAGACCAACACTTCTTTTTGATGACATACTGCACGACCTTTGCGATCACTTGCGGGGTGGTATTTTCTCTTGTCATGGGACGTTCTGTTGTGGGCACGCACTATCAGAGCCCCTGGTACCAACTGGACAGGAAGACATCACAAGGCAACGGCTACTCCCTTCACGACCTTGACCCCATAACTCACTTTGGCTTGGGTCATTCGCCCCGTGCGCGTGACAGATACTGCCCAGGGGCTTGTACAAAAATTTAAAGCTTCATCGAGGTCTCTGTGCTCAGCAGAACAAAACTGAGAAGCTGGATGAAAATAATGGGTCTCTGTCATTTTTATTTATTTTTTTTTTTTTAACGTGTACACGCGTGGCCTCGACAGATATTCTAAAATGCGAAAATACCACTCATTTCTCTCTGTTTCACTCAAGGAAAATAAAGAGAATTACGTACGTATCTTAAATGAAAGCAGGTACTGATAATTTAACGGGAAAAAAAAAGTTGGAAAGCGGGTGAACATCAGTGCCCCAATTCCAGTTAGTGCCGACAGGATCAGTCAGTCAGCACCACAACATCTGTGATGGTGTTAGGAAGCCCCCCAAAAGACCGCAGCGCTCGCTTTGCTGTCATGATGTCGTGCGGCTGTCTCTGTTTCTAGTCCAATCAGGTACTCTCCGGGGGGGGGGGGGGGGGGGGGGGGGGGGGGGGGGGGGGGAGCGCGGGATAGCTCAGTGGTAGAGCGCCGGACTCGTAATCCTGGATTACGGGTTTCGAATCTCCGCCGAGCCGTTTCGGTACTGGGGGGATTTTTTTTTCCCTCGGAGTTAACATTGGTTCTGACTCCATTTCCCTTACAGTGCTTCGAATGAGACTATAAAACGAGGTTCCGTGTGTGAAACGCACGCATGACATCTTGCACACACGTCAAATCCCATCACCAACTTTCGGAAGAGAAGGCCAGTTTGGCC
>JADBJO010001045.1:426592-434092 GCA_016801955.1 Conus betulinus | reverse complement strand
TGCGTTTGCTGTTTAAGGGGGTTTCTGTTTGTAGCAGTAAGATTCCGGAACCCCACAGAACCGATTTAGATAAGACCTTTTACTATTATCATTATATTGGGTATTTATATAGCGCCTATCCTCGGTCACAGACCAAGCTCTAAGCGCTTTACAATAAACACACTGCCTCACTCACTCAAAGGGCTGCTGCCTACCCAGGTAGTCCCGGCCGAAGAGCAGCCTACTGGCGCTCATTCAGTCGTTTCCCGTACCATTCAAATATCAGTCACTCATTTTCATTTATCTCATTTATTCCTCCAGTTTCTCACATAGGACGCATACGATGTTTTATACGTGTCCTCCATTTCCACCGGGTACACGATGGCACACGATAACAGTAAGTGACAATTTTTGTGGCTTGGTAAGAAATACCAGGCGGCTATCTTCAATTTACATCAATTTTGCCAGGGCAGCGGGGAACCCCCTGCTCTTTTCGATTCTCAACTGCCGTGGGTTCTTTAACGTGTGCAGGGGGCCAGGAAGGCACACGGGTCCGACTCGCTTATAGTCCCCATCCGATGGACTCTGTTGCGTGCCGTCCTGCTGCCGTCACTGCTGTTACTGTTCTGCTACTCTGTTGTTGTTGATGCCAATACTGCTGCTGCTGCTGCTCTACGATTATTACTGCTTCTACAACAACAGCAGCTACCATCATTACGACAACTACCTACTACTATTGCTGCAGCTGCTACTGCTGCTAAAACTAGCCACACCACTACTGCTGTTTCTGTTCTAGCAAAAGCAGTGTGTTGGCATTTCGGCGAGGCGATTCGGTGTTGAAAGCAGCGTTCGTTTGGAGTTATGGGGCATGGGTGTATTTCCCCATCAGAACAAGAGTTACCTTCCTGGTTTGTTGTTTGCTATGATACTGCTGCTGCGACTACAACCACTCCACTTCCTTTTCCTCCCCCTCCTACTGTTACTACTACTACCTCTACTACTACTACTACTACTACTTCTAGCTCCTGCCTGCTGCTGCTGCTGCTGCTTCTGAGGCTGCTACTCTCTACTGCTGCTGCAGCTGATGCAGTCAGTACTATGACTGCACCACTTCTGCAACCAGCACTCAAGTTCCTCTCTCCTCTTCCTCCTCCTGCTGCGGATGTCGTTAACTAGTGCCACCACCCCCCACCACTAACTAACCCCGCCCCCGCCCCCCCCCCCCCCCCCCCTCCCCCGCTTCCTTCTACACCTACTGGACGTACAACAACAGCTCAACACAACCAGTCCCGATGACAACGCTGCCTCCCGGACTGCAGAGATGCGTAGTGATGGGTGCTTCCTCCCCCCCCATCAGTGGCTGGTGGTCAATAGCGTGCATGCGGTGTACGTTGAAGGCCATCGATCTTCCGTTTAACAGGCAGGGATACAGAACGATGAGGGGTGGGTGGGTAGGTGGGGTGAGGCCGTGGGCGGGGGGGGGGGGGGGGGGGGGGAGGGAGGGGGGGAAGGTGGGAAGGGGGGGGGGGGGGGGAGGGCGGGGGGCGGGGCGGGGAGGTGGGGGTTTGGGCAGAGGTCAATGCGATGCCCGGTTGGCGTGTCGTGTCCGTTGAGATCCATCGATCTTCTGTTAAACGAGGCTGTGACAGTAGGGGGCTGGTGGTAGCGGTGGTGGTGGTGGGTGGTGGTGGGTAGTGGTGGTCAATACGATGTGCGGTCGGTCGGTCCGTTTTTGCCCGTCGATTGTCCATTTCTCGGGCAGTGACGGTGGGGGGGGGGGGGGGGGGGGGGGGGGGGGGGGGGGGGGGGGCGGGGTGGAAGTGGCCAGTGGCGAAGCATGGTTGTTCTGACCGCTTAACGAAGTTCATCGATCTTCCATTCAAAAGGGGGCAGCGATAGTGGCAATGGGTGGCATCAGTGGTCAACAAGCCGTCGGTTCGTTTCACGTGCTGCCGTGTCTACCACTAGGTCAGTTGAAGGTCATCCAACATAATAAGTATCATCGCTCGCAGGAAGACCGAGGGGTTTACCCCGCTGGAGCGACAACGACGAAGAAAATGGGGATAACACCGAAGTAATGAAAAAAGAAGTACTGTTTAATTGTAAGCTGTTAAAACGGGAGCTGGTTGTAGAGCTCAGTCAACTTCACTTCTATGTCGTGTTTGAAAGGGTTTTGACATATCGAGAAATAGAAGCCACCAAGTATAGCTGCTTTTTGTTTAGCGAACTCTCTCTCTCTCTCTCTCTCTCTCTCTCTCTCACACACACACACACACACACACACACACAAACACACACACACGCACACATGCACGCCCTCCCCCCCCTCCCTCCCCCCCCCCCCCCCCCACACACACACACACGCACACACAAGCGCGCGTGCCCAAAACATTCACAGCGAGGAAACTTCTCAGTTCTGTTTGTCGAAAGTGCATGGTCTTCCTAACATGCGCTTGTCCAAGACATGACAGCGAAACGTGTCATACTGCATGGAAGAGCGTTCCCAGACAGCCGGGACCCAACAGGCACGAGAAATGGGTACTAAACCTGAGCTCTGTGACAGGGAAAATAAATAAATAAATAGTATCTTTGCCTTCTACAGGTTGAACTCAAGTGAATTTCTCTTCTTCAGTTACTTCTCTTGATTTTGTGTTAGTCTTGCTCTTTCCTGTCGAAAAATGTGAAAACTGTATAAAACATACGATGTGTCCAGTTTGTATAGTTGATAAAGATGTTCACGTGCATTTTCCTTGGTTCCTAGTTTTTTCAGAAGAAATGTATCTTACAAAATACTATAAGACCAGCCTGTTCAAAAAAAAGAACACCCTCTGCAATATGAACATTTTTTTCAATCCTCCAGCTGTATCAGTCACCTTCCGTGGACGCACCTTATGACTCAAGCGTGATTGTTGAAACAGAAGGCGATTTCGTCGTTCATGCAGCTACCTACCCATCAAGCTAAATGGCGCGCGGCGATGGTGATCGATACCGTAGTTTGGTGACTTGGGGCGTGCGGGCTGTCCATCATGGAACGGTCGGCAGAGGGGCGGTAATCAATGCTGTCCGCGCGGGGGGGGGGGGGGGGACAGCTCTCCATCACGGCAGTGGTCAATGGCTGTGTCCCAACTTGACGGCACACAAAGCCTTGCCAGTGACCTTTGACCTCCAGTAATGGATTTCGACAAAACACGCCCCTCCAGGCTAGAAATAAAACGCGATAAGCAGAGTTGTCTCCCTTCACTGTACTAGACGTAAGGGTGATCTCCCGCGACTTCGCTCAGCTCCTTTTCATCGCCTTCCCCCCCTCCACCCCCCACCCCCGTTTTTTTTTTTTTTTTTTTTTTTTTTTTTTTGCTTTTTTTTTTTTTTAAAACTATCTCTGTGTATGACTGATCATGTGTGCACATGCGCACGCGAACATGCATGAGTGGAGAAAGACACACAGAAACAATGAGAAGAACTGAAATACATGGGATAGAGTAGAAAGAGAAAAAAAAAAAAAAAAAAAAAAGGGGGGGGGGGGAGGAGCAAGAAGACAGACAGACAGACAGACAGACTTACTGACAGACATACAGACAGACGGACAGCCGACAAAGGGGCAGCAGGCAAACCATAGACAGAAAGACAGCACGGGGTTGTGGTGCTTGCGTGTCTGTGAGTGTGCCTGAGCCTCCCGAAAAAAAAAAAAAAAAAAAAAAAAAAAAAGGGGCACTGGCTATGAACCGCATGAGAACGTGCGCATTCACATGTGAAACACCCGCCTTCTTCTGTCTTCTTTCTTTCTTTCTTTTTAACAATCTATCAGCATGGATGCTCACGTGTGTACAAGCGCACGCAAACATATGTATGAGTGGGGAAAGACACGGACAAACAAAGAAACGAACTGAAATACATGGGATGCAGGAGAGAGAGAGAGAGAGAGAGAGAGAGAGAGAGAGAGAGAGAGAGAGAGAGAGAGAGAGAGAGAGAGACGAACATACTACTCACAGACAGACAGACAGACAGACAGACAAAAGGGGCAGCCGCCAAACCATCGACAGAAAGACAGCACGGAGTACGGTGGTGCTTGCGTATCTGTGAGTGAGCCTCCTAGCTGCTTATAAAAAAAAAATAAAATAAAATAAAAAAATTTAAAAAAATACAAAAAAATCCCGGGGAAACAGGCTCTGGGCCCCCGTGAAAACCGTGCGCATTCACACGTGAGCATTCGCCTTTCTTCTTCCTCTCTTTTCTTTTTTTTCTTTTTTTTTTTTCCTCTTTTTTTTTTCTGTCCCTCCCCAACTCTAGCTACTACTACTACTACTACTACTACTACTACCACAGTACGGTGAAAATGACCCCAGGGGGGCAAACCCGGCCCGAGACCCAATTGCCGTGTCACAAGGAACAGTGGGCTTCAACCTCCTGCCATTGTCATCGGCCCCTTGACAAGCAGGTAATGAGAAAGCGACGTGAAGAAAAGAGAGGTGGAGAGAAAGGGGGAGGGGGGGGGAGGGTTGGGAGGGTGGGGGGGGGGGGGGGGGGGGAGGGGTCTGCAGAGGGGGAATGGAAACTGAAAAGAGTGGAAGGGGGGGGGGGGGGGGGGGTGGAGGTGGAAGGGAGGGGGGAGGGGAGGGAGGGCGGGCGAGGGCGGGGGCCCCGAGGGTGTGGGGGGGGGGGGGGGAGAGGGGGGGGAAGAGTAAAGACGGGTGTAGTGAGGGTGAATCATGGGGCGAGAGGCTGGACGACTTCTCGGGTATCGCCATCCAGTTTGCTAGTGGTACAAGCCGGGGGAGGGGGGGGGGGGGGGGGGGGGGGGGGGGGGGGGGGTGGGGGGAGGGGGGGGGGGGGGGGGAGAGCGGACAGAGACGACAGGGGGGGGGGTCGGGGAATGGATAGAGGAAAGCGGGTGGAACTGGGTTCGTGTTAGGGTGGAGTTGGGGGTGGGTGGGTATAGGTTAAAAGGGTGGGCGGGTGGGGGGGGGGAGGGGAGATGGATGCAGGGTGGGGTGGGAGGGGTGGAGGGTGGTAAGATTGGTGACACGTGGGTGTGGTGGACACAGTGGGGTGTAAAGGGTGAAGGATGAGAGAGTGGAGGTTTGGGGGGGGGGGGGGGGGGGGGAGGGAATGGATGGAGTGGGGTGGGAGGTGGAGGTGGAGGTGGTAAGATTGGTGACACGTGGGTGTGGTGGACACAGTGGGGTGTAAAGGGTGAAGGAGAGAGAGTGGAGGTTTGGGGTGGGGGGTGGGGGAAGCAAACATCTTGTTTCTCTGTCTCACATGTTATTAGCTATCGTCATCGTCGTCTTCACCATCATTTTACCTGATATCCTCCTAACCACTGCCAAAGAGAGAGAGAGAGAGAGAGAGAGAGAGAGAGAGAGAGAGAGATGCTCTCTCTCTCACACACACAAACACACACACACACACACACACACACACACACACACACGCGCGCGCGCGCACGCACACACACACACACACACACACACACACACACACACACACACACACCTGTTTAAATATTCATGAGCTTCCAAAAGCGTTGCCTAAAAATGTTGAACTTGTGCAGTATGCTGATGACATCTGTATGTGGATGAAAGTCACTCTGAAAAAAAAGCACACCCCGACTAGATCAGTAAATTATGTTAAAAGACTGACTATATCAGAGTGAACTTGATAATACAAGTAACTATATGGCTGAAAACGGATTAACTCTAGCTCCAGAAAAATCGCACATGATGCTTTTAAATGCAGGTTATGACGTCAATCCTCTGCCTTCTTTTAAGATAGATGGATCTGTTACTGAACATAAAACAGAATGTAAAATTTTTAGGTGTTCATTTTACTTCTAAATTGTCACGGGGTTACCATTTGGAATCTGTATTGACAAAGGCCAGAAAAAGTTTGAATATCCTTAGGTAATAAGTCAACAACCATGGGGAAAGGACACTCGAACGATTATTCACTCAGCAACAGCATTGGTACGATCAAAACTAACATATGCGCAAGAAGTGTTCTTCTCTGCACCTAAATATTTCATCAAAAAGTTACAAAGTGTTGATAACAAAGCTTATGAGCTAGCACTCGGTGTTCCAGTGCATGTGTCATCTATAAAAAACTATGCAGAGATTCGTATATTACCGCTAGAAGAACAGATGAAACTCGCATCAGCAAAATATATTTTACGAAGTAATTCTACTCAAAACTCAGTTGCTAGGGAAATAGAGTTCAAATCAGAGATTCATTTCCGTAAAAAGAGCACATCAAATACATTCTCTAACAACGATAGGTTCATATACGTCTGATCTGTTTAAAAATGCAGGTGTTAAGCCTAAAAAAAATGTAGCCCCGCGACTATCTCATAGCATAATCCCTAAATGGGAACTCAGACCACGGAGAGCGGACAGAGAGACAGGGGGTCGTGGGAATGGATAGAGGAAAGCGGGTGGAACTGGGTTGGTGTTAGGGTGGAGTTGGGGGTGGGTGGGTATAGGTTAAAAGGGTGGGCGGGGTGGGGGGGGGAGGGGAGATGGATGCAGGGTGGGGTGGGAGGTGGAGGTGGTAAGATTGGTGACACGTGGGTGTGGTGGACAGGGGTGTAAAGGGTGAAGGAGAGAGAGTGGAGGTTTGGGGTGGGGGGGGGGGGGGGTGGGGGGGGAAGCAAACATCTTGTTTCTCTGTCTCACATGTTATTAGCTATCGTCATCGTCGTCTTCACCATCATTTACCTGATATCCTCCTAACCACTGCCAGAGAGAGAGAGAGAGAGAGAGAGAGAGAGAGGAGAGAGAGAGAGAGAGAGAGAGAGACAGAGAGAGAGAGAGATGCTCTCTCTCACACACACACACAAACACACACACACACACACACGCACACCACACACACACACATACACACACACGCGCGCGCGCGCGCGCGCACGCACGATACACACACACACATACACACACAAATACACACACACACACACACCTGTTTAATATTCTGATTCATGATGATCTTCCAAAAGCGTTGCCTAAAAATGTTGAACTTGTGCAGTATGCTGATGACATCTGTATGTGGATGAAAGTCACTCTGAAAAAAAGCACACCCCGACTAGATCAGTAAATTATGTTAAAAGACTGACTATATCAGAGTGAACTTGATAATACAAGTAACTATATGGCTGAAAACGGATTAACTCTAGCTCCAGAAAAATCGCACATGATGCTTTTAAATGCAGGTTATGACGTCAATCCTCTGCCTTCTTTTAAGATAGATGGATCTGTTACTGAACATAAACAGAATGTAAAATTTTTAGGTGTTCATTTACTTCTAAATTTGTCACGGGGTTACCATTTGGAATCTGTATTGACAAAGGCCAGAAAAAGTTTGAATATCCTTAAGGTAATAAGTCAACAACCATGGGGAAAGGACACTCGAACGATTATTCACTCAGCAACAGCATTGGTACGATCAAAACTAACATATGCGCAAGAAGTGTTCTTCTCTGCACCTAAATATTTAATCAAAAAGTTACAAAGTGTTGATAACAAAGCT
>JADBJO010001045.1:411592-421592 GCA_016801955.1 Conus betulinus | reverse complement strand
CTAGACTCACCTACAATTGCACACTACACTCACCTGCAATTGTACACTAGACTCACCTGCAATTGTACACTACACTCACCTACAACTGTACACTAGAGTCACCTACAACTGTACACTAGAGTCACCTGCAACTGTACACTAGACTCATCTAGCATTGTACATTAGAATCACCCGCAATTGTACACTAGGCTAACGTACAATGGTATACCAGACTTGATGCCCAGAGGCAGCGTCTGACATGACATTGTGTTTTGTGTGTTGCTGATTTTTTGTTGTAATAATGTTAATATGCACCACCCCGAAACACAGAGCTACAGGCCAGTTGAAGACCGTGGAGATGTCAGTGTGTGTGTGTGTGTGTGTGTGTGTGTGTGTGTGTGTGTGTGTAGGACTAAGAGAGAGAGAGAGAGGATGGTAACGTGTGTGTGTGTGTGTGTGTGTGTGTGTGTGTGTGTGTGTGTGTGTGTGTGTGTATGTGTGTGTGTGTGGGACTAAGAGAGAGAGAGGATGGTAACGTGTGTGTGTGTGTGCGTGCGTGCGTGCGTGCGTGCGTGCGTGTGTGTGCGTGTGTGTGTGTGTGTGTGTGTGTGGAGCGGACGGGGACCTAAGATGGGTGTAGCCTGTATATGTGTGTGGGTGGCAAAAGATGGCAGTGTGGGGGGGGGGGGGGGAGGGGGGGGCAGGGTGCAGAGAGTGAGAATGTGGCAGAGTGGGATATCTTGCCGTGAATCACTCCACAATAACTCATAATAAAAAGAAGTGTTTGCTAGAAAAGGGTACATAAATAGATTCCGACGTCAAACAAACAACAAACAAACAAAACAACAACAACAACAAACAAACACACACACACACACACACACACACACACACACACACACACACACACGCACACACGAAGTGATAAATCGCTATGAACTTGGTGCTACAGGCAAAGGCGTCAACAGAACTTATAGTCAGAGCCCATCACTTAGAGATACGTTGAAAACAATACCAAAAGACAGGATGTATCTAAAAATACAATGTATATGCCCTCTCTTTAAAAAAAAAAAAAGAAAGAAGTATTGTGCAACCGTTTACAGTACAAAAACCGGACCAGGGTGTGTTTTGTACATTACATCCCTAGGTATGTCAGTAAAAAGAGGGCGAAGGCAGTGGAGGTCAGTACAGGTAAGACGTACCCCAGGTAAACTGAGCCTGCTCTGCCGCCTTGCAGAGAGAGAGAGAGAGAGAGAGAGAGAGAGAGAGAGAGATGAGAGAGAGAGAGAGTTTTGGGGGTGGATCGTGGGGGGGGGGGGAGGGGGGGGGGGGGGGGGCAGGAGGGATACCAGGTGTAGCATGTCATCCGGGGCTCTGCCCGTTCCTCAGGGCTTAGTCACCCGGGGTGGGCGGGCTGACTGTGGTGTGTGTACCCGGAGGACTATTATAATGGCTTGGGTGGGCTGGTCACACGCCACAATTAGGCTTTTTTGCGCGCCGTAAACGTATATATTATCCATATGAGCTGTTTTTGAGGGGTAGCATAAATTTGAGCCTGAATTTAATGTTAAACTGATGATACATCAAATGAAAAGCCCCCCCCCCCCTCCCCTTCCCCCCCCTCTCCCCCTCCCTCCCCCTCCCCCCGTCCCCCCAGGTCCTTTCTCCGTGTTTTCAGGGGGTCTCTCTACCCCAACGACGTCCTTCATAAACTAAAATACATGATGTACCCCATACCTGACGTCACATTTCAGGCCGTTTAAAATAAGCACGTGACCCTGTCTTTGCGCCAGGTGGTTCCCCCCCCCCCCCCCCCCCCCCCCCCCCCCCCCCCACCTCCAAAAAAAAAAAAAAAAAAAAAAAAGTCCCATATTTTCCTTTCATTTCAATATGCCTACGTGGAACCATCTAGCGGGTACCTGGATGGGCGTATGAAAGAAAAGAAAATAGAATCAACTTTCAGGCACAAAGTAAAAGAAAAAAAAAAAAACTCTCAAACAATCTAAATTTGCCTGTGTATAAATACTCGGCTTCTTCAGCAAGGTCCTGGCGCTGTAAGTTTTGGTGTGTGCAGCCAGCCTCCTGGAATTGCGGCGTGTGACGTTGCGAACGCTGTTTCTGCTTTGCACTGGTTGAAAGACACCTTTTGTTTGCTGATGATTGGTACAGTGCCGACAAAAATAAAAAATCAGTGTTTGAAGAACAAGATTTGAGAGCGTGTGGCGTTTTTCATAACTCCACGATAACTCCGAATCCCTCCCCCCTCTCTCTCTCTCCTCTCTCTCTCTCTCTGCAAGGCGGCAGAGCAGGCTCGGTTTACCTGGAGTACGTCTTACTGTAATGACATCTACTGCCTTGCTTGCTTGTCTTGTTTGCGCCCCCCTCCCCCCCCCCGCCCCCCCTTCCCCCCACCCGCCCGCTACCCCGTGTATCAGTTGGAGAGAGCTGGGAGGGGGATGGGGGGGGGGTGGATGGATGGGGAAAGGTCGAGTGGGAGGAAGTGGAAGGGGGGGGGGGGGGGGAAAAAGGAAGGGGGGGGAGGAGGAGAGAGTGAATGAGTGAAAGCTAGGAAACCAAATACTTCAAGAAGTGTGAATGTTTGAGACGGCGAGTTTCCGAGACTTGAGTAAGGGTTACTGGGGGGGGGGGGGGGGAGGTGGGGCAGGTGGAGAATTTACAGAGGAGAACAAAGGTTTAGAGAGAGAGAGGATATGACTGAGAGAGGAGAGATAGAGAGAGAGGAGAGAGAGATAGAGAGATTGAGATATTTAGTTATTTGTTTTCCTTTTTAACAATTAATACTGTAAAATCAGAAATATTTTTAACTGAGACTAGAAACAACTTTGTTTATTATCTGAGAAGCTTGACCTGTTTTGTTCTTATCATATAGAGAGAGGATATATCTCTATCAGATAGACGATATCATAGTAGACTATGATAGCGATACCTACTACAAGACCTACCTATACTATAAATCTACTTTCTTTGCCTTTTTTGATTGTTTTTCGTTTGACTGGTCTTTCAAAAAGAAGTAACAATGGTCCCATATCGAAAAGTGTGTGTTTGTGTGTGTTTGTGTGTGTGTTGTGTGGTGTTTGTGTTGTTTGTGTGTGTTGGGTTGTGTGGTGCGGATCGCGCGCCGCGCGCGCGTGAGAGCGTGCGTGTGCGGTGGTGTTGTGTGTGTGTTGCGTGTGTGGATTGAGCGCGCGCGCACGCGTGCATGCATGCTTGTGTTTTGTGTTGTTTGTGTGGTTTTGTGT
The DNA here is from genome assembly GCA_016801955.1 of Conus betulinus. Classification (NCBI taxonomy): domain Eukaryota; kingdom Metazoa; phylum Mollusca; class Gastropoda; order Neogastropoda; family Conidae; genus Conus; species Conus betulinus. The sequence continues at coordinate 418,353 of JADBJO010001045.1, read as the reverse complement.
GTGTGTGTGTGTGTGTGGTTTTTGTGTGTGTAGCGCTCGCGCACGCGTGCATGCATGCTTTGTGGTGTATGAGGTGCATGTGTGCGTGTGCATGTGGTGTGTGTGTTGCGTGTGCGTGTGCGTGTGTTTGTTGTGCTGTGTGTGTGTGTTTTCCAGCTCTCTCCTCCCGCCTAGCTTTTCCGACTGGTCATCACTACCTTTTCCCCACTCGTTCGCCCCCCCCCCCCCCCACCCCCCCCCCCCCTCCCCCCTTCCCCCCCCCGCCCGCCCCCCCCCCACCCCCCCTTTTTTTTTTTTCCTTACCTTTTTTCCGTTTTTGTTGTCCCTTCTGGCAAATTGTTCGGGCCCTCCCTCCACCATTTCCATTTCTCCCCTACATCTTCCCTAGTGATCTCCCCTCCATCTCTTCTCATCTTTCCTCCCATTCTTGTCCACCTCTTTTTTTTTTTTTTTCCAACTCAGCCACCCGTCCCCTGCTCCCCTCTCCTCTCTCCATCCCCTCTCCCCCTCCCCTCCCTCCGTGCTGCGACCGGGTCCCGCCGTCCCCCCCCTTCCCCCTTTTTTGGTTGTTGTTTGTTGGTGTTTGTTGTTGTTTGTTTTTGGCGCCCCCCCTCCCCCCGCCCCCCCCCCCCCCCCTCCGCCTCGCTCCATCCTCCTCATCTCTCTTCTTTTGGTCTCCACCATCCTTGCCACCATGCATGTCTTAATGTTCTCTTACAAAATGGCCTTTTTTTGGTTGTTGTTGCTGCTGCTTGATTTTTTAGTGCCTTAGCGGTCATATACAACGTGGTTTGGTTGTTGGTTCATGTTGTAAATGTGTGGTGACGACAGCCTCATCGCCGACTGATACATGTTGTTTCTGCTTAGTACAACGCACAATAACCTTTTCTTCTTCTTTTTCTCTCTCAATTTTTTTGTTTCAAAACGACAGACTGAACAGCAGTCACAGCATCAGCCATCAGCAGGCAAACAAGAAGAAGAAGGATAAGAAGGGAAGAAGAACACGAAAGAAGAGAAGAAGAAGGAAGAGGAGAGAGGGAGCAGAAGAAGAAAGAAAAAAGCAGAAGAAGAAAGAAGAAGAAGAAGAAAAAGAAGAAGAAAACGAGAAGAAGAAGAAAAATAAGGACGAAGAAGAAGAGGAGGAGGAGGAGAGTAGGCGGAGGCTGAGAAAGGAAGAATAAAAGACGAAGAAGAAGATCGGCTTATAGAAGCTCAGAAATTCACACCCATCAACGAACAGAAGCGTGGCGACGTGAAGAAGAATAACCCGTTTGGATCATATTAAAAGTGTCGTTTCCCAAACACACACCCACTGTCGCTCCTGAACTTTCTAAACTATTCCCGGTAATCATCCCTGAGTGTGAAACAATGGCGAAAATTCCTGCTCATTTTCATCTATCCCTGCTCTTTTCCTCCGCCTAGTTTCCTCCATTCCTTTCTTTTCTTCTTGTCTTTTTGGATACGACAACAACAACACCAACAACAACAAACAAAAAAAACAAACAACATAAAACTTTCCCCATTCATCCCTCCCCTGTACCTAATCCATTCGTTACATGTATGTCTGCTAGCATCTAGTTTCCCTACTTTTTTTTTTTTTTTTTTCCTGTCAATTAATTCCGTCTTGTCTCCCCTCCTTTTTCCGTTTTTTTTTCCTGTCTCCCTCTCCTAGTGCAAGATGGAAACACAAAAAAAACAAAACAGAGCTTGGGTTGTTGTTCAGCTTACTTTTGTCTGTCTGTCTCTGTCTGTCTGTGTTTTCTGCCGGTCTGTGTCTGTTTGTCTGTTGTCGCTGTCGCCCTGTTCTGTTGTCCTGTTTTGTTTTTTTTGTTTATATTTTGTTTTTTTTGTTTTTTTGTCCCGTCCTCTCTCTCATCTCCTCGTCTCTCTCTCCGTCTCTCCCCTCTACACAAGTATCCTCTCTCCTCTCTTCTCTTCTCTCTCTCCAGGTGCCCACCCCACTCCTCCCCTCTCTCTCTATCTCCCTTCATCCCTCTCAACCTCTGGCAGTCTCCTAACACGCTACCTCTACCTTCTCGCCCTCTCTCCTCTCCTCGATCTCTCCTCTCTCTCTGGTTTTATTTGTCCGAAGCATCACAGACACAGTATCCCAGCACACCTTTTTCCAGAGAGGTTTGGTGACCGGTACTTATAAAAAAACAAAAAAAGAAAAAAAACAGAAGAAAAAAAAATTGCACTACTTTCTAGATTTTGGTTACAGTCTGTTCCCCCCCCCCCCCCCCTCTCCACCCACCCATTCACCCCCTCACTGGCCTCGTCCCTCCCCCTGCCCGCTACCTGCCAGATCCCTCAAACCCCTCCTCCTCAATCATCTCTCCTCGATCCTCTCTCTCTCCTTCCCCCCCCTCGACCCTTTCTCTCTCTCCACTCTCTCACTTTCTACCCTCTCTCTCTCTCTTTCTCTGCCCCTTCTCGCTCTCTCTCGTCTCCATCTCTCTCTTCTCCTCGGTGCACCCCCCCCACCCACCCCTCCTCCCCCGGAAAAGGATCAATAATGAATTAATCCCCCGTCAATCACACGGGGTCGCCCCATGTCCCCCACGTCCTACAATGGACAAGCTCCCGCTGAGCAACACCATTTCGCGCCTTGCCCTCCCCCTCTTTTTATTTTCCGCCCCCCCCCCCTCCCCCCTACACCACACCCCCCCCCACTCCCTCCCCCTTTCGTTCTCATTTCTCCCCCCCGCCCTCCTTCACCCCTCCACTTCTCTATACTCCTCACTCCTCATCCCTCCCACCCCCAACACCATCGCAACTTCCCTACTCCTCTACCCTCTCCCCCCCCCCACCCATTTTTTTTTATTTAAATTTCAATTTAATGTCTCTGGTAGAAGAACAGGAAAGGGACCGGGGGGGGTGGGGGTGGGGGTGGGGGTGGGGAGTGGGGTGATGACGCTGGGAGGAGATACGGTTATTGAGGGTCAAATATAGACCGGAAGAAAATACGGACCAGTTTGAAAGCAGGGACGGGGGGTTGGCGTGTATGTCCCTGTGTGCTTGAATGGGGGTGTAGTGGGCACGCTGTCACAGCGTGGCCTTAGTGGGGACAACTGTGAATGTTCTTCACAACACAACACACCGCACGCTGCACGCACGAACGAATCACGCGCACACCACACACCCACACCGCACGCAAACTCACGCACGCACGTACGCACCGCACGCGCGCGCACAACACATATTACAGACAGAGACAGAGACAGACAGAGAGGACAGAGAGAGAGAGACCGAGAGGAGAGAGAGAAGAGAGGAGAGAGAAGGATAGGCGAATGGAGGGACGAGAATAGAGAGAAGAGAGAGGAGAGAGAGAAGAGGAGAGAGACAGAGAGGAGAGAGAAGAGAGAGGAGAGAGGAGAGAGAGAGAGGGAGAGAGAGAGAGGAGAGGAGCGGAGAGGAGAGAGTGGAGAGGTTTCGGCTTGATCTTTTAATACCTCAGGCGTATCGATTTGAGAGAGAGAAGAGAGAGGGGGAGAGGAGAGCGTGTGGGTGAGGCTGGGGGGCGTAGCGATTGGGGGGAGGGGGGGCTGGCTTTTTTTTTTTTTTTTTTTTTTTTTTTTTTTCAATAATTCTTTGACCTTGCGCCATACTCATCACACTACTCCCTACACTTATCCTGGTCGACATTATTCCTATCGACAACCCCCCACCCCCACCCCCCCCCCCCCCAAAAAAAAAAAAAAAACAAAAAAAAAGCGGAGAGAGAAATCCATGTCAATTCAAGGAGCGTCAGTGTCGATGGAGTTCGCCAATGTCGCCGGTCATCGTCCGGGGTCAACCGGGCGATGGTCAATTCACGGTAGCCATCCTAGAATTGTATAATAATCGAACCGATTGTCTCAGCTTATGATAAGCGAGAGTGCGCGTGCACTTATAGGCGGTAATTGATGGTCTTGCTCGTGTTCCTAAGTCATTTTCTGAACATTCACGCGCGAAAATCACAACACACACACACACCACACACACACACACACACACACACACACACACAACACATGCGCCCCACGCGCACACATATGGGCAATGCCACACATCATACACCACACGTGTACATCTACTACACACACACACACACACACCACACACACACACCACACACACATGCACACACACACACACACACACATACACACACAACCACACACACAAACACACACACACACCCACACACACACACACACACACACACACACACATACATACACACACACACACACACACACACACACACACACAAACACACACACCACACACACACACACACACAAACCACACACCACACACAACAACAAACAACAAAACAAACCAAAAGACAAAAAAGTTAGGTAGGCACCTCAGGGGTCTGACCAGCGCGTTGGGCTAATGCGTAGGTTCAGACATTCCACTGAGTCGTAGCCCACGAGACCCTCTAAGTGCTCAACACTGAGTGCTACACGGCGACAGAACAAACTCCAATCTGAGTAAAAAACTCCATGGACACACTCTAGAAGTTGTGATCTCAACCAAATACCTAGGGGTCACGATCCAAGACGACCAAAAATGGGGGATCCCACATTGAGACGATCACCGCAAAAGCCAGCCCCCCCCCCCCCGGCTTCCTTAGACGAAACCTCAAAGTCGGAAACAAGAAGAAGAAAGAAACTGCATACAAAACCCTTGTTCGACCGATTGTTGAGTACGCGTCATGCGTTTGGGACCCCCACACCACGCAACGAGATCCAGGAGATCGAAAAGATCCAGCGTAGAGCAGCCAGATGGGTCACACACAGCCACAGACCAACAACCAGTGTAGATGAAATCCTACGCTCTCTGAAGTGGCCTACATTAGAGAAACGAAGACAAAATGCCAGACTGAAATGATGTACAAATTCCACCACAATCTTGTCGACATCAACTCCAAGTGCCTGCCCAGGAAATCCCAGACCAGAAGAAGTTTATGAAAAAAAAACAACAGCTGCAGCTACGACAACCCACAATGCAGGACAGACTAACCGACAAATGTCCTTCTTCCCAAGAACCATCCCAGAGTGGAACAAATTACCAGAGGTTGTGGTGACGGCGGAGACCCTGAACCGCTTCAGGTTCAGACTCGCCTCTCATCAATAACACCAACGACAACATCCCCCCCCATCCCCCCCCCCCCTCCTCCTACATCCCCACCCCCTCCCCCCACTTCCTCCTCATCTCTCCACTCCCTCCTCCCCACCCACCCCTTAAGCTGAAATCAAAATTATGTCTGACAAACACATCGCAAATCTTCGCAACCCCCTAAGTATACGACAGAGTGATCAGCATAATGATGTTGGTCGTGAAGAGAAGAAGAAGAAGAAGAAGACAAACTGAAACTGAAACTATGAAAGCGGCAACGAAATGTAAGAAGAGACAGGAGGAAGATGAACACGAACGAAAAGTGGAAAGGAAGGCAAGAAGAGAGAGAGGGGGGGAGGGGGAGGAAAAGGGCATGTGATGGTGGTGATGGTCTGGACTGAAGTAGGACGATTTACAGCGCGGCGATTGAATTAAGGCAGCACTTGCTCACAGATACAAATCATGCCTAGCAGGCAGACGAGGGTTACAAACTAGGACGGCGATTTTCGTTAAAACTACACAACACGAAGCTATTTCGAGATGGAACATCCCCCGAGTGTGTATTGATGAACCTTGAAAGAGAGAAACAGCAGAAGAGACACGAGAAAGCCGGGGCGGGGCGGGGGGGGGGGGGGGGGGGGGGGGGGGGGGAGAGATGGTGAGGGGAAGTTAGGGGGGAGGAGAAGGAGAGGAGAGGAGGATATGGGGAATGGGAGAGGGGAGGGATAAGGGGTGAGGGGGCGAGAAAAAAAGGGGGGGGGGGGGGGGGGGCGTGTTCAGTGGGGGGGGGGGGGCGGGGGCGTAGACGCACAGGACAGAAGGACAACACAGCGAGATCGGAAGACGAAGTAGGGTAGCCAGGCGGGTGGGTGGGTTAGTAGTAGTAGGTAGCATGGCGGCGTTCGGTTCCCACACTTCACACAGACTCCCCCCCCCCCCCCCCCCCCCCCCGCCCCCCGCCGGTCCCAACAGTGGGGGCGGGTGAGAACGTGGCGGTGATGGCGGTGGTGGGTGGGGTGGGTGGGGGTGAACAATGACTGACAGCGGAAAATGCATTGTTTGTCTCGACTCTCTCTGGAGCTCCGCTCGCCTCCCTGTCGTGGGTGTCTGTCTGTGTGTCTGTCGGTCCCCTGGCAGGCTGGCAAGGCCACTAGGCCCTGTACTGCAGGCACATCGCCGCGCAAGACTATTTGATTAAAGCTGCTCCTGCCAGAACAGAATAGAACTGAACTGACCCTGACGGACAGGGAGAGAGAGAGAGAGAGAGAGGAGAGAGATAGAGAGAGAGAGAATAGAGAGAGAGAGAGAGAGAGAAAGGGGGGGTATTGAGGGTGGGAGCGGTGAAGAGTATATTGTGTGTTGTGTGTGTGTGTGTGTGGTGTGTGTGTGTGTGTGTGTGTGTCTGAGAGAGAGAGAGAGAGAATGAGAGAGAGAGAGAGAGAGAGAGAGAGACAGACAGACAGACCGTCCAACAGTCAGAAAGAGGCCAACGAGGACGTAAAGAAAGAGAGAAAGAAATCGGGGGTAGGCCGACACCCAAGGGCAAATGCATGCATGCATGCTCCCCTCACCCCCCCCCCACTTCCCTTCCCCATGGCCCCCCCCCCCCCCCCCCCCCATCCCTCTGTGTCTCCTTCCCCTCCCCCACCTTCCAG
>JADBJO010001045.1:396970-406970 GCA_016801955.1 Conus betulinus | reverse complement strand
AGATACCTTCCGGGCCTATGTTTAATACACACCTGAATAATCGCCACTGTCACAACCTGTACACGTTATTGTCATCCCCAGTTTTCCCCCGAGCGTATTGATACCCCCCCCCCCCCCCAAATCTCCGCTCGATATCCACCCAACTCGATACTCTCCCTGCTTGTCGCTGCTTCGGATGCACACACACACCACGCACGCACGCACCCACACACACGCACACACACACACCATCTCCACTGCCCAATACTCCCCATGTCCAGTATTCCCTCTGCTCCATATTCCTCCCCCTGCTCGAAACTCTGCCCGCCCTGAACTGAGGAGAGGGTATGTTAAAAGCATTCCTCAAAAACCATAGTCATAGGTCACGCACGCGCGCACACACACCAAGCCACACATGCCTTAGACAAGAAGGGGGGGAAGGAAAGGGGGGGGGGGGGGGGGGGGGAGGGTGGGTTACTGGGAAAAGAAGGGGGGGAGTATCGGGAAAGAAGGGGGGGAGTAAAGAGAAGGGGGGGGGGGGGACGGGAACTAGAAGGGGGGGTAAGAAGGGGGGTAACTGGGGAAAGAAGGGGGAGTATCGGGGTGGAGAAGGGGGGGTACTGGGGAAAGAAGAAGGGGGAGAGTATGGGTGGGGGTATGGGAAAGAAGGGGGACATATTGGGGAAAGAAGGGGGAGTAGTATCGGAACAGAAGGGGGAGTATCGGGAAAGAAGAGGGAAAATAAGGAAAGAGGGGGGGGGGGGGGGGGGGGGGGGTCTTGGGTACCGCCCACCCAGGGGGGGGTACTCGGGGGAAAGAAGGGGGAGTATCGGGGGAAGGAAGGGGAGTATGGGGGGAAAAGAAGGGGGTGTATCGGCCCCTGACAAAGAAGAGGGTGTATGGGTCGGCAAAAAGAAGAGGGAAGAAGGGGGGAGTTCGGGAAAAGAAGAGGGGAGTATATGGGGAAAGAAGGGGGGTGTTTGTTATCAAGAGAGGGGGAGTATCTGCAAAGAAGAGGGAGTCGAGAAGAAAGAAGAGGGGGAAAGAAGGGGGTATCTGCAAAGAAGAGGAGTTCGAGAAAGAAAAGAAGTATCTGGAAAGGGGAGTATCGGCAAAAGAACGGGGAGTATCGGCAAAGAAAGAGGAGATTGGGTCGGGGAAAAGAAGGGGGAAAAGTACGGGGATCGGAAAGAGGGGGGGGGAGTATCGGCAAAAGAAAAGAGGGAGTTCTGGAAAGAAGGGGGATGAAGTAGTATCGGGGAAAGAAGGGGGAGTGAGGGAAAGAAGCGGGGAAAGAAGAGGGGTTGTATCGGCAAAGAAGGGGGAAGTATCGGCAAAGAAGGGGGAGTATCGCCCAAAGAAGGGGGAGTAGTCGTGCTTGGAAAAATATCGACGGAAGAGGGGGAGTATCTAGCAGGGGGGATGGGGAGTGGAGGGGAGGGGGGGTGGGGTTATCGAGCAGGGGGATCTATCTATACCGGGGAATATTGAGGTGACTCATCTCCCCCCTCCATTTAAGGCATGTAACTCATACACCGTGACAAATGGCTTTTCAGTCACAACCGAAAGCAAACGTGGTGTGTGTGTGTGTGTGTGTGTGTGGTGTGTGTGTGTGTGTGGTGTGCGCGTGCGTGAGTGAGTGCGTGTGTGTTTGTGTTGTGTGGGTGTGTGTGTGTGTGTGGTGTGTGTGTGTGTGTGTGTGTGTGTGCGTTGTGTGTGTGTGCGTGCGTGTGCTGGCGAAGCACTGCGCACGTGCGTGCCAGCATACGCTGACGTGCGTGTGTGAGGGGGGAAAAAGAAAACGATTTAGAGGCTTATCAATGGAAAAGGAGAGGAAAACCGACTTGTGAGTCTATGCAGACAAGTTGCCCAGTTTAGGCTTCGTCTATCAAAGATCTGACAAGGAATTCATATCGGGCGTCTCGGCCAAAGAGGAAATGGAAAGCGCTAAGCGCGCGCGCGCACACACACACACACACACACACACATACCACCACACACACACACACACCACACACACACACACGCACACACGCACACACACCACCACACACACACACACACTCATTTACACACGCATGCCATGCACACATTCAAACGCACACTACACACACATGCATGCATGCACGCACGCTCACGTGCACACCACACACACACACACACACACACATCACAACACTTACACGCCTCACTAGCCTGTAAGAGAAAGCCGCCGCGCAAGTCAACCCCCCACACCACACCCACCCCCCACCCCCAATGAGACGCCACACCGGAAAATAGTTTTCTCACGAGACGTGCGAGAACTTCCGAAAGGAAAGAAGACCAAACAAAAAAAAAATACCAATCAGATTTCACAGACAAGGAGCACACACCAAAACGAAAAAAAAAAAGAGAAAAGGGAAACAGGGACCAGAGAAAGAAGGGGGGAAAAAAAAGAAACAAAAAAAAGAAAGAAAAAAAAAAAAAAAAACAAAAAAAGGAGGAGGGAGAGAGGAGAGGACAGAGAGAGAGAAGAGAGAGATGAGAGAGAGAGAGCTCGGCATGACTTTGGGGATTGCTCCTCAACATCTCTTTCTCCCAATTCAATCGTATGCCCGCAACGCCGCCTTGTCCTCTCCAATGGCAACCAGGGACCGAGACAGGATGCGAGGGGGGCGGGGGAGGGGGGAACGAGGGCGAGGAGGGAGGGGGAAACAGGCTCAGAGCGAGGAGGGCGAGAGAGCGAAGAAGCGCGGAGTACGGGAGGCCGTAAACCGTAGTAGTAGTGGGAGGAGAGTAGAAGTTTTTAGAAGAGGGTAAAAAAAAAAATTTAACAAAAAATAAAAAAAAAAAAAAAAAAAAAAAAGAAAAAGAAAAAAAGAAAAAAAAAGGAAAAGAAAAAGAAAAGGAAGAAACCTGAAACAGGGGGAAGAGAGACGGGTCTGCTGCCGGAGTTGCTATTTTAGACGGGAAGCCAGTTGTGCGTGACAGTGCGGTTTGAAAATGGCGCGAGCCCCACCACTGATTGCTGAAAGACGATACAAGTGAAGGGAAGAAAGGATATGGAAAAGAAAAGAGAGGAAAAAGAGGAGAGAGAGGGAGAACGGTGAGCTCAAGCGTGCGGAGAGGAGAATGGGGCGGGAGGAGAGGGAGAGAGAGGGAGAGAGAGGGAGAGAGAGAGAGAGAGAGATGAGAGAGAGAGGAGAGAGAAAGGGGCGGTGGGGGTGGGTGAAGAGTGGAGGAGACCGCCGAGGTAGTAGTTGTGGAAATTTGCCTCCCCTTCTTCTTGCAAGATAAGAGGTCTTCGACACAGCAGGGTGGTGTGGTACTGGTGATAATGTGTGTGTGTTGTGTGTGTGTGTGTGGTGTGTGTGTGGGTGTGTGGCGCGCGCCGTGTTGTATGTGAGTGTGTGTGTGTGGGTGTGTGTGTCGTGGGTGTGTGTTTGTGTCTGTGTGTGGTGTGGAGTGCGTGCGTGCGTTGCGCTCTCGAGTTCGGCCACTGAGAGGTAAAGAAGCGAGAGAGAGTGAGGGGGGATGGGGAGGGGGGAGAGAGAGAGACGAGAGAGACAGAAGACCAACAAAGGGGGGGAGGAGAGGGAGGTATGGGGGGGGGGGCATTAATTTCATCAAGAAAATGTTCTTGAAATTCGGTGAAAAATGTGGGAAAATAGGGAAAACACGAGCCGGATTCTGGACTGGTTTCACCCAATCCTCCCCCCCCCCCCCCCTCCCCTCCCCCTTCCTCATTAATTCTCCTGCATCTCGCTTCCCCTCCTCTCCCACATGGCACTCTGGTTCCGCATCTTCTCTATCTCTATCTATCTCTCTCTGTAGTGTCTCTCGGTATCTCTCTTCTCTCTCCCTCTCTCTGCGTGACTCTATAACTTTCTCTGTCTCTATTTCTATATCCTCTCTCTCTCTGTCTCTCCTTCACTCTTTCTCTCTCTGCTCTCTCTAGTGTCTCTCTCTCTCTCTCTCTCTCTCTCTCTCTCTCTATATCTCTCTCTGTGGCGGTTGTCTGTTTTCCCTGCATGCACTATTAATTTCGATATCGTTAGTCTCTCATCGACAACAGCGTCCTGTATTCAAAAAGAGATGAAAACGTGGGTAGCATGTTTATGGAGATAGCGTGACAACAAGACATAATATAAAGCTCTTGTGTGTGTGCGTGCGTGCGTGCGTGCGTGGTGTGTTTGTGTTTGTGTGTGTGTGTGTGTGTGTGTGTGGTGTGTGTGTGCGTGCGTGTTTGTTGTGTGTGCGTGTGTGTGTGTGTGGTGTGGTGTGTGTGTTTGTGGGAGTGACATGTGAGTGCGTGCGTGTGTGAGGTGTGTGTGTGTGTGGGTGTGTGTGGTGTGTGGGTGTGTGGTGTGTGTGTGTGTGTGTGTGTGGTTTGTGATGTGAGTCTGTGTGTGCGTGTGTGGGTGTGTGTGTGTGTGTGTGTGGTGTGTGTGGTGCGCGTGTGTGTGTGTGTGTGTGTGTGTGTTGTGTTTGTGTTTGTGTGAGTGTTATGTGCGTGTGTGTGTGTTTGTGTGTGTGTGTGTGGTGTGTGTTGTGTGTGTGGTGTGTGCGTGCGTGCGTGCGTGCGTGCGTGTGTGTGTTGTGGCGTGTGTGGTGTGTGAGCGTGTGTATGCGTGTGTGTGTGTGTGTGTGGGTGGTGTGTGTGTGTGTGTGTCGGTGTGTGCGTGTGCGTGTGTGTGCGTGTGTTTGTGTGGGTGTGTGGTCCCTTCCCCCGGGTCTACGAGACTGTGGAACTGCCAAGCATTTCACGATGTTTCCTATGGACTGCCGGCGCTCAGCCGCTCAACCTTCTGATTCCCCCAATACAGGTGTGTGGTTACTGAACGTCAGGCATGCTGGTCTGAGAGAGAATGAAAGAGAGAGAGAGAGGAGAGAATGAGAGAGAGAGAGAGAGAGAGAGAGAGAGAGAGAGAGAGAGAGAGAGAGAGAGAGAGAGAGAGAATGAGACAGACAGACAGAAAGACAGACGGTCATACAAAACAGGCGGGCAGGGAGACAGAGACAGAGACGGGTGATTGGGGTGAGGGGGACGGGGGGGGGGGGGGGGGGGGGGGGAAGTCAGAGAGAAAAGGAAGTGCGGGGAACACTCATGGGCTGTTACGGAGTGGGGAGGAGGAAAACACATACAAAAAAAAAAAAAAAAAAAAAAAAAAAAATCAAATCAAAATCAATGACAGAGTCTAGTGTCTAAACACACCACACACACACACACACACACACTCGAAACCCTTAGTGGCTGTTTGAAGAAGAATTCTTCCCAACAAAAATGCTCTATGAAGAAATGACGTTTAAGACTTCGATGTAAAAACTCGAGACGTCAAGAACCACCGAACAAAATGACGTCAAAACTACGACTGACGGGGCAAAGCACTTCCGTCAAACTTCAAAATAACGCAGCGTTGGTCCATACACTGCAAAAAAACTGCTGGCTGCAAACGCGCGTGAATTTCTCTCTCTTCTTCCATCGTAACCGCTAGTTCTGCCCTGATCTATGGCTGCACGGACTACGTATAGTCAGCCATGAACCGGTCAGTGGCCTCCCTTTGTCCAAAATGAAAGATTTCCCGCTGACCTGGCCCCAAGCAGACAGACAGACAAATAACCATCCCTTCGGTGACCAACGGCAGTTACAGCTGCCTGGATGCCACGAACACACAACGGAGTTCAGGGACTCTTTGGCATGACTGATAAGGAGACACGAGTAGAGCCCTTGACAGCACCAGTGTGCACTACATGTAGCAGACTGGGTTTCATATCTGATGTTAGGGGATAATCAAAAAAAAAAAACGGTTCTATGCTGGCTGCACACCGGCCATTCGTATTTTACTCATTCATATCTTTCAAAAGACTGAAGGTCTGTGGTGCATTCCATGTCATGCGCCATCACAATGAAAAATATATACTTTAAGAGTGTTCGGACTTGCATGATGCGAGACACAAACATTCTATAGCAGATTCCATGAAAATCTTGCTCAGAGATGTTCCGCCCTGATGCCATCTTTGAATTCTTGAAAAGAGATTAAGACTTTTCATCGCATCTGAGATTTTACGGTGGAAAGTTTTCTTTTCTTTTCTTTTTTTTTTAAAAACAAAACTTAGGGTGGGGTTTTTAGAAGATGTATTTCAAAGAGGTGTGTGAATGAATGATTTGCGAGTTGATTTTTTTAACGTGGTGACAGCCCTGGTATGGCCATTTGCGGTCGGCTGGGATGTATGCAATATGACCTTACCTTAGGTGCTTTGTTTTGCCACTTTTGTGCTTATAAGCTTACAAGAATCCACAGAGCTACAGCAAAATAGTTTCATCATAGGATGTAGCCCAGCCAGACACACTGGGATTCTCAGGGCTGTCAGTACATAAAACTTCCATCTTCCCCAAAGTAACAACCATAAACAACATAAACTATTCACAAACAACAACAAGAGAACAACAATACCAATAACAACACCGTTTGTATTTACAACATGATAACCGTTCTAAGCTAATTGGCATCACAAAGGCTGACAAAATTAGGTTGTGCTTCAGAGCTCTTGGTATTTTCTGGGTATTTTCACATTTTAAAAGAAATTGATATATATTTAAATATATATATATATATATATATATATATATATATATATATATATATATATATATATATATATATATATATATATATATATATATATATAGACACTCTTTCAAATGACAAGACTATACAAGCAAGTTGTCATCTCACGACGTTTCGGCACTTGGCCTTCCTCAGGTCACGCTTTATTACTGTACTGACTCACGAACAATGCTTTTTCCCACCACCACTCCTCAAGAACAAAGCTCACATGCCTGTCAAGATTCAAAGGTTTAGAACAATGTTCACAAAGCTTTCTCTAGTTGAATCGCCACATTCTCTCACATGTTCTAACCCAACTCACAACATTCCCCAGCTACCAGCCCACCCCCCCCATCCCCCTCTCTATCTCCATCTTCCCTCCCCCTCCCCTCCCTCTCTCTACAGCAAAGTGTAATTACATAATATAAGTACAACAACTATTACACACACACACACACACACACACACACACACATATACAAAACGATTCACATGAAAAAGCCTAGATGAAACAAGCATACATAAAGGCATATTCGTTAAGCAACCTCTCCCTCATATCCACCTTTAGCATATATATATATATATATATATATATATATATATATATATACAGTATATATATACACACATACATACCATACATACGTACATACATATATATTTATATATATATATATATATATATATATATATATAGGTGATGGAGGGTTGGTCTGTAGACTGTAACTGTTGGCTGCAAAACGCGCGTGAATTTCTCTCTTCTTTCATTGCAAAAGCTAGTTCTGCCCTGATCTATGACATGTTGGAATGCGTAGTCAGCCATTAACCGGCCAGTGGCCTCTCTTTGTCCAAAGGGAAGATTTCCTGCTGACCTGGCCTAAAGCAGACAGACAGATAACCATCCCCTTGGCGACCCTCTGGCAGTTACAGCTCTCACGTTGCCGCGAACACGGAGTTCACGGACTCTTTGGCATGACTGATATGGAGACTCAGTGGAGCCCTAGTGTGTGATAGATGCTGCAGACTGGGCTTCGTATCTGGAGTTAGAGGGACAGTCCAGGTCCTGTGTTTTGCCACCTTTGCACCTCTACAAGAACCCACAGAGCCACGGCAGAGTAGTTTATCATAGGTTGTAGCCCAACTTGACACACAGGTGTTTTCAGGGCTGCAAGTATATAAAGGAGAAACACACTTTCCGTCTTTCGTAAAAGCAGCAACAATAAAACATAACCATTCAAAAACAATAACAACAACAATCAACAACTACAAGACTGATATTCACAAAATGATCATTGTTAAACGCTTATTGACATCATGAAGGCTGCCACATTTAGGCTGGGCTGTGAGCACCTAGCTTTTTTCTGGAATTTTTCACTTCAGTTTAAAAAAAAAAAAATTGAAAAAAAAAATCAAGATCATCTACAAACGCAAAAAAACAGCCGCAAGTGCTTATATAGATTGCAAAACAGACAGCCAGGGTTTACTTTAGGCAGCCATTCACTCACAAGATCACGGCAACAGCAACAACAACAACAGTCTCAGCCGGCGTGTACAAACTTGTAACAAGACACAAAAAGTGCCAGACAAGACAATGGGCCATGAAGGGGAAAAAAAAACCCCGTGAATAGTAAGGGGGGGGAAAAAAGCAGAGTCAAAAGACACAGACAAAAAGGGTGGCAAGGGCAGGAGAGAGAGAGAGAGAGAGAGAGCCCGGCGGAGAGAGAGAGAGAGAGAGAGAGAGAGAGAGAGAGAGAAAGAGATGGAAGTAAGTGGGTGGGTTAATGGGGTGGGGGTGGAAACCAAAGAGAAAAAGGAAGAAGGTGGGGGGACGCATGGCCTCTTATGGAATGGAGTGGAGTGATTGATTATGGCAATGTAACAATCATAGCAAACACATACAAGAGTAGGGAAAAAAAAAACTGTAATCAATCAACAACAGAGTGTAGAGTCTGACGCACAACCCCCCCCCCCCTCCCCCCCCCCTCCCCGCACACACACACACACACACACACACACACACACACATGAAACTCACAATGAATAAGACCCTTCCCACACAATGCTTGATGATACGATACACATTTCGACCTACAATTCAGAAATCAGAACCGGAACAAAATTACGTCATAACATACGACTGACGGTGCAAAGCAAGTCGTCAAACTTCTAGATGACGCAGCGTTGGTGTTTCAGACTGTTATTGCCGGCAGCAAACGCGCGTCAATTTCTCTCTCTCCTTTCATCGTAAACAATGGTTCTGCTCTGATCTAGGGCTGCACAGACTATGCAGACGGCCCTCAACCGGTCGGTGGCCTCCCTTTGACCAAATGAAAGATTTCCCGCTGACTTGGCCCAAAGCAGACAGACAGACAGATAACCATCCCCCTGGCGACCAATGACTCTTACAGCTCTCACGACACCACGGAGTTCACGGACTCTTTGGTGGCATGACTGATAAGGAGACTCAGCGGAGCCCTTGACGGCTCCAGTGTGCTATGGATGTTGCAGACTGGGCTTCGTATATGGGAGTCAGGGGAAAAATCCAGGTTCCTTGCGTTTGCCACTTTAGCACCTATAAAAGACTCCACGGAGCCACGGGAGAGTCGTTTTGTCGTTGGATGTAGCACAGTGAGATACACGGGGGGGGGGGGGGGGGGGGGGGGGGGGGGGGGAACCTTGCACCTCTGACAAAGGACGAACAGAACGACAACATAACTATGATTTAAAAAAAAAAAAAAAAATGCACCAACAACAAACTACAGCAACAACAACAACAATCACAACACTGCTGTACTTACAAGATAATAACCGCTCTAAGCTTATTGACGTCCTGAAGGCTGACGAAATAAGGCTGTGGTGAGAGCACCTAGTATTCTCTGGAATTGTTTTTACTCCAATTAAAAAAAAAAAAAAAAAAAAAAAAAATTAGGCCTTGGCTTACATACGCCAAAAAAGCAATACGCGCTTATCGATTGCGAAACAGACAGCCAGGGTTTACTCTAGGCAACTGTGCAGCCTCACAAGATTACAGCAGCAGCAGCAGCAGCAGCAGCAACAACAACAACAACAACAGCAAAGCTGTAATTATCTGTGTAACAAGAGACTAAAAGCGCCAGACAGGAGAACGGGTCACGATGGTGGAAAACAAACAAACAAAGCAACACTGGGAACGACAACAAGGAAATGAAAAAAAAGGCAGAAGACGTAACGTAAGAAATGAGGAAATTACCAGCACACAGCATTTTCAGAAGGCGTTTTTACAACTAGTACTGACCCCGCGCCTCCCCCCCCCCCCCCCCCCCCCCCCCCCCCCCCCCCCCCCCCCCCCCCCCCCCCCCCCCCATCTCCCCGTCCCCCTCTTCAATATCAGTGGGGGGGGGGGGGGGGGGGGAGGGAGTGGGAAAGCAGAGTAAACAGCCAGAAAACACTGCCAC
>JADBJO010001045.1:386970-391970 GCA_016801955.1 Conus betulinus | reverse complement strand
ACTCCTAAACATGCTATGTATGTAGGTATGGAAGATTGATAGAGACTCAGCACACCGCTAAACATCCTGCATAATATAGAAGTACAGACAGGTAACGATGACTGAGCATACCTCTGAATATCCTACATCCTATCTAGATATAGAAAAGTATAGGTGACTAAACGCACCTCTAACCATCCTGCATCCCTTTTGAGGTATAGAAAAGTAATAGACTGAACAGGCCTCTAAACATCTGCATCCTACTTAGGTATAGAAACGCAATGGCCATTGTACACATCCTAAAACATCCTTCACCCTACTTAGGTATAGAAAAGTAATGATTATTATACACATCCTTAAACATCCTTCATTCTACTTAGGTATAGAAAAAGTAATGATTATTGTACACATCCTTAAACATCCTTCATTCTACTTAGGTATAGAAAAGTAATGATTATTGTACACATCCTTAAACATCCTTCATTCTACTTAGGTATAGAAAAGTAATGGTTATTGTACACACCCTTAAACATCCTTCATCCTATCTCGCTATAGAAAAGTTAATGTTATTGTACATTCCCTTAAACATCCTTCATCCTATCTAGGTATAGAAAAGTAATGGTTATTGTACACACTCCCTTAAACATCCTTCATCCTATCTAGGTATAGAAAAGTAATGGTTATTGTACACATCCTTAAACATCCTTCATTCTACTTAGGTATAGAAAAGTAATGGTTATTGTACACATCCTTAAACATCCTTCATTCTACTTAGGTATAGAAAAGTAATGGTTATTGTACACACCCTTAAACATCCTTCATCCTATCTAGGTATAGAAAAGTAATGGTTATTGTACACTCCCTTAAACATCCTTCATCCTATCCTATCTAGGTATAGAAAAGTAATGGTTGTTGTACACTCCCTTAAACATCCTTCATCCTATCTAGGTATAGAAAAGTAGGTTTATTGTATACACACTTAAGCATCCTTCATCCTACTTAGGTATAGAAAAGTAATGGTTATGTACTCTCCCTTAAACATCCTTCATCCTATCTAGTTTATAGAAAAGTAAATGGTTATTGTATACACACTTAAGCATCCTTCATTCTACTTAGGTATAGAAAAGTAATGATTATTGTACACATCCTTAAACATCCTTCATCCTATCCTACTCAGGTATAGAAAAGTAAAGGTTACTGAACGCAGCCTTAAACCCCCTTCATCCTACCTAGGTATAGAAAAGCAATGGTTATTGTACACATCCTTAAAACCCCCTTCATCCTACTTAGGTATAGAAAAGTAAAGGTTACTGAACGCAGCCTTAAACCCCCTTCATCCTAGTTACGTATAGAAAAGTAATGGTTATTGTACACATCCTTCAACCCCCTTCATCCTACTTAGGTTTAGAAAAGACTTTAGTAATGGTTATTGCACACATCCTTCATCCTACTCAGGTGTAGAAAAGCAATGGCTAGTGTACACATCCCTAAACATCCTTCATTCCTACTCAGGTATAGAAAAGCAAAGGTTACTGAACGCAGCCTTAAAACACCCTACATCCTACTTCAAGGAAAAGTAAACGGTGACAGACCCGTACCCCTAATCATCCTGCATCCTACTTTCCGCAGAAAAAAAAAAGACAGGGCGTCTGAACACACCTCGCACATGTGACATTCTTCTGCATCCCGCCAAGCCGGATGCAGAGAACTAAAGCATCCGAACGTCACCAGTTTTTTTTTTTTTTTTTTTTTTCCGTTCCTTGGTTTTAAGAAGCAGTATCGTCCCCTGCCTTCGCGAGGTGAATTTTCACGCAGGGAGCGCACTGAGCGGCAAGCTCAGGGCGTGGCTGTCTTTCTCTAGCGGGCACCTTGCGGGGGAAAAGGAACCGATAATCGATGGTACGTGCTCTCCTAGCGTCACGTTGGCGGGGTCGGTCTCGTGATTTCCCTGTAAACGGGGTAACAACAAAATCGAAGAGGTCTGTTGCCAACTACACACGCCCTGCCTGCATGTCGACCTGCACATGGACGTGACACAAATAGGAGCAAAAGACGACGTGTGTGTGTGTGTGTGTGTGTGTGTGTGTGTGTGTGTGTGTGTGTGTGTGTGTGTGTAAGTGTGTGAGTGTGTGTGTGCGTGCGTGTGTGTGCGTGTGTGCATGTGTGTGCGTCCGTGCGTGCCTGCGTGTGCGTGCGTGCGTGCGTGCGTGCGTGCGTGTGTGTGTGTGTGTGTGTGTGTGTGTGTGTGTGTGTGTGTGTTGTTGTGTGTGTGGAGATGGGGAGGGGGGAGGGTGTATGGAGGGGAAGAAAAGACATATCTGAGTGAACGACACAGGATTTTAGTAATGTTCAAATTCAATACCTATGGCAGAACTCTCTCTGTGCCCCCCCCCCCCCCCCCCCACCTCTCGCTCTCTCTCTCTCTCACTTTCTGGCTGTTTTCTCTCTCTCTCTCACTCTCGGTCTCTCTCACTCCTCTCCCTGTTTGTGTTGAGAGAGTGAGGGACAGAGAGAGAGGAGACATGAGAGACAGAGAATGAGAGAGAGAGACAGAGAAAGTGACAGAGAGCAGACAGACAGACAGACAGACAGACAAGACATAGAGTTTTGTTTTAATTGGTAATAGGCAAGGATCCAAAGGAGAATAAGAAAAGTGGAGGGAGAGGGTTGAAGGACATTGATGTTATGCACAATTCAAGTGTGACGTCATGAATGACACAAATCAATCACCGGGGCACAAGTTTTCTGCCAACTAGCGGCTTGCTCAGGAGCCCAATATACACACTACAGGTGCCCAGTGCAGACATCGTCTGTGGAAATTATTCAAAGAGTGTAATATATATATATATATATAGATATATATATAATATATATATATATTATATATATATATAATGTGGTGTGTGTGTGTGTGTGTGTGTGTAGGTGTATATAATATATATATATATATATATGTGTATAATATATATATATATATCTATATATTATATATATATATATATATATATATATATATATAATGAATTTATATAATATATAGCGCCTATTCTCGGCTAGAGACCAAGCTCTAAGCGCTTTACAGTCAACACTCGTTTACACAACGGGCTGCCTACCTGGGGTAGTGCCGACTGAAAGCGCTGCCTCTCTCTCTCTCTCTCTCTCCTCTCTCTCTCTCCTCTCTCTCTATCATATATATATATATATATATATATAGAGAGAGAGAGAGAGAGAGAGAGAGGAGAGAGAGAGATTCATCTCTCTCTCTCTCTCTCTCTGTGATAAATCTCTCTTTGTCTCGTCTCTGTCTGTCTGTCTGTCTGTCCTGTCTGTCTGTCCTGTCTCTCTCTCTCTCTCTCTCTCTTAAAAACAACTCAAATTGTTTGTGTTATGTGCAAATAGTTTTATCTTTCCTCGTAAGAGCCGATCTCACAAGAAACATACCAATGAAAACTCAAGAAATCTGTGAACAGAGATAGAGAGAGAGAGAGAGAGAGAGAGAGAGAGAGAGAGAGAGAGAGAGAGAGAGAGAGAAGACGAACGAACGAACGAAATTTTATTTTACCAGGGTAATGAGATAAGCAAAGTGTAACATGCTTTTTTCCACCCAGCCCTGAGACACACACAACACACAGAGAGAGGAGGAGAGTGGAGAGAGAGAGAGAGAGAGAGAGAGAGAGAGAGAGAGAGAGAGAGAGAGAGGAAGATGTGAGGAGACGAGGAGTATCCGAATAATTTAATGTGAGAGGCTTTGCGCCCATTCATACGGGGACAATGAGGAAGGGCGAGGAGGTGGGGGTGGGGGTGGTGGAGGGAGGGAGGGGGATGTCGACGGGGAAAACTGAACAATGCCAGTAGATACAGTTAATCTGAAAGGATGTTAAGGGTCGTCGTGACATGGAATCCACCAATCAAGGAAACGCCGTTCATTTCATGATCAATCTGCTGAAGAGATGGGGAGAGAGAGAGACCACACCACACACAGAGAGAGAGAGAGAGAGAGGAGAGAGAGAGAGAGAGAGCGAGAGCTAGAGAGAGAGAGAGAGAGGGAGAGGGGGGGGGGAGAGATTTAGGCCATAGCCCCTCGTGTGAAGGGGATTGCGGGTTAATTACAGTCCACCTTAGTACCTGAGCAACTGCACGCAAACATAACAAATACATATTCGAAATAATACTTTATGACAGAATACACGATCGCAATTTGAATGCTTTGAATAAAAAAATAAATTGACAAATTTTTAACAGTTTGCTCATGAGTACATGCCATAAGAAGAGCCAATCTAAACTGGCTTGGGAATTTATAAAACTTGATTGGTATATACTGAGCTCTTAGTTTGTGCAAGGCAGGACAACACAACACAAAATGCACTTCATTTTCTGTATCCTTTCTACAAAGTGGACATATCAAATCTGCTAAAAAAAGAGTTTAGAGAGAGAGAGAGGAGAGACAGAGAGAGAGAGTAAAAGATAGAGTTTCAAAGAGAGTTAAAAAGAGAGGTTAAGGAGAAAGAGAGAAGAGAGAGAGAGAGAGAGAGAGACGATAGAGAGAGAGTCAGACAGACAGACAGACAGACAGACAGACACTCAGAAAGACACACAGACAGACACTCTACAGACAGCACAGTGACTAGAGACAAAGAGACAAGAGACAGAAGGCATGGGGGGAAAAAAAAAAAAAAAAAAAAAAACACACCGACGCATTCGCATGCAGACCAGTAAATGGAGTGCGTGTCCGCGATGGGGGGGAAGGTTGAGGTGGGTGGGTGGGGGTGGGGGGTGGTGGGGGGG
This sequence comes from Conus betulinus, assembly GCA_016801955.1. NCBI lineage: Eukaryota > Metazoa > Mollusca > Gastropoda > Neogastropoda > Conidae > Conus > Conus betulinus. The sequence goes on along the minus strand of JADBJO010001045.1, from coordinate 387,206 downwards.
GCCAACAAGGCACAGTGGCCCCCCGCCGCCCCGCTGCCACTCGTTACCGATTTAAGTTCCCCCCCGCCGCTGCCACTCGTTTCCGGGGGGGGGGGATTTAAAGAGCACCACCCCCGCGGGAATCCAGAGAGAGAGCGTACGAGAGTATTTCATCATGGTACCTGCTACTCCATTGTCGGATCGCTCGATGATCACCGGGCCAACACAGGAATAGGAAGTGGTACCGGGGAAAGCTG
>JADBJO010001045.1:365000-379581 GCA_016801955.1 Conus betulinus | reverse complement strand
TAAGACATAAATGGTTTATTCGTTTAGCATCTAGGCCTCAACAAATGGCTGAACAATAATATGAACTAGACAAAGACATTTAAAGAAGAAAATCCATCATGTTGTCAGTCATGTTCTTTCCAGCATATCTAGTCGTTCACAATTGCGTCCCTACGTTTAAAAAGCTAGGTAAAGAAATATCGCAAACTGTTTTACTATTTTTGGATTTTTTTTTTGAAAGACATTAACAATGTATATCTAAAAGCATTTGGCTCTCTATAGTATTTGAGTGGTATGAGATCACGTCGAAGGTCACTGAGGAACGGGCAACACAAACTAAAATGGATTTCATCTTCTTGGTTATTATTACACATGGGGCAAAATTAATTCTACATCTCTATAGTTTTTGTACCGAAGTGAGTGCGATTTGATATTACTCACTCCAAACCTGAATTTAACAAGTGCTTGCTTTACAAGTCTGTTTGTGTCAATTGCAAAATACAGTTTCTTGAGTATGATTCATTTTGAATAATCTGTACATTGTAAATCTTTCACTTGAACAAATTCGACTGTCCCAATCCTGCCAGTAACAATCGATCAGTCTTTGTCTAAAACAATTTATGAAAAATGGTCAACTGATTCTACACCTTGATTTTCCCACACACATACCCAAATCCAAATTGAAATAAAACTAATCGAATGTTGGTTACCCAGTTTCTTTTTACCTTTCTCATCCAAATTAAGTAGCATCAGGTAAGCTTTGTAGGGGAGAGCGATTTTCGATTTCATTCATCCGTGTCAGTTTTTGATCCAGTATTTAATTGATCTAATGTATGCATTCACATATAATGGGAATCTACCAGTATCTCCCATAAAACCATCGCATTAGCAGTCCTTTCTGTGACACCTAGAAAGCGTTTAAATGCAAACAAGTGTACTTTTTTCTATGCATTTTATACTTTCATCAAGACCCCAAATTTCTGACCCATATAGAAGTACTGGCTGCACTCTAGCATCAAAGAGTTTACAAAAAAAATTTCAATAGACTGGATATCATAATTATATAACAATGTCAATATACCAATAACCGCCCTTTTTACCCCGTGTAGCTAGGTCACCACAGGAGGATGAGAGAGACTCAATTTGTAGAAAAATATAGTCCTAAATATTTGTATGTGTTCACTACTTTCATTTCAGAACCGCCCAAATGCCAGTGTTCGTGCGCTGCAAGAAAAAACCGCCTTTACGAAAAACAATTATATTACTTTTGTTCATATTAACTTTTAATTTCAATTTAGTTGATGATTCATACAAATTATTTCAGCTGATTTTGCAACCCTACTTGCGTTTCAGATATTAATATAATATCATCTGCAAATAACAAAATAAAAGTTCGACAAGAGTAGTGTTAGTACAGCCCCGTGTCTTCCGTTATTAATTATGTCAGCTGCTAATTCATTTATAAACAATGAAAATAAGACAGGACTGCAAACATCTCCTTGTTTTACTCCACGCAGGCAGTTTATGTAATCTGTCATATTTGAACCATTTCTAACCCGCGTCTTTAAGTTAATATACATGCTTTTCACACAATCAAATAATTTACCTCGAATTCCGTTTTTTCTGTAGGATAGGCCATAACAATTTCCTTGAAATAGAATCGAATGCTTTCTCGAAGTCAATGAATGCGACATATAATTTACGATTTCGAGACAGTTGTTTTCTGAATAACGGCAAAAAGTGTAAATATATGGTCTATAGTTGAGTAGTCTTTTCTAAAACCAGCTTGATGTTCATCTATGATATTATGCATATTAATCCAAACTTGTAATCTATGATTTATGATATGGCTATAAAGTTTTCCGCTGATGTCTGTAAGCGAAATACCTCTATAATTTGTTGGGATTGTCTAAATTACCCTTTTTATGTAATGGCTGTGTAAAAGATTCTGACCAGTTTTCTGGATAAGTACCTTTATCAAATAGTTCGTTAAAACAATTTTTTCAAAAATTTTTATAACGACGTCTGATGCGCACTTAAAAATTTCTCCAATTATACCGTCAGGCCCGGGAGATTTTCCACTTTTCAGAGATTTTTAATGGCGCTTCTTATTTCTTGATTGGAGATTGGTGCATTTAGTACGTAAAAATCAACTTCTGTGTATTCCGGAGTCATTTGATTATTACTTCACCAACATCCTCAGTACAGTCCTCGATCTCCAAAAGATCACGAAAATGGTTAAACCATTTATCTGTAGATATACTGTTCAATGACTGTTTACGTTTCGGTGCTAGTTGGTTCACCTTCTTCCCAAAATTCTTCTTGATTATCGATCCTGTCCAGGAGTTCGGAAAAAGCTCTAGTTTTACTTTGTTTCTTTTTCCGCCTAAGTAAATTTTTATATTCTCTTCGAGCCTTACGGTAATTATGCAGATTATCTGATTTCAGCTTTTTTATTTGTTCATCATTAGCTGCCCTTCGACAGGGGCTGCGAAAGATTCTAAGGAGTTTTCTTACATTTCGTCTTTCGACAAAACATTCATTATCAAACCAACAGTTTTTCTGATTACATGTACCCATCCGTTTATTTACGAGCATACATGAAGCAGCGTCCATCATGCAACCATTAAATTCTTCTTTCAGAGCCTTATTTACATCGACTTCAACAAGTCTAGTTGCCAAATCAATCTTTTCTATTATCATTTCAGACTCAAGAGATCTTAGAAAGATGTCCTTCTTCTGTGGATTCCAAATCAATCTTTTAATGTAACTGTTATTTTTCATTTGATCTCCATTATCAAAATCATTTCCCATTTGTTACCCCACACAGCGAGAATTCAACAGGCATATGACTTGATTCAATTCTGTCAGCAACAAAAAGTGTACATGTTGGCAAGAGTGTATGATATAATTCTTCTGATAAAATAAAATAGTCAATAACACTACACCCAAAATCGGATACATATGTATAGCGACCCTGGAGGTCGCCGTTACAAGCGCCATTAAGGATGCAGAGTCCTAAGGTAGAACACATGTTTAATAACATTTTACCCAACATATTCTCTTGTTTGTCTTCTGACTTCCTTGTCATAATATTGACATCATTTTTTGAATCGATGTGAAAAGGTAGACAACAACTATCAATTTCATAAGACGTGTCAGAAGTCCGTGCATTCAAATCCCCACATACCATAACATACATATTCGTATCTATCATCATGTCCGTCAGACATTCTTCCACCAGACTTATACCACTATCAATATTATTAACTTGATAGAAAGGACTTCCACTTGGTGGCACATAAGTGCACATGTATACAGATTTTTGTTTTTAGTCCGAGACATTCTTTGTCAATAATAAAACACAGCATATTATCATACTTACATTTTACTTGACGAACAAATGGAATAAGCGTAGTTTTTAATTAATACAAGAACCACCACCTGATCGTCGACCTTGTTTTGAAAACTTTTGGGCAGGACTACAAAATGCTGTGTGATTTGAAATTTAAAATGCATGGAAGTTATCTACAAAGGTCTTCTACTAAATTTACAAAGTGAAAATTAGAAATATAATAAATAAAGTCTGTTTCATCCAGTTTTGACACTAGACCGTCTACATTCCACGTGACAAAAGTGAAATTATTAAGAGAGAGAGAGAGAGAGAGGAGAGAGAGAGAGAGAGAGAGAGAGAGATAGACAGACAGACAGACAGGAAGGCAGACAGACAGACAGACAGAGAATTTTGCTTATAGCCCAGCCGACCGCACAAGGGCCATGATGTCCTCGGGGGCTGTCACGGCGTTGAAGTCAACCTCCAAAGCGCGGACCAATCTATCGGCTCTGTACAGTTTGCCGTGTGTCTCGTTCTGGTCTCGATGCTGTCCCTCTTTACTGTGTTCGTCCTGGGCCGTTTCTCTCTCTCTCTCTCTCTCTCTCTCTCTCTCTCTCTCTCTCTCTCTCTCTCTCTCTCTCTCAAGAGCAACGAAATCGCAGTTCAACTCTTCACACAACGCCCATCCGCTTCAGTCCACAGCAACATTGTAGCTTGGGAAGCTAAAATGTAACAAGACCACACACACACACACACACACACACACACACACACTCACCCCCCCCCACACACACACACACTCACACCCACACACACCATACACACGCACACGCATACACACAAACACACCGCACGCAAGCACGCACGCACACACACACACACTCACACACGCACGCGCACGCACGCACACGCACGCACGCACGCACGACACACACACACACACACACACACACACACACACACGCGCGCGCGCGCGCGCACGCACGCGCGCACACACACACACACACACACACACACACACAAATCAAGAGTCAGTTTCATTCTCTTCTCTATTGCCAAAAAATCTACCCCCTCCCTCCCCCGTTTTTCCCCTTTATTACTTACCCCCCCCCCCCCCCATCCCTCTCTCTCTCTCTGTCTGTCTCTCCCCCTCTACTCTCTTTTTCTCTGTCTCTCTGTCTCTCCCCCTCTCTCTTTCTCTGCCTCTCCCTCTCCATCTATCTCTCTCCCCCCTCTCTCTTTCTCTCCTCTGTCTCTCTTTCTCCGTCTCTCTCTCTCTCTCTCTCTCTTTCTTCCTCTGTCTCACTCTCTGTCTCTCTCTCTCTTCTCTCTTCTCTCCCTCTCTCTCTCTCTCTCTCTCTCCTCTCTCTCTCTCTCTCTCTCTCTCTCTCTCTCTCTCTCTCGCCCCAACCCTGCCCCTTTTGGCCTTCCACTGACTGTTACTATAGAAACCGATCAACAAAACTGTACCAGAACGTTCCCAACCGCTAACCCATCTCACCACCCATCTCCGTGTCTCCCCTCCCCATTTCCTCCCTCCCCTCCCTCCCTCCCTCACCCGCCGCCCCCCCACAGCCGCCCACCCCCTCCTCCTCCCCCCTCCCCTCCCTCCTACACTACACACAACATTTACCCAAATCAGCCTCTTCGTTCCCTCATGTTCTACCCTATCACCCCCTGCCCCCTCCCCCCCCCCCCCCACTCCCCTACCCCCCTCTGTGTGTGTGTGTGTGTGTGTGTGTGTGTGTGTGTGTGTGTGTGTGTGTGTGTGCGTTGTGTGTGTGTGTGTGTCTCTCTCTCTCTCTCTCTGAGCTTCAATCCTGCTGTTCACGCTAGTTTGACGGCTAAATTTGTCATCCACTTTAATTTTAGAAAATCATTGTCAAGACTGCATCTCTCTCTCGCTCTCTCTCTCTCTCTCCTCTCTCTCTCTTCTCTCTCTCTCTCTCTCTCTCATGCTCCCCAATCTTCTTCCTCAACCCCCATCCGCACCCCCCTTATTATCATTCACGCCCCCCCCTCCCCCTCCCCTTTCTCCAAAGTTTTTTTTTTTTTTTTCTCCAAAACAATCCTATTAGGTAAAATAAATTGATATGCTCGCCCGGTCATAAGTAATGGATGGCTGGAGGACAACTCTGCTGAAGAGGCACGCCAGCCTTGCACGCAAAACACATAGCGCTCTCGCTGTCAAACAGCGCGCACGCGCGCGCGCGCGCGAGCAAACATGCATGCACGTGGAAAGGGTATGGGGGTGTCTAGCGAACAAAAGCTTGGAAACGCGAAGAGAGAGAGAGAGAGAGAGAGAGAGAGGGGGGGGGGGGGAAGATAGAGACAGAATAGAGAGAGAGGGGGAGAGAGAGAGAGCGAGAGAGAGGGCCAGAGAGCAGAGATATAGAGATAGAGAGGGGAGGGAAGAGAGAGAGAGAGAGCGAGATAGAGAGAGAGAGACTGGCGGGAGGGAGATGAGAGAGAGAGAGGCGGAGAAAGAGAGAGAGAGACGAGAGATGAGAGGGGCTAGAGAAGGAGAGGGAAGAGAGAGAGGGGGAGAGAGAGGGGGCGAGAAAGACAGATGGGCGAGATAGAGAGGGCGAGGAGAGAGAGAGGCGAGAGAGAGAGAGGGCGATAGAGAGAGAAGAGAGGAGACGAGAGACAGAGACAGAGAGGGCTAGAGAGGGAAGAGAGAGAGGAGAGAGAGAGAGAGAGGAGGCGAGGGCGAGAAAGATATCTATACATATATATATATATAAGAGAGAGAGAGATAGAGAGTAGAGCGAGAGAGAGAAGGTGGTGAGAGGAGAGATGGGACCTTAGAGTACAGAAAAGCGAGAGGGGGAGAAAAGAGATCGATTAGAGAGGGGGGGCGAGCGAGAGGGGGAGAGAGAGAGAGTCGTAGAAAGAGAGAGAGAGAGCGAGGCGAGAGAGCTTATTGTTGTGTGTTTGTTTTTTGTTTGTGTGTGTGTGAGTGGTCGTGTGTTCGTGTGCACTGAGCGAGAGAGCGAGCGAGAGAGAGAGGTGAGTTTTGCTGTGTGGTGTGTGTGTGTGTTTGTGTGTGTGTGTGTTTTGTGTTTGTTGCGTGTTGTGTGTGTGTGTGTGTGTTGTGTGTGTGTGTGTGTGTGGTGCGCGCGCGCGAGCGTGTGAGTTGTGAGTGTTTGTGTGTGTATGTGCGCGCGCTCGCGCACGCGCACGCGCGCGCGCGCGCGTGCGTGCGTGCGTTGCGTGCGTGCGTGAGTGTGCAATTTCCACCCAGTCCTCGTCCTTTTCAGTGTGTATCCGAGCAGTGACTTTTACGCAGATAGAAAAATCTAATTACAATATGAAAACGAAAAAAGGAATTAAGGTGTTGTGTGTGCGCGCGCGCGCGTGTGTGTGTGTGTGTGTGTGTGTGTGTGTGTGTGGTGTGTGTGTTTGTATGTGTGCGTGGGTGTGTGTTTGGTGTGTGTGTGTGTGTGTGTGTGTGTGTGTGTGGGTGTGTGTGTGTGTGTGTGTGCGTGAAGTTGCGTGCGTTAGTGTGTGTGTGTGGTGTGTGTGTTTGTGGAGAGAGAGAGAGAGAGAGAGAGAGAGAGAGGAGAGAGTGTTGTGTGTGTGTGTGTGTGTGTGTGTGTGCGTGTGTGTGGTGTGTGTTGTGTGTGTGTGTGTGTGTGTGTGGGTGTTGTGTTGTGCGTGCGTGTGTGTGTGCGTGCCGTGTGTGTGTGCGTGTGCATGGTTGTGTCGCGTCGTGTGTGTGTGTAAGTGGTGTGTAAGTGTGTGTGTGTGCATGCGTTGATGATAGTGTGTGCGTGTGTGAGAGTGAAGAATTGAGGGGGGAAGAGAGAGAGAGAGAGAGGAGAGAGAGAGAGAGAGGAGAGAGAGAGAGAGACGAGGAGAGAGGAGAGAGGACGCAAAGAGACAGACAGACAGACAGACAGACAGAGACAGAGTGGCATATTTGCCAACTTCTGCAGATTTTTAAAAAGGACAAAAGGAAGATAGTCGAGCAAAGCTGTAGTGAATATAGTTCATGACACCATGACAAGAAATCACTAATAATAATAGTAATAATAAAAAAGAAGTCCACGGATTCACCGTCTTCTTGCCCATTTAGCGGGACGGCGCTTTACAAGGCTGATAATATTCACCAGCGTTCTAGCCGGACCACTTACAACATTTCACTAGGGATGACTAACGAGGGACTGAGATTTTCTTTCAGAGTTAGAGAGACCGGAGAGAGAGGAGATGGGGGAGAGGGAGAGATGAGAGCGAGAGAGAGAGAGTTGAGAGAGAGAGGAGCGGAGAGTCATGGCACGCGCGGCGCGCGCGGTATGTTGGTGTGGTGTGTGTGTGTGTTGGTGTGTCGTGTGGTGTTGTGTGTGTTGTTGTGCTTTTTGCTGCGCGCGTGCGTACTTGTGCTAGTGCTTGTGTTTGTGGTGGTGTGGTGGTCGTGTGTGGTGTGTTTGTGTGAGAATGAGAGCGAGATGACGAGGAGAGAGAGAGCGAGAGAGAGAGATATATTCGAGCGTATGAGATTTAGAGGAACTAGAACCTTGTCAGGGAACCCACTAGAACTTACAGTGAGGAACAAAACTCACAAACAAAAAACCACAACAAAAACGGGAAAAAAAAAATAACAAAAAAATAAAACAACATCACAAAACAAAAACAAAAAAAAAACTGAAAGGCGGCAGAATTGCAAAGACAGGTCGCACGACAGACCAGACAGGTCAGAGAGACCAACGAAGAAACACGAACAGAAAGCACAGACATACAGACAGGAACAGACAATACAGACGGAACAAGGAGTGCAGGCAAAGAGGCGGGTGTCACAAACAGACGGATAGCTTTCGCCTTCTTGCACTTCTGCCGGCTGGGTGGCGCAGTCCGGAAATGACCTTTGGTGTTTGCCCCCCCCCCCCCCCCCCCCCCACCCCCCCCCCCACACCCCCGTGTGGTGTGGAAGAGAAGGAGGCTCTTTCTGTTCTGGCCAGAGAGGGGAGGCATTTCAAACACACTAGTCAAGACCAGACCAGCCGGGGCCCCCGGGCTTTCTAGGTCGCGGCCCCCCGCTCTTTTTCCCCCCCCCAGAGAACCCCCAGAGAGAGCGGTGAGAGAGAGAGCGGCTCGAGAACTTCTGGCCCCGAGCAGTGCCCCAGAGCATTCAAGTCAACAGGAACCACGACCCACGGGACGCACTGGGCCCGCTTTCCTAGACGCTCGCTCTTTTCCTGACACCATATCCGCCAGAGTGGACCCCGAGTCACGGAGAGAGACAAGAGAGAGACAGAGCATTTTCGAGAGAGGACAGACCACTGACCTGGCTGAAGCTGGCTCCCCACTTTATAAATACCAGAAGAGAGAGAGCAAGGATCCCTGATCCGAAGAGAGTCGCTGAGATAGAGAAGCTGGTCGTTGGTCAGGCCGAACTAACTCCAAAACAAAAACAAAACAAACATCCGCTCCTTGTCACAAACACATACACTACCTCTAACATATCATTCATACTGAAATTAATAGAAACAACAACACACACACCGACACAACACACACACAACACACCCAAACATAACACCCAACACATACATCAGACAGTCTCTCTATGTCATGCTCCGTTTGTGTTTGTGTGTGTGTGTATGTGATGAGTGATGGTGAGTGGAGTGCGTGAGGTGAAGGGTGGTTTGTTCATGTGGTGTGTGTGTGTGTGCGTGCGTGTGGGTTGTGTGTGTGTGTGTGTGTGTGTTGTGTGTGGTGGTGCGTGTGTGTGTGTCGCGTGCGTGTGCGAGTTGCAGTGCGCGCGCGCGCGCGTGATTAGTGAAACAGTAAAAACCCACTGATTGCACAGTACTAGTAAGGAGGAGCCCTGCTACAGCTATGACGTGAAGAAATTAAAGAACAGAGAGCGGAGAGAGCCAGGAGAAAGAGAGAGAGAGAGAAGGAGAGAGGAGAGGGAGACAGAGAGGGAGAGACAAGCCAGAGAGACAGAGAGAGGTCGCCGTGGCTTAGAGGAACGGAACTGCACGAGGACAAACAGAAGAACCGGTAGAAACAACTGAAGTGTCAGACAGAACCTAGAAGACGACTATTGTCTACATGACGCATATGTTTTTTGGGGTTTTTTTTTTGTTTCTTTTTTTTTTTTTCGTTCTAACCATTTACCAGATTGCTTTTTTTTTTTTTAAATTTTGGGGTTTTTTTTTCAATGGATAGAATACAGTCCTGTCAGCCAACTTTAATTAGGCCCAGTTTTTTGCACTCTGTTGAAGACTACGGTCTACTGGCATAAACAATTTATTCGTTTTTTTGCCCACCCATCCTCACTATCTCACCAATCGTGCACACACTCACTGTTTACTGATTGTCCCTCACCCACTACCCCCCCCCACCCCCCCCCCCCCCCCCCCTCTCTCTCTCTCTCTCTCTCTCACACGTCCTCGCCCCGTCATGTTCCGATTAAAGGGAAGTAAGTCGGGTAAATCGCCGTGTCTTTAATCACAACCGCAGTTACCTGTCCACAGCTTTTGAGGTCTATTTCAGCGTTTCTGACACAAGTCGCTTTTATCATCATCAACATCATCATCATCCAGCATTATTATTATTATTATTATTATTATTATTATTATTATTATTATTATCATTATCACTATCATCATCAGTAGTAGTAGTATAGTAGGGTGGTGGGTGGTGGTGGTATCATCATCATCATTAATATTATTATTATTATTACTATTCTTATTGGTGTTGTTGTTGTTGTTGTTGTTGTTATCATCATCATCATCATCACTATTATCATAATTGTCATCATCATCATCATCACTATGGTTGTTATTATTATTATTATTATTGTGATAATTCTATCAATTGTTAGTGTTATTGTAATATATCTTTAAATCGATAACATGATAATAACTGTCCTTTGTTATCCTTTTTTTTTTTTTTGTGTGAGTTTTGTGTGTGTGTTGTGTGTTGGGGGGGGGGGGGGGGGGGGGGGGGTGGGGGGGGGTAGATAATGCTTCACGTTTGTTAACTTCATTAAAAAACAAAAAAAAATGATGGCTAGTTTTCAAATTGTGACATAACACGCAGAGTTTTTTTATTTATTTATTTATTTATTTTTTTTTTTTTTTTGCCACCATCAAAAGTCAACAGCTGTGTGACGTAATGTTGTAGAGCACGCACTACAAGGTCTCCACTTATTACTGGCTGTCACTGTGTGAAGTGTAGTGTGTGACGTCGTGTTGTAGAGCACACTACAAGCTTTCCGCGCTCGTTACTGGCTGTCACTGTGTGAAGTGTTGTGTGTGACGTAATGTTGTAGAGCACACTACCAGCTCTCCGCTTATTACTGGCTGTCACTGTGTGAAGTGTTGTGTGTGACGTAATGATGTAGAGCACACTACCAGCTCTCCGCTTATTATCTCACTGTGTGAAGGGTTACGTACTGGCTAGAGCACACTACACAGTGTCCGAAGGCTGTCACTGTGTGTGTGTGTGACGTCACCGTTGTAGAGCACACTACAAGCTCTCTGCTTATTACTGGCTGTCACTGTGTGAAGGGTAGTGTGTGACGTCACGTTGTAGAGCACACTACAAGCTCTCCGCTACTGGCTGTCACTGGCTGTCGTCACTGTGTACAAGTCCGCTCGTTACTGTGTAGTGTGTGAGCGTCACGTGTGTAGAGCACACTACAAGCTTTCTGCTCGTTATGTGTGTGCGTCAATGTTGTAGAGCACACTACAAGCTCTCCGCTCGTTACTGGCTGTCACTGTGTGTTGTGTGTGACGTCATGTTGTAGAGCACACTACAAGCTCTCCGCTCGTTACTGGCTGTCACTGTGTGTTGTGTGTGTGTGACGTCATGTTGTAGAGCACACTACAAGCTCTCCGCTCGTTACTGGCTGTCACTGTGTGTTGTGTAGTGTGTGACGTCATGTTGTAGAGCACACTACAAGCTCTCCGCTCGTTACTACTGGCTGTCACTGTGTGTTGTGTGTTGTGTGACGTCATGTTGTAGAGCACACTACAAGCTCTCCGCTCGTTACTGGCTGTCACTGTGTGTGTGGCGCGTGACACTGTGATGAAAGATGGTGTTGACACCAGGTAGTCCCTTACCTGAACAGTTAAATTTGTACGCACTTTCAAGCGAAAAACACGTTCAACGCACTGGGTGGAGAACCTTTACGCATTTTCGCAAGCTAAAAGCAAACAAACAAAAACAAAAAGCAATAAAACGCAAAGCACCAAACGTACTCCCAGTTTATCTTGAATACGCGTGAGATATTCCATAAAGAGAACAAAATCCGTTTTGGGCCGTTATAGCCGTTAGTAATGGCTATAACGGTAAAATAAACATCAGGCATCATCATCCGTAACCCATAATGAACATGCCTACAAATTTTCAGAAAGATCAGCCCTGTACTTTCTGAGATATTCCATTAACAAAGAAAAACCGTTATGGGCCGTTATAGCCGTTAGTAACAGATATTACGGTAAACTAAAAACATCGGGCATCATCCGTGGCCAATAATGAACATACCTACACATTTTCAGAAAGATCGGCCAAGTACTTTCTGAGATATTCCATTAAGAAGAAAAAAACCGTTGAGGGCCGTTATAGCCGTTAGTAACGCATATAACGGTAAAATAAAACACATCGGGCATCATCCATGACCCATAATGAACATACCTACAAATTTTCAGAAAGATCGGCCCAGTGGTTTTGTCTGGAGCGAGTGGAACACATTCTGACCACAGACGGACGGACAGACACACACACAGACAGACAGACAGTTCTGTAAGAACTGGGAGTACAAAAACAAAAAGCAACGAACAAACAACAAAAAAAATCAACAACACCACCACCACCACCACCACCACCACCACCAACAACAACAACAAAACAACGTTGTTGGGCGGAGAGCCGTTATGTACTTTCGAGCAAAAGACAATTATTCAACACTGTCTGGGTGGAGAGTTTTGATGCACTTTCATGCTACAAACTACAAAAACAACAAACAAAACAAAAGAACAAAACAACAACAAACAAACGAACAAACAAACAAACAAACAAACAACTCGTTCAACACTGGGTAGAGAGCCTTTACGCACTTTCAATCACAGGACATATTCAGCCCAGTCTGGGTGGAGGTATTTATGTACATTCAAACACAGGACATATTCAGTCCTGTCCGGGTGGAGGTATTTATGTACATTCAAACACAGGACATATTCAACCCTGTGTGGGTGGAGATATCTATGCACTTTTAAACACAGGACATATTCAACCCTCTCTGGGTGGAGATATCTATGCACTTTTAAACACAGGACATATTCAACCCTCTCTGGGTGGAGATATCTATGCACTTTTAAACACAGGACATATTCAACCCTCTCTGGGGTGGAGATATCTATGCACTTTTAAACACAGGACATATTCAACCCTCTCTGGGTGGAGATATCTATGCACTTTTAAACACAGGACATATTCACCCCTCTCTGGGTGGAGATATCTATGCACTTTTAAACACAGGACACATTCAGCCCTATCTGGGTGGAGAGCCTTCACGCGCTTTTTTACAGCAAACGACACGTTGAACACTGCCCCAGCTGAACGGCAGCAGAGCTTGTTCCGGCTGAGCAAGTGGAAGATGCAGAGGGGGAAGGATCGGTATCTTCGCCTTGCGCCGGTTGCACGGCTAGTGTGCCCCATTCAAGGCATTCACCACTTCCTGTCGGTGTGGCTAGCTCTGTGTCTGCCTGCCTCCTGTTCACACAGCGTTCCACAGGAGAAGCAAGCAGCATGTGATCTCTCTATTCACGATGTGCTTAGATGATTGAACTCATTATTTATCGTTAATTTCTCGCTGGGAGTCGGAGGTTGCTTAAGGTAAGAAAACGTGTCTATGAAGAAAGGGGGAAAAAAGGGGATTATTTCGGGTAAGATAAAGAAGTCTATTAAGCAAACGTCAGAAGAAAAATAAAAAGGGGATTGCTTTAAGGTAAGATAATGTGTCTATCAAGCAAACTTTAGAAGGAAAAAAAAAGGATTGTTTAAGGTAAGATAATGTGTCTATGAAGCAAACTTTAGAAGAAGAAGAAGAAGAAGAAAAAAAAAAAGGATTGTTTAGGGTAAGATAATGTGTCTTTTAAGCAAACTTCGGAAGAAGAGAGAGAGAAAAAAAGAAAAGGAAGCTGGAAGGGACATATTATGGGCTGGTAGGGGGTTAAGGGGGGGGGGGGGGGGGGGGGGGGGGGGGAGGGGGAGGGGGAGGTTCAGTCAGCTCTTCCCTCCAACCACCATCCTCGGCCAATTAAAAAAAAACCAACAAACAAACAAACAAAAACAAAAAAAACCAGGGGAAAGCAGGGTATGTAAATGTGTAGATACTTGTTATCTACCAGGAGAGGTATGCAATATATCTTATTGACTGCGCGTCCCTCCTCCGTTTTTTTTTTTTTTTCTTTTAAAGCTGCATCTTGCCTCCCCCCCCCCCCCCCCCCCCCCCCCTTTTTTTTTTTTTTTTCTTTTCGAACATAATCTGCGCTCTTACTCTCTCCCCGCTCCTAGCAAAAAATTTGCACTTTGACACCCTCCCCCCCCCCCCCCCCTCCCCCACCTTTCACATTCTTTACGTCGTGTGCCCCTCCTCCCTCCCCTCCCCTCCCTCCGCCCCCACCCCCCACGTCCCTTCCGCCCACCTTCACTCCCCCTTCCGCCATTTTAAAATTAAATTTTTTTTTTTTTTTTTTAATAAAGCAAAATGTGCTCCCTGGATTATTGCACCCTGACCTTGACCTTAGTTTGGATCCTATCTCCGCCCCCTCTCCCCCAATCTGCCCCCCGCCTCCCCCCCCCCCCCCCCCCCCCCCCCAATTCCATTTGTACTGGATCCGCACCCTAGGACACTCCGGAGAGCACTGACCGCGAGCAAGATAAGAGAGGCCCTGACTCCGCTATCGCTATCAGTTTACGAGTGAACGGAACATTATGTTTCCACTGGGGGAAACTAAAGGCTGGTTCGAACTGAAATAGTCAGTGTCCTTTCCGCCCCCCCCCCCCCCCCCCCCCCCCCCCCTCGCCGCCGCCCCTGCCCACTAAGACACACCAAAATACAAAATGTCAAAATATATTTCTATCATCTGAAACTGTTTAATTATTATTCCACAAAGATATAGGGCCTCGCAGACCACTAGCAAGTCACAGCGTGATCACGTGCAACGGAAACGTGCCTTCATCTGGCTTGATGGAGTTTTCGAGATCCGCCATGTATCGTACGTAGATCCATGCCGCAGATCCACACCA
>JADBJO010001045.1:355000-357500 GCA_016801955.1 Conus betulinus | reverse complement strand
TTGACGCTCGCACCTGTTGTGTTATCCCTCGCACCTGTCGGTCTGTCTCTCCGACAGCACGGGGCTCAGCCCAACCTGCAGAAAGTTTGAGAGGACAGCGGGACTGCAACTTGAAGGGCGAGCGATTCAATGTGGACACGGTTCCTGATGAGAGACGGATTCTGGGGGTGGGTGGGGTGGTGGCGGGGGGGGGGGGGGGGGGGGGGGGGGGGTGTTGTTTCACTGTCTTTAATTAACACTGCAAGGTCCGGCATTTTTTTCCCCTCCACGTTTTCGTCCATTTCCCCCCCGGGCAATGATAGGCAGATCTCCATGAAAATACACCAGAATTTTCCAAGTTTACGGACACGTTTTCAATGTGTGAGAGTTGGTGTGGTTACGGATTTCAACCCGGAGCTAGTGACAAAACCACCATCAGTACGGAGTGAAGGAGGGGAGAGGGGGTGGGGGGTGGAAGGACGTGGAGTGGGTTGGGGTGATGGAGGGGGGGGGGTGGGGGGGGGTGGGGGTGGGGGGGGGGGGGGTGATGAGGGGGGGGTGGGGGGGGTGGGGGGGGGGCGCATTCATTCTGTCATCCCACAATAGCTCATCGATCGAGAAACTTGTAACTACCTCAAAAAAAAAAAAAATAAATAAAATAAAAAATTGAAAGTATGACCAAGAGACGATGAGGATTCATTCAGGGGAGAAAACACATTTGACGTCACTGTGACAATGTTGGAGTTTTGACGTCACTGTGACAATGTTGGAGATTTGGACGTCACTGTGACAATGTTGGAGATTTGGACGTCACTGTGACAATGTTGGAGGTTTGGACGTCACTGTGACAATGTTGGAGATTTGACGTCAGTGTGACAATGTTGGAGATTTGGACGTCACTGTGACAATGTTGGAGATTTGGGACGTCACTGTGACAATGCTGGATATCTGACGTCACTGTGACAATGTTGGAGATTGGACAATGTTGGAGATTTGACGTCACTGTGACAATCAAGACTGACAATGTTTGGAGATTTGACGTCACTGTGACAATGTTGGATATCTGACGTCACTGTGACCATGTTGGAGATTTGGACGTCACTGTGACAATGTTGGAGTTTTGACGTCACCGTGACAATGTTGGAGATCTGACGTCATTGTGACAATCTTGGAGATTTGACGTCACTGTGACAATGCTGGATATCTGACGTCACTGTGACAATGTTGGAGATTTGACGTCACTGTGATAATGTTGGAGATTTGGACGTCACTGTGACAAGCTTGGAGCTGCATCATCAAAGAGACCGCACGATGGAGTCGGGCACAGCGCACCGTGAAAGTGAGCAACAGAACTAGTCGACCCTGGCAGGGGTTCTGCGCTCTCCCTAGCCCTCTCCCTGACCCACTGCAGTCAGACTGAACTCCTCCCCCCCCCCCCCCCCTATACATACATTCCCCAGCAAGGCAACACATTACAGAGGTAGTGGTCTGAAATAAGACTGTCAAACTGGGGCGGGGGGGGGGGGGGGGGAGGGGTTGGGGAGTTGGGGTTGGGGTGTTAGGGAGGGGGGGGGGGGCCGCCGGGGCGGCGGCAAATGGGGATAGGCGGGGGAGTGTGTGTGTGGGGGGGGGGGGGGGGTGGAGGGGGAGAGACGTGGGGGTTCTCCCCGAGCGGATATATACGCGGGACAACGTGCCAAAAAAAATGGCCATTTCTGCCAGCCAGGGCTGAAGGGTGGATGGCAGGGAGGGGGGAAAGGTCGGGGACAGGGGTGGGTGGGAGTGGGGGGTGGGGGGAAGTGGAGGAAACTGGAATGGAAGCCGCGCGCGCGCGCGCGCAAAACCCCCCCCCCTTCCCCCCCCCCCCCCCCAAAATCTCCCTCGCGTCCATCTCTGCTCAATGTAGCGACGTAAAGGGAGGGAGGATAGGGCCGGTTTGGGTGGAGGAGAGGCCATGAACAATAGAGAGTCACGGAGAGAGAGAGAGAGAGAGAGAGAGAGAGAGGAGAGGGAGAGAGAGAGGAGAGAGAGGGAGAGAGAGAGAATAGAGAAAGAAAGGCAGCTAATGGCATCATGTTGGTCATATAATGGGGGTGGGTGAAGAGAGGAGACGAACAACCCACAGTGTTATATAACGTCTCCACTGGCCCTGAGACCTGTACTGGGAGCATCGGGGTGGAGAAACCGAATCGATCGATGGTGCCATGCGTCTCTTGTTCTGTGCACAAAACTGAGTTTTTTTTTTTTTTTTTTTTTTTTCTTAGTGCGCGTGCATCCTGCGCGCAGTGTGTCCCTACCATTGGGACGCGCGTCACACGCTGTGACGACTGCAAAGGATCAGCAAAACACGGCAAAGACTCACTGACTGACGACAGTCACTGTGGTGGTGTGCTGAATGAACGAATGGACGAAGGAATGAAAGGAATGGAAGAATGAACGAACGAATAAATGAATGAAGGAATGAATGAATCAATCAATCAATGAGAGAGAATCAGATGAGAGAGAGAAAAGAGAGGGAAGG
>JADBJO010001045.1:345000-350000 GCA_016801955.1 Conus betulinus | reverse complement strand
AAGCTACGCTGCTAATCCATTTTACCCTCAATGAAACTTTAATAAAACCATTCTCCCTTCCCTCCCTCCCTCCCTGTCTCTCTCTCTCTCTTTCTCTTCTTCTTTTTCTTTTCTTATGCGCGAACACGGTGGCACGCACGTGCGTGCGTGCGAGCGTGCGCGCGTGCGTGCGTGCGTGTGCGTGCGTACGAGCGTGCGCGCGCGCGTGCGTGCGTGCGTGCGTGCGTGCGTGTGTGTGTGTGTGTGTGTGTGTGTGTGTGTGTGTGTGTGTGTGTGTGTGTTAAGAGTTTAAGCTTTGCTTTGAGTTGTTGTACTTGTTGTTGTTGGTTGTGGTGGTGGTGGTGGTGATGGCGGTGTCAGTTTTCACGTGATGCGTGGGTGCACATAATTGTGTGTGTGTGCGTGCGTGCCTGAAGAAGACCTAAGAGGTCGAAACACGTCGTGTTTTGTCTTGTGGCTCGTTTGTCTACGTTTGTCTTGGCGCGCATGTGTGTGTGTGTGTGTGTGTGTGTGTGTGTGTGTGTGTGTGTGTGTGTGTGTGTGGTGTGTGTGTACGTGTGGGTGCGTGTTTGTGTGTGTGTGACAAACTGTCTGAATGCAAGCGAAAAACTGAAGGCCATCCAAGTCTCTCATAGAGTGCAACACAGACAAACAGGATTAACAGAATCAGAACCGACAGCACAAATGTCTGGTATAATTCAATTAACAGAATCAGAACCGACAGCACAAATGTCTGGTATAATTCAATTCCCAATCAATTGTTCCTGGCAGTCACATCCTGCACTAGTTTACCAGCCCGCCGCACGCGTCAACGCTTGCAGTACATGAAGCAGTCTGAGACAGGCAGAACTTGGACTTGGGGACCGAGGCTTCTCAGAGGGTGTCACTTAGGAAATCCTGGCTACACGCAGGCAACGTCTACGGTCCACATTTTCATTTCTTTTGGATAAAAAAAAAAAAAAAAAGAGAAAAAAAAAAATGGTTGAATCCTTCGGCTGTCAGCGACGGGGACTAAACTTCAGTGTTCTTTACGCCACACACACACACACACACACACACACACACACACACACACACACACACACACACACACACACACACACACAACAACAACAACACAACAACAACAACAGCAACAACAACCCCTTCCAATAAAATCTAAAGGATTTTCTGCAGGAAGTTAAAAGAGTGTATCCAGTAGAGCAAGCCTGCAGTCCCGGAGGAAGTGAAAGGTTCGTTTCCTCAAGGGAGCGCACTCCCTGTCTAACGTCGAGTAGTAAAAAGTTCCCTTCAGCTTCAGTCCCGGGAGGGGCCAACTACAGGTCAAACCGTAGCACACTGTGTTTGACGAGAATCTCCGAACAAACCTTAAGTAAATGTTAGCGAGCCGCCAAGAGAAACGTGGACAAAACGAGTCACAAGACAAAAACACGACGCGTTTCGACCTCTTAGGTCTTCTTCAGGTAAGACACAAATGAGATAACGAAAATAAACGAATTTGGTACTCAGCTTCCATTCAACGCCTGCCTACCTTGCGCTGAAGAGTGAAGAGATCGAAGCTGAGTACCACATTCGTTCATTTTCGTTGTCTTGTTTGTTTGCCTGAAGAAGACCTAAGAGGTCGAAACGCGTCGTGTCTTGTCTTGTGACTCGTTAGTCCACGTTTCTCTTGGCGGTTCGATAACATTAATACTTAAGATTTAGCGGTTCGCTAACATTTATTTAAGATTTGTTTAGATTTCCGCCTGCAGTCGTCTCACTTTGCAACGGGAATCTCCGAGCTTTTCATAAATGCCCTCTTCAGTCACGCGTTATTCCACACTGGCGCTACACCCCTGGTCAACATGGGGATGTCCGGCTTCCTGATGGATGATCACAAAGATCAGGAGAAACAGTGCGTCTTCGTCTGGTCCAGCTGGAAATCTAGACGCTGAACAGCTAACAGCAGTGTATCTCCCTGCTCAAACTACAAGGACACACCACAACAGGTTAAACATTATGATTAAAGGAAGATCTAGTTAGCAGTGTATCTCCTCTGCTCGAACTCGAAGGACACACCACAACAGGTTAAACATTATGATTAAAGGAAGATCTAGTTAGCAGTGTATCTCCCTGCTCGAACTCGAAGGACACACCCACAACAGGTTAAACATTATGATTAAAGGAAGATCTAGTTAGCAGTGTATCTCCCTCGCTCAAACTCGAAGGACACACCACAACTGGTTAAACATATGATTAAAAGATCTAGTTAACAGTGTATCTCCTTGCTCAAAACTCAAAGGTCCCAATTACATGTTAAACATTATGATTAAAGGAAGATCTAGTTAGCAGTGCATCTCCTCGCTCAAACTCGAAGGACACACACCACAACAGGTTAAACATTATGATTAAAGGAAGATCTAGATAGCAGTGTATCTCCTCGCTCAAACTCGAAGGACACACCACAACAGGTTAAACATTATGACTAAAGGAAGATCTAGATAGCAGTGTATCTCCTGCTCGAACTCGAAGGACACAACAGGTTAAACATGTGATTAAAGGATGATCTAGTTAGCTGTGTATCTCCCTGCTCAAAGGTCCACCACCACAACAGGTTAAACAAACGATTAAAGGTAGATCTAGTTGCAAAGTATGGCGACTGCAGGCGGGAATCTAAACACGTCTTACATATTGATATTAGCGCCCCGTGCGCCAAAACAACACGTGGACAAAGGGAATCACAAGACAAAACACGACGCGTTTCGACCTCTTAGGTCTTCTTCTTCAGGCAAGAAATAAAACAGCCAGGACAACGAAAATGAACGAGCGATGCTTATCTTCATCCACTTCAGCGCAAGATAGATTTCTTTTTCTTCTTTTTGTCTGTTTTTTTCTAAAAAATATAATCAATGGTTTTTACTTACCAATAAAATGTCCATTTAAGGACCGAATTTAGGACCTCAGTAAGTCAGCTGACAACAATTTATATTGATGTGTGTGTGTGTGTGTGTGTGTGTGTGTGTGTGTGTGTGTGTGTGTGTGGGTGTGTGGGGGGGGGGTCGGGGGGGGGGGGGGGGGGGGGGGGAGAGCGGGAGGGGGTTAAAAAAAAAATGAAATGTGTATATTAATGCTGCACTGGATTCTTGGACGTGCAGTAAGTGCAGACTATAAGACATCCGCTCAGGATTTTCACACGAAAAGCTAGCATTTGGACCACGTCTTACGGTCTAATGACAATGAGCAGAAACAAATTAAACAAAAGTAAAGCGCCCTGTCCGAGACTCAAGTCACGGTACCAGGCTTTTCTGGCTTCCAAGGCGAAAGTCTTACATTATGTCCACGTTTGGAGGTCCCCCTCTTATGTTTGATCCCCACTGACTCTCGCTTTCTGACAACAGAGAAATCTTTCTGTCTGCGACAGCGCCCATCAATGACACTCACAAACACCGGGGCCTCTATAAACTAGCTCCTTGCCCCGGATATCCATCTTTCCCAGCTGATCAGAATCTCCAGTGAGTACGAGTCCAGAGGTAGCATCCAGATGCGGAACACCTGGACACTGATACCTCTGCCTCACTGTTTGAGTTACTAACGCACACCAACACATTTCATGCTTCTGTACAAATCCATTTTGATATTTCACTTTGGACTGGAGAATTCATTCCTGTACGAGTCTACGCAACATTGGTCGCAACCACATCTGCAACACATGACTTATTCCAGATTAAGCATAATTCAACTATCACCAGTTCTGATAAGAAATCAAATCGGGCGAATTTAGTAGGACGATTACCCAGAAAGGACGGAACTAAAAAGGTGAAGGGAAAAAAAAAAACAACCTGAAATGTGATCATTTGATTTTTGATGAACGGTCACAATCGACTTATTTAAACCAATCAAAGAGCAGGAACTTAACAAGTTTATAATTACATTAAATAACATATCTTTCCCAATTATGATAAAATGCAACTGAATTGAATAAAAAAAAAAAAACAAAAAACAAACCAAAAAAAAAAAAAACCGTCTTTTTTCAACGCAATCTTTCGAGCCACTGCTAGACTTCTTCAGGCCGCATGACAACAAGTGACGCAATCGAAAAAAAAATGACGTCCATTGGTGACGATATCTGTGACGTCATCCATATATCTCTCTCTCTCTCTCTCTCTCTCTCTCTCTCTCTCTCTCGTGCACAACTCCATCCTCCTGCGTTTCTCTCTGTTCAGTCAGGCCCACACATTGAGCCCTTAAGGATAGTTCGTTCTTGAGCTTGTGTCTCCAGAACCTCTCCCTCTCTCTTCGCTTATTAATGTCCAGACTTTTCGTAAGTTCGATGACTGTGCAGCGGAGGTCGGTCAACTGGTGACCAGGGCCATTGAAGTGTCTGGCAACCAAAGTGTCCTTCTTGTGCCTGATGTCGTACCTGTGGATATAGAAGCGCTCCGCCAGGGTGTTGCCGGTCTCCCCAACATACTACACATCATGACACGCTGCACAGTCAATCAAGTACACCAGATTGTTGGAAGTGCAGCAGACCACATCTCTGATCTTAAAAGTTCGACCCGTCCCGACGCTGGTGAAGTTAGGTGATCCCTGCAGATGTTCTTTGCAGATGATACACCGTCGTTTCTCACATTGTGTGGCAACCTGTTGCATCTTCATGTGCAATCATCACCTCGATCGCCAAGATGATGAAAGGCAGTCAGCTCTCCCCTCGTGATGACTGTGTATGTAGGCTGTTGGTGACTGATCAAACTGTTCTTTCAAATGCAGTGTTGGCAAATGAAAAAATGAAATAAAATAAAATAAAATAAAATAAAACAAAAAACCCAGATGCACAGACAAAGGAGGGGGCATAGCAGCACTTTCACAGTTAATTCATTTTTTTGTTAACAAAAAACAAACAAACAAACAAACAAAAAACTAAACAGACCACTTCGAAAACAGAAAGCAGAGCAACACCCAGTGAACAGTAAGATCACGAGAAAGAAAGAAAGAAAGAAAGAAAGGAAGGAAGAAAGAAA
>JADBJO010001045.1:330000-340000 GCA_016801955.1 Conus betulinus | reverse complement strand
AAGATCCTAGCATACCTGCTGAAAAGGTAAGACGTACATCTCTGACACTGAAGTCTGGCCCCCTATATGGCCAGGTGATGATCACACAAGAGGATCAGCATACGTGTTTTCGTCACCCAGTGAAAATGCTACTACACCCTGGCATGTCGCTTGAGAGGGTACGTATATATTAGGCGACCTGATGTGTACACTCCCCCTCCCATCCTCATTTTATCCCTCCCTCTCCAACTCCATTCCCCAAAATTTTTCTATCCAGAATAACCTCAACACTTGGGATCGCGTACTTCCAAAAAAAAAAAAAAAATCGCGTCTAAAAAAAAAAAAAAAGAAAGAAACAAACCAGCAAACAAACACAAAAAAAACCACCAAGAACAAAAAAAAAAAAAACAAAAAAAAAAAAACCGGGTATATCAAGTTATGTACCCCCATTCGCCAGAAAATCGCTCTCCACAGTCAGAGAGAAAGAAGACAGACAGACAGACAGACAGACAGGCAGGCAGACACGCGTGACCCGAGAGTTCTCCACCGTACCGATTCCCTCCCAGTTGTTAACAGAACTGAAGGGAAAGGAGATAAGGTGCGTGTGTGGTGTGTGTGTAGGGGGGGGGGGAGGACATTTACCCAGGTAGACCCTTTTAAAAAGAAAAAGAAGGAAAAAAAAAAACAACAACACCATGGTGGTGATCGATAAAGGGACCCTACGCACTAAAACACCCGTCTGTTACGTCTTGGCCAGACAAGACTACAGCCCTACCTCTACCCCAGACAAGACCCCCCCCCCCCCCCCCCCCCCCCACCCCCCCCAGCACGGCCAGTCAGTGAGTAGCCTG
The DNA here is from genome assembly GCA_016801955.1 of Conus betulinus. NCBI lineage: Eukaryota > Metazoa > Mollusca > Gastropoda > Neogastropoda > Conidae > Conus > Conus betulinus. The sequence goes on along the minus strand of JADBJO010001045.1, from coordinate 339,170 downwards.
TAATCAAGGGGACCTTTTCCTGGCCTCACAGTGATGGCTCACACGAACAGCACAGGAAGCTTTTCAACCCGCCCCAGAGTCCGGCGTGTGTGTTGGTTGCCCTCAGCTGTCGTCCTCCCCCCGCCATTTGGACTGTCGTTTAACGGTCCTGATACTGGGGAAGATAAAAGATGTTGAGAGAGGGTGGGTGGGCGGGCGGGCGGGGAGGGATGGGTAGAGATAGTCGGGGGTGGGGTGGGTGGGGGGTTGTAGGGTGGGGTGGGTGGGGGGGGGGGGGGGGGGTGAGAGTGAGGTCTGTGGTAGAGACCTGGAATAAGAGTCGCCGACGAGAGAGCTGTCTCCGGACTTCTGTCGGAGACAAAACTGACTTCTGACGGGGACCAAGGGCGAACGGACGCCCTTGGCCCCCTAACATCCGTGAGTGGTCATGCCGCCCCAAAAAGTTGTGTGTAGGGAGGTTGGTGTGAGGTTTGTCCTCTGCGGTCATTCAGCTAGGGAACCAAAGTTCACTGAAGGGAAGGTTTGGTTGGTTTGTCTCTGCTGTCATTCAGCTAGGGAACAAAGTTCACTGAAGGGAGGATCTGGTTTGTCCTCTGCTGTCATTCAGCTACCCGGGGAGGTCAGCCTGGGAAGGTTTTTTTGTGTGTCCTGTAGCGCAGTGCGTGACGTGGACACGGCCGTCCGCCATGACAAGGTTCCTAGCATACCTGCTGAAAAATTCAGCTAGACGTACATCTCTGACACTGAAGTCTGGCCCCCTATATGGCCAGGTGATGATCACACAAGAGGATCAGCATACGTGTTTTCGTCACCCAGTGAAAATGCTACTACACCCTGGCATGTCGCTTGAGAGGGGTACGTATATTAGGCGACCTATCTACAGCTAGGGAACAAAGTACACTCCCCCTCCCTCCCTCATTTTCCCTCCCTCTCCCTTCCATTCCCAAATCGTTCTACTTAGAAAAACAATCAACCAAAACGTGTGATCGCGTCTGCTGTCATTCAAAAAAAAACAAAGAAGAAAAACAAACAAGCAAACAAACACACAAAAAGAACACCAAGAACAAAAAAAAACAAACAAAAAAAAAAACGGGTATATCAAGTTATGTACCCCCATTCGCCAGAAATCGCTCTCCACAGTCAGAGAGAAAGACAGGACAGACAGACAGACAGACAGACAGACAGCAGACAGGCAGGCAGACACGCGTGACCCGTCCGAGAGTTTCTCCACCGTACCGATTCCCTCCCAGTTGTTACAGAACTGAAGGGAAAGGAGGAGATAAGGTGCGTGTGTGTGTGTGTGTAGGGGGGGGGGGGGGGGGGGGGGGGGGGGTCCTCTGGGAGGGGAGGACATTTACCCAGGTAGACCCTTTTAAAAAGAAAAAGAAGGAAAAAAAAAAAAAAACCCAACTCCACCATGGTGGTGATCGATAAAGGGACCCTACGCACTAAACACCCGTCTGTTACGTCTTGGCCAGACAAGACTACAGCCAGGCCGGTCCCCCCCCCCCCCCCCCCTGCCCCCCAGCCCAGAGGGCACAGTCAGTGAGTAGCCTGTAATCAAGGGGACCTTTTCCTGACCTCTCACAGTGAGGGTCACACACGAACAGCACAGGAAGCTTTCAACCCGCCCCAGAGTCCGGCGTGTGTGTGGTTGCCCTCAGCTGTCGTCCTCCCCCCCCCCCTCCCCTCCCCCCCGCCATTTGGACTGTCGTTTAACGGTCCTGATACTGGGGAAGATAAAAGATGTTGGAGAGAGGTGGGTGGGCGGGCGGGCGGGGAGGGATGGGTAGAGAGATAGTCGGGGGTGGGGGGGGGGGGGGGGGGGGGGGGGGGGGGGCGGGGGGGTGAGGTCTTGTGGTAGGGACCTGGATAAGAGTCGCCGACGAGATGAGCTGTCTCCTGACTTCTGTCGGAGACCTGGACCTGACTAACATCCGTGAGTGAGGACCCAAAACACGAACGGCACGCACGTGCAGGCAGGACGATGCTGCGAAAGGGAGAGGTTGGTTTGTCCTCTGCTGTCATTCAGCTAGGGAACAAAGTTCACTGAAGGGAAGGTTTGGTTTGTCCTCTGCTGTCATTCAGCTAGGGAACAAAGTTCATTGAAGGGAAGGTCTGGTTTGTCCTCTGCTGTCATTCAGCTAGGGAACAAAGTTCACTGAAGGGAAGGTCTGGTTTGTCCTCTGCTGTCATTCAGCTAGGGAACAACGTTCATTGAAGGGAAGGTCTGGTTTGTCCTCTGCTGTCATTCAGCTAGGGAACAAAGTTCATTGAAGGGAAGGTCTGGTTTGTCCTCCGCTGTCATTCAGCTAGGGAACAACGTTCACTGAAGGGAAGGTCTGGTTTGTCCTCTGCTGTCATTCAGCTAGGGAACAACGTTCACTGAAGGGAAGGTTTGGGTTTGTCCTCCGCTGTCATTCAGCTAGGGAAGGGAACAAAGTTCACTGAAGGGAAGGTCTGGTTTGTCCTCCGCTGTCATTCAGCTAGGGAACAAAGTTCACTGAAGGGAAGGTTTGGTTTGTCCTCTGCTGTCATTCAGCTAGGGAACAAAGTTCATTGAAGGGAAGGTTTGGTTTGTCCTCTGCTGTCATTCAGCTAGGGAACAAAGTTCATTGAAGGGAAGGTTTGGTTTGTCCTCCGCTGTCATTCAGCTAGGGAACAACGTTCATTGAAGGGAAGGTTGGGTTTGTCCTCTGCTGTCATTCAGCTAGGGAACAAAGTTCATTGAAGGGAGGGTTGGTTTGTCCTCTGCTGTCATTCAGCTAGGGAACAACGTTCACTGTAGGGAAGGTTTGGTTTGTCCTCTGCTGTCATTCAGCTAGGGAACAACGTTCACTGAAGGGAAGGTTTGGTTTGTCCTCTGCTGTCATTCAGCTAGGGAACAAAGTTCATTGACGGGAAGGTCTGGTTTGTCCTCTGCTGTCATTCAGCTAGGGAACAAACGTTCATTGAAGGGAAGGTCTGGTTTGTCCTCTGCTGTCATTCAGCTAGGGAAGAAAGTTCATTGAAGGGAAGGTCTGGTTTGTCCTCTGCTGTCATTCAGCTAGGGAACAACGTTCACTGAAGGGAAGGTTTGGTTTGTCCTCTGCTGTCATTCAGCTAGGGAACAAAGTTCATTGAAGGGAAGGTCTGGTTTGTCCTCTGCTGTCATTCAGCTAGGGAACAAAGTTCATTGAAGGGAAGGTTTGGTTTGTCCTCTGCTGTCATTCAGCTAGGGAACAACGTTCACTGAAGGGAAGGTTTGGTTTGTCCTCTGCTGTCATTCAGCTAGGGAACAAACGTTCATTGAAGGGAAGGTCTGGTTTGTCCTCTGCTGTCATTCAGCTAGGGAACAAAGTTCACTGAAGGGAAGGTCTGGTTTGTCCTCTGCTGTCATTCAGCTAGGGAACAAAGTTCACTGAAGGGAAGGTCTGGTTTGTCCTCTGCTGTCATTCAGCTAGGGAACAAAGTTCACTGAAGGGAAGGTTTGGTTTGTCCTCTGCTGTCATTCAGCTAGGGAACAAAGTTCACTGAAGGGAAGGTCTGGTTTGTCCTCTGCTGTCATTCAGCTAGGGAACAACGTTCATTGAAGGGAAGGTCTGGTTTGTCCTCTGCTGTCATTCAGCTAGGGAACAAACGTTCATGAAGGGAAGGTTTGGTTTGTCCTCTGCTGTCATTCAGCTAGGGAACAACGTTCATTGAAGGGAAGGTCTGGTTTGTCCTCTGCTGTCATACAGCTAGGGAACAACGTCATTGTAGGGAAGGTCTGGTTTGTCCTCTGCTGTCATTCAGCTAGGGAACAACGTTCATTGAAGGGAAGGTTTGGTTTGTCCTCTGCTGTCATTCAGCTAGGGAACAACGTTCATTGTAGGGAAGGTCTGGTTTGTCCTCTGCTGTCATTCAGCTAGGGAACAACGTTCTTTGAAGGGAAGGTTTGGTTTGTCCTCTGCTGTCATTCAGCTAGGGAACAACGTTCATTGAAGGGAAGGTTTGGTTTGTCCTCTGCTGTCATTCAGCTAGGGAACAACGTTCATTGAAGGGAAGGTTTGGTTTGTCCTCTGCTGTCATTCAGCTAGGGAACAACGTTCATTGAGGGAAGGTCTGGTTTGTCCTCTGCTGTCATTCAGCTAGGGAACAACGTTCATTGAAGGGAAGGTTTGGTTGTCCTCTGCTGTCATTCAGCTAGGGAACAACGTTCACTGAAGGGAAGGTTTGGTTTGTCCCTCTGCTGTCATTCAGCTAGGGAACAACGTTCACTGAAGGGAAGGTTTGGTTTGTCCTCTGCTGTCATTCAGGTAAGGAACAAAGTTCACTGAAGGGAAGGTCTGGTTTGTCCTCTGCTGTCATTCAGCTAGGGAACAAAGTTCACTGAAGGGAAGGTTTGGTTTGTCCACAGCTGTCATTCAGCTAGGGAACAAAGTTCACTGAAGGGAAGGTCTGGTTTGTCCTCTGCTGTCATTCAGCTAGGGAACAAAGTTCACTGAAGGGAAGGTCTGGTTTGTCCTCTGCTGTCATTCAGCTAGGGAACAAAGTTCATTGAAGGGAAGGTTTGGTTTGTCCACTGCTGTCATTCAGCTAGGGAACAAAGTTCACTGAAGGGAAGGTCTGGTTTGTCCTCTGCTGTCATTCAGCTAGGGAACAAAGTTCACTGAAGGGAAGGTTTGGTTTGTCCTCTGCTGTCATTCAGCTAGGGAACAAAGTTCACTGAAGGGAAGGTTTGGTTTGTCCTCCGCTGTCATTCAGCTAGGGAACAAAGTTCATTGAAGGGAAGGTTTGGTTTGTCCACTGCTGTCATTGAGCTAGGGAACAAAGTTCACTGAAGGGAAGGTTTGGTTTGTCCTCTGCTGTCATTCAGCTAGGGAACAAAGTTCATTGAAGGGAAGGTCTGGTTTGTCCTCTGCTGTCATTCAGCTAGGGAACAAAGTTCACTGAAGGGAAGGTCTGGTTTGTCCTCTGCTGTCATTCAGCTAGGGAACAAAGTTTCATTGAAGGAAAGGTCTGGTTTGTCCTCTGCTGTCATTCAGCTAGGGAACAACGTTCATTGAAGGGAAGGTTTGGTTTCTCCTCTGCTGTCATTCAGCTAGGGAACAAAGTTCACTGAAGGGAAGGTCTGGTTTGTCCTCTGCTGTCATTCAGCTAGGGAACAAAGTTCATTGAAGGGAAGGTTTGGTTTGTCCTCTGCTGCTGTCATTCAGGTAGGGAACAAAGTTCACTGAAGGGAAGGTTTGGTTTGTCCTCTGCTGTCATTCAGCTAGGGAACAAAGTTCACTGAAGGGAAGGTTTGGTTTGTCCTCTGCTGTCATTCAGCTAGGGAACAAAGTTCACTGAAGGGAAGGTCTGGTTTGTCCTCTGCTGTCATTCAGGTAGGGAACAAAGTTCACTGAAGGGAAGGTCTGGTTTGTCCTCTGCTGTCATTCAGGTAGGGAACAAAGTTCACTGAAGGGAAGGTCTGGTTTGTCCTCTGCTGTCATTCAGGTAGGGAACAAAGTTCACTGAGGGAAGGTCTGGTTTGTCCTCTGCTGTCATTCAGGTAAGGAACAAAGTTCACTGAAGGGAAGGTTTGGTTTGTCCTCTGCTGTCATTCAGCTAGGGAACAAAGTTCACTGAAGGGAAGGTCTGGTTTGTCCTCTGCTATCATTCAGGTAGGGAACAAAGTTCACTGAAGGGAAGGTTGTGTTTGTCCTTTGCTGTCATTCAGGTAGGGAACAAAGTTCATTGTAGGGAAGGTTTGGTTTGTCCTCTGCTGTCATTCAGCTAGCGAACAAAGTTCATTGAAGGGAAGGTCTGGTTTGTCCTCTGCTGTCATTCAGCTAGCGGACAAAGTTCATTGAAGGGAAGGTCTGGTTTGTCCTCTGCTGTCATTCAGCTAGGGACAAAGTTCATTGAAGGGAAGGTCTGGTTTGTCCTCTGCTGTCATTCAGCTAGCGGACAAAGTTCATTGAAGGGAAGGTCTGTTTGTCCTCTGCTGTCATTCAGCTAGCGGACAAAGTTCATTGAAGGGAAGGTCTGGTTTGTCCTCTGCTGTCATTCAGCTAGGGACAACAAAGTTCATTGAAGGGAAGGTCTGGTTTGTCCTCTGCTGTCATTCAGCTAGGGACAAAGTTCATTGTAGGGAAGGTCTGGTTTTCCTCTGCTGTCATTCAGCTAGGGAACAACGTTCATTGAAGGGAAGGTTTGGTTTGTCCTCTGCTGTCATTCAGCTAGGGAACAAAGTTCATTGAAGGGAAGGTTTGGTTTGTCCTCTGCTTTCATTCAGCTAGGGAACAAAGTTCATTGTAGGGAAGGTTGGTTTGTCCTCTGCTGTCATTCAGCTAGGGGAACAACGTTCATTGAAGGGAAGGTCTGGTTTGTCCTCTGCTGTCATTCAGCTAGGGAACAAAGTTCATTGAAGGGAAGGTCTGGTTTGTCCTCTGCTGTCATTCAGCTAGGGAACAAAGTTCATTGTAGGGAAGGTCTGGTTTGTCCTCTGCTGTCATTCAGCTAGGGAACAAAGTTCACTGAAGGGAAGGTTTGGTTTGTCCTCTGCTGTCATTCAGCTAGGGAACAACGTTCATTGTAGGGAAGGTTTGGTTTGTCCTCTGCTGTCATTCAGCTAGGAACAAAGTTCATTGAAGGGAAGGTCTGGTTTGTCCTCTGCTGTCATTCAGCTAGGGAACAAAGTTCATTGAAGGGAAGGGAAGGTCTGGTTTGTCCTCTGCTGTCATTCAGCTAGGGAACAAAGTTCATGGAAGGGAAGGTCTGGTTTGTCCTCTGCTGTCATTCAGCTAGGGAACAAAGTTCATTGAAGGGAAGGTCTGGTTTGTCCTCTGCTGTCATTCAGCTAGGGAACAAAGTTTATTGAAGGGAAGGTCTGGTTTGTCCTCTGCTGTCATTCAGCTAGGAACAAAGTTCATGAAGGGAAGGTCTGGTTGTCCTCTGCTGTCATTCAGCTAGGGAACAAAGTTCATTGAAGGGAAGGTCTGGTTTGTCCTCTGCTGTCATTCAGCTAGGGAACAAAGTTCATTGTAGGGAAGGTCTGGTTTGTCCTCTGCTGTCATTCAGCTAGGGAACAAAGTTCATTGTAGGGAAGGTTTGGTTTGTCCTCTGCTGTCATTCAGCTAGGGAACAAAGTTCATTGTAGGGAAGGTTTGGTTTGTCCTCTGCTGTCATTCAGCTAGGGAACAAAGTTCATTGTAGGGAAGGTTTGGTTTGTCCTCTGCTGTCATTCAGCTAGGGAACAAAGTTCATTGTAGGGAAGGTTTGTTGTCCTCTGTCCTCTGCTGTCATTCAGCTAGGGAACAAAGTTCATTGTAGGGAAGGTTTGGTTTGTCCTCTGCTGTCATTCAGCTAGGGAACAAAAGTTCATTGTAGGGAAGGTTTGGTTTGTCCTCTGCTGTCATTCAGCTAGGGAACAAAGTTCATTGAAGGGAAGGTTTGGTTTGTCCTCTGCTGTCATTCAGCTAGGGAACAAAGTTCATTGTAGGGAAGGTTTGGTTTGTCCTCTGCTGTCATTCAGCTAGGGAACAAAGTTCATTGTAGGGAAGGTTTGGTTTGTCCTCTGCTGTCATTCAGCTAGGGAACAAAGTTCATTGAAGGGAAGGTCTGGTTTGTCCCTGCTGCTGTCATTCAGCTAGGGAACAAAGTTCATTGAAGGGAAGGTCTGGTTTGTCCTCTGCTGTCATTCAGCTAGGGAACAAAGTTCATTGAAGGGAAGGTTTGGTTTGTCCTCTGCTGTCATTCAGCTAGGGAACAAAGTTCACTGAAGGGAAGGTCTGGTTTGTCCTCTGCTGTCATTCAGCTAGGGAAAGAAAGTTCATTGAAGGGAAGGTCTGGTTTGTCCTCTGCTGTCATTCAGCTAGGGAACAAAGTTCATTGAAGGGAAGGTCTGGTTTGTCCTCTGCTGTCATTCAGCTAGGGAACAAAGTTCATTGTAGGGAAGGTTTGGTTTGTCCTCTGCTGTCATTCAGCTAGGGAACAAAGTTCATTGTGGGGAAGGTTTGGTTTGTCCTCTCTGCTGTCATTCAGCTAGGGAACAAAGTTCACTGAAGGGGAAGGTTTGGTTTGTCCTCTGCTGTCATTCAGCTAGGGAACAACGTTCATTGTAGGGAAGGTTGGTTTGTCCTCTGCTGTCATTCAGCTAGGGAACAACGTTCATTGTAGGGAAAGTTTGGTCTGTCCTCTGCTGTCATTCAGCTAGGGAACAAAGTTCATTGTAGGGAAGGTTTGGTTTGTCCTCTGCTGTCATTCAGCTAGGGAACAACGTTCATTGTAGGGAAAGGTTTTGTTTGTCCTCTGCTGTCATTCAGCTAGGGAACAACGTTCATTGTAGGGAAGGTTTGGTTTGTCCTCTGCTGTCATTCAGCTAGGGAACAAACGTTCATTGAGGGAAGGTTTGGTTTGTCCTCTGCTGTCATTCAGGTAGGGAACAAAGTTCATTGAAGGGAAGGTTGGGTTTGTCCTCTGCTGTCATTCAGCTAGGGAACAACGTTCATTGAAGGGAAGGTTTGGTTTGTCCTCCGCTGTCATTCAGATAGGGAACAAAGTTCACTGAAGGGAAGGTCTGGTTTGTCCTCTGCTGTCATTCAGCTAGCGGACAAAGTTCATTGAAGGGAAGGTCTGGTTTGTCCTCTGCTGTCATTCAGCTAGCGGACAAAGTTCATTGAAGGGAAGGTCTGGTTTGTCCTCTGCTGTCATTCAGCTAGGGAACAAAGTTCATTGAAGGGAAGGTTGGTTTGTCCTCTGCTGTCATTCAGTTAGGGAACAAAGTAGGGAACAAAGTTCATTGAAGGGAAAGGTCTCACTGAAGGGAAAGGTCTGGTCTGGTTTGTCCTCTGCTGTCATTCAGCTAGGGAACAAAGTTCATTGAAAGGAAGGTTTGGTTTGTCCTCTGCTGTCATTCAGCTAGGGAACAACGTTCTGTTTTTTCTTTTTCTTGCAAAGGCAAACGGGAGTTTCGTACGATGCTAGACCTTTCCAACCTTGCTACTCTTTGATTCTACCACTATTACTCACCATTGCTGCTTTTACTAATAATTTCGCAACTTCTACTACTACTACTACTACAAATTGGACCAGACTCGAGACCTCCTTCATAAACACATGATTGTTCTAGGTTGTTCTGCTCCCTTGCAATTTAGGGCGAATTCGGTCACCTTATGCCATGAATTAAAATTTAAACATGGAAACGAAAAGAGACTCATTATTCAACT
>JADBJO010001045.1:315000-317500 GCA_016801955.1 Conus betulinus | reverse complement strand
CTTGTAACCTTCCCCTCCCCCATTCTGCCTCTCTCTCTCTCTCTCTCTCTCTCTCTCTCTGTCTTCTCTCTCTCTCTCCTCCTCTCTGTCCTCTCCTCCTCTCTCTCTCTCTCTCTCTTCTTCTTCTCTTCTTCTTCTTCTTCCGCCCCTCCTCTCTCCTCAAAAACCAAACAAAACATGAAAAAGCCTCTTGCTACACATATTTTGGGGTTGTTGTGACGGTGAAGGGTTTGGTGGAGCTGTTCTTTTGTCTTACTGATAAGCACTGACTTCAACACGGTCAAGGCCTGTATCCAAATGTATGCAAGGAGTCACAAACACACATGATGATGACATACTTCACGCAAATGAATTTAGCAACTCATAACCCGCCAGTTCTGGTCTCTGGGCGTGGACTCTGCACGGACGAAACAGCCACAGTTCTTCACAGTGCAGTTTGGTTCTTTTTCTCATTTAAGTACCATTCCACCCCACCTCCATCAAACACACCTTCTCCCCTCCCACTTCGCTCTTTCCGGGGTACTTTTGCAAATCCGTGTCTTCTTCACACAAACCCGTTTGTCGCTTGTTCATCTCCCTCTCTGGAATTTTTTTGTTTTGTTTTGTTGTGTTGTGTTGTCAGACATCCGTCGAGACGGTAATCTGAATCGACTTTAAAGTTCTGGCCTAGAAAGACAAATCTGATGTTAGCGAATCATTGCCTGCGAATCCCAATCGTCAATCCCCTGAACAGGGGGAGTAAATCCCTTGCCGCCAGGAGGATCTGGCTGTCCATGCCGGATTTAGACGCGATCTGTGACGGTCTATATTGATTTTCTGTCCTTGCAGTATTTTGGGGTTAAGTCGCCTCCAACACCAATTCTTGCTGGAACTTGGCCGATCAATAATGAGGCGTTATAGGTGGGTGGAATGCTGACGTTGTTTTGTCGTCATATTTGTCTTCACACCCTTGAAATAAAAAAAAAAGGAAAGATTTATCTCGGAAGAGGTGTGTGCGTGTGTGTGTGTGTGTGTGTGTGTGTGTGTGTGTGTCACGGTGAAGACTTGAAAAAGAATTAATCACCGGCGTATTTTTTGCTTGGCGGTCATATCACTGTGTGCATGACGTGTGAATGAAAATCCAATTGAGCTGGAATCAGTCAGTAGCAGAATCATGACGTCCAAATGCGAACGGAAATCTTCGCTGACAGTGTCACGGCAATCCAGAATTCAAAAACGAAAAAAACAAACAAACAAAAATCAAACAGTGCACTTTTCATAACCGTCGCACCGCCATCAGCGACGATCGAGAATTAAAAAAAAAAAAGAAGAAGAAGAAATCAAACAGTGCACTTTTGGTAGCTGTCAGACCGCCATCAGCGACGATCCAGAATTGAAAAAAAAAAAAAAAAAAAAAATCAAACAGTGCACTTTTGGTAGCTGTCGGACCGCCATATACAGGCACTAGCGATTACCGCTCTCTCTCCTCCTTCATGGAGAGTGGAGCGGATAGCAGTAAGCCAGGCTGCCAACGGCCAGCCCTCCCTCCCCCCCCCCCCCCCTCCCCCATTGATTTCCCTGTCCAGCAATCAGATAAGGCTGATGCCGCAGATTCAGCCCACGCTGCCAGACTTTTATGTGTCCTGAGGATTCCTCCGCCCACCGTGCAAGCGTCCCTCAAGGACCCTCTCTCGCTCACCAGGGGAGCCTTGTTCATTCCGCTTTCCGTCTGCCATCTTGATGGGCGACCCCGACAGGCCAGTGCTTTCTCGCCCCTGTTGCTCCCTCCGAAAATTAGAAGTTCCAATCCCTGGGTGACGCGGAGTGATTTCGTTTTTGTCCGTTTTTTTTTTCCCCGGGTCAGTGAGAGCATGTCCAATGTCAAAGACATTGGGCGCCCAAGCCCATTACATTGCCAGCAAGGACAGTAACGGGATTCATTCGATATGACTGGTCTTTGTGACGAGTACGGCTTGCGACACCACGACTCTAGTCGAAGCCCATTATACTGACGACAAAGGACAGTGACGCAATTAACGCAATATGACCGGCTTTTGTGACAACGACGTTTTGCATCACAAGGATTCAGCAGGGAACAGATAGTTGTTTCGGTACGACAGTGGGCTCCCCCCATTCGCTCTTTTGTACGCCATGCACGCAATGACGTTGAAATCATACGTAATACACGCGATGACATTAATGATTACGTGTTGAAATTATACGTCATACACGCAATGACATTAATACTTACGTGTTGAAATAATACGTCATACAGGTCATGATATTAATAAATACGTGTTGAAAATTATACGTCATACACGCAGCGACATTAATACTTACGTGTTGAAATTATACGTCATACAGGTCCTGATATTAATAAATACGGGTTGAAATTACAGCCTGAGGGCAGAAACACGCAACCAAATGTTTGTTTTTACGTATGTCGACGCATTACGTCAAAATCGCGTGCGGTCAGTTTTGACGGTGTCAAGCGAGCAGTTTGAACGGAGACCTATATCGA
>JADBJO010001045.1:287500-292500 GCA_016801955.1 Conus betulinus | reverse complement strand
TTGCATTCTTCAACTAGGTTACCTCTCTAGAGCTTCGCGTCTAGACTTTGCTTTAGCTGTTTTTTTCTGATGATTTTTTTTTCTGTTTTGTTTTTGACGTATTTGTGTTCAGTTCATCGAATTTTTCGCATTTTCGCTTAAATCTGCGTTCAAAATACGTTGATATCATGTGGATAAACAAGTCTGTATTTCGTTTTGTATTTAAAAATGCGTTTTGAAGATAGCAGATATGAGCATTCCTGGGCGATCGTCTTCCTTCTTCGTTTCAAATCTAACAAAACACAAATACGTACCCCGAAAGTAAGCTGGCAAAAATTCGTCGCGCATGCGCATTGCCAGTGCCGGGTTAACCTGTGTTCAGACTTTTTAATCTGATTATGACTCTCGCACATGTCTCTGATGTCATTCAATCTCAGCCTTAGTATGAATGGCCTCTGCGATCGGATTAGACGTTCACCATGACTTCACCGGCTGCTGCGTTAGAGTTCTGATGACACGAGGAACTGTTGTGCACGCAAATGCCAGAATCCTACGATCAAGGGAGATGGGGATGACTTGTAGTTTTCTCATATGGTTATTATAACACAATAATCTATAGCGGATGTTGAAACTGACGGAAGGCAACCAGTTTTGTAGCAATCCATCAATGCGGTTTTTTTTTTTTTTTTTTTTTTTTTTTTTTTCTCTGTGCAACGTTTTTTTCCCTTAGCAACATCTCATTGTATCATGTGTAAATTATCAGTTTGCCTAAAAATACTGGTTGGTTAGTCGTGTCATTTGTTCAGAGAATGTGTTTATCTACGTCGACTGATTTTAGACTCGAATTAAATCTCAATTTTACTGTACAGTCAGAACAAAGATGACTATCAACAGAGGAAACAAACAGACAAACACACACACACAAACAAACACGCACATAAAAAAAAATCCAAAATACTAAGTCTAACCACTATCGTCTTATTTGTTACCTATATATTCTCAATACTTCCTCTGTCTGCTCAAATTGCCTTTCTGCGTAAACCAAACAACCAACCAGCAGTACGCATGGTCAACAAGTTGAAGAGACCAATTCTGCAGTAGTCTTGCGAACACCGACGTTCTGCCACGATCTGCGCAGCAGACACCCGGAAGATTGATACCGGAGGCACGTTTCCAGGGGAAAATGGCACGAGCCGCTATCAGGGTCAGTGTCCGAGTCATTCAGCCACTGCCCACCACACGAGGCCCTTCCAACGTTAACCCACTACATGAAAAGAAAGTCAAGTCATTGAACAAAAAAAAGCACATATCTAGGTATGTATGTGTACATGCATACATAGATAATATACGTACATATATATATATATATATATATATATATATATATATATATATATATATAATGTGTGTGTGTGTGTGTGTGTGTGTGTGTGTGTGTGTGTGTGTGTGTGTACATGTATGAGGGCTTTTCTCAGAAACGTGTGGTTTGAAGATCCATGCTCTTCAGCCTGTATTCTTTCTCATTAACGTATACTGGTCATTTACATTATTCTTCGGTGCTGTTTGTGAAATCAATACTTTGATGAGAACGTTTCTTCAAACCCTACCCCCTCCTTTTCTTTCCCTCTTTCTTTTTGGCTTAAATCGAGTGTTAATACAAAACTACTTGTAAAAAATATTTTGATGGATTTGTGACGCGAGGACAGTTCATAATAGGCAGATCGCTCTCTTATAATTTTTTTTTTAAAATCAGTTGTTTCGAAGAGAAACAGAATGAAACACAAACGACATAAAACACGGGAAGGGCTCCGTCGTATATTTTGCTCTGAGTAATAATAATAAATAATAATATATAATAATATATATATATATATATATATATATATATATATATATATATATATACACACACAAAAAAAGCAAACAAAAACTACACCATAATGTTATCAAAACACGCATAGATCAAATATCTGTAGTAGCTGCAACATTGGGTTTTTCCGTCTCTTGCTCCAGTCTTGACTGCTTGATGTACAAACTAACCAAAATGTCTAGGAACGCTTCTCTTACACGCACTGAAGCTCAGTCAAAGCGCATCACAACTCTGAGAACGCCTCATCGATATGGACTACGGGCTGCTGTCGTCGTTCCTAAGAACCACAGCTTACCGTGGCAGCGTCGTCTCCCCTGTTTGACGGCAGCGCCCGATGAACAGGCACTGGGGGGGAACTCTGTGAACAGAACCATCGGTGCCAGTTTCAGACCCCGGGCTGTTTATTGCTGATCCAGGAACTCTCTGGCACATTGGAAGCTCTGCTCTGTAAGCACAACACAGAATGTCGTCTTCTTCTGTCTGCCGCTCATTTTTGGTGACGTGGCAACAGTGACTGCCTGAGACAAGGTTGCCGTACCTTTTATTTAGGTGTTTTGTTGTTGTTGTTTTCTTTTCTTTTACCAACGTTTCATTATCATGTGTAAAATGCTGAGAAAAAGAGTGCCTCTACGCCATATACACAAGAAAAATATCCCAATGATTTTTTTGTTTCAAAATAATTTTTAAACCTTTTTTTTTTCTCATCTGTTTCTTTATTACAAAAATATAGATTGCTGGGGGGGGGGGGGGGGGGGGGGGGGGGGGGAATGAGTGTTGCTACACCGTATAAACAAGAAAAAAATATTATGACTGAAATTTTTTTTTTTTTTATTTCGTTGTTTTTTCTTTCCCCAATATGCTGGTTTCCATGCCCCACTCACGTTTCTGAGAACAATGAAATGCAAATGTCACTGAGAAACGGTATCAGAGCCCAGAGCCTGAGTCAGACCTGAGCTGAAAGTATCTTCGTTATTGCGTCATTCTAATCGTATTCATACTTCCCCTCGCTCGGTACCCGCCTCCCCCCTCCTCCCACACCCCGCCCCCACTCGATCTTCTCCTACGTCACTACTTCCCCGGCTTTTCGCTGCTAGATAGTCCCCCCTGTCTAACGTTTCCCCTGCTTTTCGCTGCTCGATAGTCCCCCCTGTCTAACGTTTCCCCTGCTTTTCGCTGCTCGGTAGTCCCCCCTGTCTAACGTTTCCCCTGCTTTTCGCTGCTCGGTAGTCCCCCCCTGTCTAACGTTTCCCCGGCTTTTCGCTGCTCGATAGTCCCCCCCGTCTAAATGTTTCCCCTGCTTTTCGCTGCTCGATAGTCCCCCCTGTCTAACGTTTTCCCCTGCTTTTCGCTGCTCGATAGTCCCCCTGTCTAATGTTTCCCTGCTTTTCGCTGCTCGGTAGTCCTCCCCCCCCCCCCCCCTCCCCGTCTAATGTTTCCCCTGCTGTTCGATAGTCCCCCCTGTCTAACGTTTCCCCTGCTTTTGCTGTCCGATAGTCTCCCCTGTCTAATGTTTCCCCTGCTTTTCGCTGCTCGGTAGTCCCCCCCTGTCTAATGTTTCCCCTGATTTTCGCTGTTTTTGACAGTCTCCCCATGTCTAATGTTCCCCCTGCTTTTCGCTGCTCGATAGTCCCCCCTGTCTAATGTTTCCATTGCTCGACATCCCCAACGCTCGACACTCTCCCTTTTCGATACTCTCCCTTAGTCCCTGCTCGATACTCTCCCTTAGTCCCTTAGTTCCTGCTCGATACACTCCCTTAGTCCCTGCTCGAATTCTCCCTTAACCCCTGCTCGATACACTCCCTTGGTCCCAGCTCGAAATCTCCCTTAATCCCTGCTCGATACACTTCCTTAGTCCCTGCTCGATAGACTCCATCCGCCAGCTACAGAAAGAAGCTCTTGCTCTGTGAGAGAGGTGTATGAGGAATCTTTCATACACCACAATTAAAGACCACGCACACACGCGCGCGCGCGCGCACGCACGCACACACACACACACACACACATACACACACACCTTTGGCAAGCAAGGGGGTAGGGGTGTGGAATTAACCGATTCGAGACGAGTGTTGAGCTGACTCATGGCATCAGCATTCAATTTTTTTTTTCCACCGACGACAAAAACTCTTTATGCTGTAATACTATAGTCGCTACAGACTACTGGCAAAACATTCTTTCCTAAGTTCAGACAAACAAATCAAAGTTCATTAACAGGAAGCCATACCCTCTCGCACACACATCGACATCATCTCGCAACCAGCCATTCAATGATACGATTCATATCTTCATCAGCTTTGTTCAGACGTGAAAAACCTGTGCTTTATGAAAATGCGTTTCAGCTGCCCCTCAGAAAGCACTTCAAACCTGATTCACCAATTAACCGTATTGTTCCATACATTCCATACAGAATCTCTGAAAAGCTATGGCATTCACCTCTTCTTCGTTCACGGCCTTCTGACAGCTGAATCGGGGAATCGCGCAGAAAACGAGATCTCATCGAGTGTCGATTTGCACGAATTAACCCCGAAACACGTGCTCGGGCGTCGATTCGTGTGACGCCTCCGGGGAGGTCTTCACGGTCCAAAAGGCGGGCTGTTAAAAGGCCGCAGGTAACTTGACCTCCGATCGCCAGATTCACACCTCTCGGAGTCGGCGCGTGCAGTGAGAGCGTCAGTGTTCTGCGCTTCTTCCTTTGTTGGACGTTGTTCGCCGCATGGCCTTTTTTGCCCTGCGTTCTCTCGTGTAGATGAACGGCATGTCATGTCACTGGGCTCCATCCACCTTAATGTTCGTAGCCTGAGTGTGATCACCATCTTCACTCTTTTTTTCCCCTCCTACTCCTACAGCACACTACACGCCATCTCCTGTGTGCCCACCCACTCACCACTGCCCACTCCATTCCACTTTGGTCTGTCACACTGGCACTACTACTGTGAGCAAGATCACCGTCTTCATATACGCCTTCCCATCCCTTTTTTTTCCCTCCCTCTCTCTCTCTCTCGCGCCTTTCCACTTCAATTGTGTGTGCGTGTGTGTGTGTGTGTGTGTGTGTGTGTGTGGTGTGTGGTGTGCGTGCGTGCGTGCATGTGGTGTGAGTGAGTGAGAGAGAGAGTGTGTGTTAGTTAGTCTTTAGTTAAACGTCTATTCACTGTAA
>JADBJO010001045.1:257500-262500 GCA_016801955.1 Conus betulinus | reverse complement strand
GCGTGCGTGCGTGCGTGCGTGCGTGCGTGCGCGTGCGTGCGTGTGTGTGTGTGTATGTGTGTGTGGTGTGTGTGTTGGTGTGAGAGAGAGAGAGAGAGAGAGAGGAGAGAGAGAGAGAGAGAGAGAGATTGTCCATTCAGCAATTAAGCTCTTAGTCCAGGGTGGCATGTTTGACCATAACTCAGTAAAAATCAATCGCTCACCTCACCCCTTCCCTTCTCCCCCTCCCGCCACCCCCTCGCCTACCACTCGTTCAACAGCTTCCTCCACCCCCAACCCTCAACCCTTTCCCCCCCCCCCCCCCCCCCAGCCCCAACGTCCAATGCCCCCCCTCCCGCATCCTCGTTCACTCATCTATGCTCATACAGGCACACGACGGCGGATCATCTTCACAAACATATCAATGATTAAATAGTCACTAGTGGTTTTTCTTCTAATTATCTTTTCTTCTTATTCTAATGTTCACAGCTTTTGATATGAATATTGCTAGATCGATTATCACGTTTCAATTGTTGCTCGACAAAAAATCATTCGCGAGAGAGAGAGAGAGAGAGAGAGAGAGAGAGAGAGAGAGGTGAGAGAGAGAGAGAGAGTTCAACGCTAGACGAGTTAGATAAAATCATAGTGGGGTAGTCCTTCCGAAATCAACCATTCAGAAGGAGGACATCACTACACGCATCTATTTCTATGCCGTACTCCCGGGGTTCCCCCCCCCCCCCCCCCCCCATGTCCCTAGAGGCTACTAAGGACCAGGCGTCTGGAAGATACCGACAGACACTGTCACTCATCCCCATAGTCCCACTACAACCAAACAGTACATTCTGCTGGTCCTAGTTGTCACGGCTTCCATACAAACACAGTTGGTGAAAGGGATTTCACCGAACAAGCCAGCTGAAAGAATTCTCACACTAACAGAGTTAGCTGAACTGTATAGATAACAAGCAAAACTTAAAAAGAATATTCACAGACAGAGCTGGTTGAAAATATTTTCACAACAACCACTCTCCGTCAAACGTTTTTCACACACACACACACACACACACACACACACACACACGCACACACACACACTACACTCACAGACAGACAGACAGACAGACAGACACACACACACACACACACACACACACACACACACACACACACACACATCTGGTTTACAAGATTTTTTCACACACAACCCAGACAGTTGAAAATGTTTGTACACAAGCCGTTTGAAAAGACACAAACACGCCACTGAAACGATTTGGACTCGAACAAGCCTAGCGCCTGCTGAAAACATTTTCGCTGAAAAAAAAAAGATTTTCACGCAGACATACGGAGCAGAAAGAGCTTCACACATACAGAGTAGGCTGAGCGCTTTTGCACCTAAATGCAGTGAAAATAAAGTTGGTTCCACACACCCAGGTGGTTCAAACAAATGTTGAAGCAAACAAAACCCGTTTGAAAGATTTGACTCAAACATAACCATTATTCTCACGCACACATAATCTTAAAATAGACATTTAAAAAGATTGTATATAATCGCGCCAGTTAAAATAATTCCATGCGAACTCAATCTTTTGAATAGAGCTTTACACAAACACATCAGCTGAAAAAGATTTTCACTTTTCACTCAAACGCAGCCAGTTAACACATTTTCATGCAAACACCGTTGCTTAAAAAAAAAGTTCACTTAAGCAGCCAGCTGAAAAAAAAAATCACACACTGACACTCCAAAACAACTATACTTACACAGCCTGTTCCACCGATCTTCATGCAAGTACAACCAGCTGAAGAGACTTGCAAAACGAACGATTTTAACACATACAGAAACTAGATAAAGAGATTTCCATTCGAACACAGCCAGTTTAAAAAACAAAGGTTCCACACTAAGATACCCGATTAAAAACCCGTTTTCACACAAATGTATCCAGTTGAAAAGTTCTGGAAAAACAAACAAACAAACAAAGAAACAAACAAACAGGTGATTAAAGAGGCCTTGACGACAACAGTTAGACGTAGATCTTGACAAAAACAGTCTACTAGATCTCGAAGAAAACAGTCCGTAAACACAGATCTTCACAAAAACAGTTAGAATCTTGACAAAAACAAGCCAGAGACAACACACACACACACACACACACAACACACACACACACACACACACGCACGCACGCACGCACGCACGCACGCACGCACACACACACACACACACACACACACAACACGCATGCACGTACACGCACGCACGCACACACGCATACACGCACGCATACACACAATACACACACATACACTAACACACACACACACACATACAAACACACACATACAAACTAACCCACGCACGCACGCACGCACACGCACACATACTAACACACACACACACACACACACACACACACACACACACACACACACACACACACACGCAAGGACAAGTTAAAAAAAAAAAAAAACGTCACAAAGATTACGCTCAGCACACAAGCCGGCCATGGAAAAGTAAGACAACGGGAGTTATTTCCCCTGGGACGACGCGCACATTAGTGAACTACCAGCGCCATTATGGCTGCCACGGCTACGGCTTACGACTTGACTTTCTCGCTCCCTCCGTTCCGCTCCTACGTCATAGAGAAGGCGGTGACGTTGCAGTGATGGCCGGAAAATGGCGTCATTTGCATAATAATGTATAATCTGGTGCTAGATGGCTTCTTTCTCCCTCTTCTTCTTCATCTTTATGCAGATGGGGGATGGAAGAAAAAGTCAGCGTTTTTATGTCTGAATTGTATGGTGAAGAGAGAGTCGCAGGGATTTCATCAAAGTGTCGTTAACATGCGTGGTGAAGTAAGTGTGTGTGTGTGTGTGTGTGTGTGTGTGTGTGTGTGTGTGTGTGTGTGTGTGTGAGAGAGAGAGAGAGAGAGAGAGAGAGAGAGAGAGAGAGAGAGAGGGCGCATTATTCATCGTTGGTTTAGCATCTTAGTGTTCTCCATAACTATTTCAGAGTCAGTTGTTTTATACTCAGGGTGCCTTTGGGGTTGTCGTGCATTATTGATCCCTAAACTTCATAATCAATAGTAAAAAGCAGTAAGACACATCTTCTCCATCTATCCGTGCTTTTTAGGACCAGTGCAAATCTTCTTCTTCTTCTTTCTTTCTTTCTTTCTTTCTTTCTTTCTTTCTTTCTTTTCTTTCATTCATTCATTCATTCATTCTCTCTCTTTTTCTTCTTTCTAGCTTCTTTTTCTTTCTTTCTTTCTTTCTTCTTTCTTCTTCTTATTATCTATTATCATTTCTTTCTTTTTTTTTTTTTTTTTCTTTCTCTCTTCTTTCTTTCTTTCTTTCTTTCTCCTCCTTCCCTCCTCTCCTCTTCCCTTCTCCTCCTCCTTCTTCCTTCTTATTGTACTTCTCTCCTTCTTCTTCCTTCCTTCCTTTCTTCCTTCCTCCTCCTCCTCCTGCTTCTTCTTCTTCTTCTACTTCTTCTTCTTCCTCCTTCCTTCTTTCCTTCTTCTTGTTCTTCTCGTTCTTGTTCTTGTTCTTGTTCTTCTTCTCCTCCTCCTCCTTCTTTCCTTCTTGTTCTTGTTCTTCTTGTTCTCTTTGTTGTTGTTGTTGTTGTTCTTCTTCTTCTTCTTCTTCCTTCCTTCCTTCCTTCTTCCTTCCTTCCCTCCTTCCTTCTTTTCCCTCTTCTTCTACTTCTTCTTCTTCGTCCGTGAGGAAGAACTGGGGGCACTATATTTAAGAACAGTTCATCCGTTCCCTCCAGTTCTGTCGGTTGTTACGTGGCCAGAGGTTTGGATTTCTGCAAATGTCAGTCTATACTTCTCTGTCTGTCTGTCTGTCTGTATGTATGTATGTATGTCTGTCTCTGTCTGTCTGTCTGTCAGTCTGTCTGTCTCTCTCTCTCTCTCTGTCTCTCTCTCTCTCTCTCTCTCTCTCTCTCTCTCTCTCTCTCTCTCTCTCTCTCTCTCCTTCCCCCAGAGAGAAGAGCTTTGGTCAGGCAGGTGGTTCCTAGTTACATGACCACACCAATCCGGGTTGTCTTTTCTTGACTGTCGTCAGCAGATCTTTGTTCTGGTCCTCCGTGCTGCTTGAACGGTTTGCCGCAGTCTTGCTCATGGGTTCCATGACTGGCGAGGTGATCAGCCTTCTCTGATGCTTAGTGTCTCGCTGTCACACCCTCATGTCCATGGCCTGGATGGTTCTTTCTGGCTCCACTGTGAGGATCCGTGGCTGGCACAGGAAGAGAGGACATATACCAGCACACGCTGAAGCCTGATCTTTGTGTTTACACATGTTTGTACTTGCCCTGCCATACAAGTTTTGAATCTGGTCAGAGCTGTGGTGGTTGTCTTTCGGCTGTCTTCAGGGTGTTTGTATGCGTGTGTGTGTCCATTTATGCTTGTACAATGTGTGTGCATGAGGCTTTCGATCCCTCAGTGGTGTTCTGGATGTCCCAGGTGAGTGACCTGTTGAACGCATTCTTGCTTCTGACCGTAGACAGCGTTCATGGCAGTACTGTGGCTGGTCCTCAGCTTAGTCTTCTTGGGGTCTGAATCTCATGCCGTCCGCTGTTGATGTTTCATTCAGTCGTTCAACGTGAGGAGTTCTTGCTCATTGTCTGCCAGGCCATCGATGTCGTCCGCAAATCGACGGTCTGTGATGCTTCTTCCTCCAATCTGTGCGGATTCTTCCTCCAATCTGTGCTGATTCTTCCTCCAATCTGTGCTGATTCTTTTCTCCAATCTGTGAGGATTCTTTTCTCCAATCTGTGCTGATTCTTGTCTCCAATCTGTGCTGATTCTTTTCTCCAATCTGTGCTGATTCTTCCTCCAATCTGTGAGGATTCTTTTCTCCAATCTGTGAGGATTCTTTTCTCCAATCTGTGAGGATTCTTTTCTCCAATCTGTGAGGATTCTTTTCTCCAATCTGTGAGGATTCTTTTTCTTTTCTCCAATCTGTGCTGATTCTTTTCTCCAATCTGTGAGGATTCTTTTCTCCAATCTGTGAGGATTCTTTTCTCC
>JADBJO010001045.1:237500-250000 GCA_016801955.1 Conus betulinus | reverse complement strand
ACTAATTGGAGACCAATAACTCTGACAAAACACTGGTTGTAAGGTACTAGTATCGGCAGAAAGACTTGATCAAGTTATACACAAATCAGTTGATAACGACCACGTAGGCTATTTCAAAGGGAGAAACATTGCGACCATTATACAATCCATAGATGACGCAATCAATCATCTTAACGAAACATATAAAACAGGTTACCCCGTGGTAATATTATCAGATCTCCTTGGACTGAGTTGAAGTAGACAAAAGTAAATGAATATATAGCGCACAGCGCACAGCAGAGAGAGAGAGAGAGAGAGAGAGAGAGAGAGAGAGAGAGAGAGAGAGAGAGAGAGAGAGAGAGAGAGAGACATTCATGACAATATTGCCTGCTCTATTTCCACCGAGTTGAAGTGATAAAAAGTAAATAAATAGATAGCACACAAGAGGACAGAGGTATAGATCTACGGCAAAACTGACTGCTGACTGCTCTCTCTTTGGGCTGAGTTGATGTAGAAAAATAAGTAAATAAGGGCATAAAGAAACACCCGAAGGTGCTGGGGAGGACCCAGAGAAGCACTGTCTTCACCTGCCTTTAGAGCAGTCCTGTACCACCCTTGGAGCCTTGCGCTGTGTTGACGATGGGTACAGGCACGCGCAGGACACTCCATTAAGATACCAAGGGACATAACTGCTCCTGAACAGAGGTAAATCGGACCACAGGATGCAACTCATAACAGCCTTAAAGTAGCATCCCCCATGGGTGTACCAGCCCGTGTTTCATGACTGCAGAGCCCACCGGCGAAAAAACACCACCCTCCAGCTGTCGAGCACACCCCACAGACCCAACCACCCCTGCCCACGGACAGATGAAGACAGTGCCACTCCAGACACAGCCAAGCTTTCGCCATACGGTCTTATGTGCCCTCAAAAGAGAATCCAAAGTTGTAGTCTTTCCCACTGTCAACAGGACTTTCCCTGTGGTCAGTGGGTCTTTTCTCACCGTCACTGGACCTTTCTCAACGGTCAGTCTAGTTAAGGCAAAGAAGAAAAAGAAAACACCCGAAGGTGCTGGGGGACTGATCTCTTTGGATGTAGTTGAAGTTTAACAAAAAAAAAAGTAAATCAATGAACAGATCTTGAGAAGAAAGATATATTAATCCGTGACAATACTGGCTGCTCACTTTGGTGAACTGAGTTGAAGTGAAAAGAAAAGTAAATAAATGAACTGTACACCAGAGGACTGTGACATCAATCTGTGGCAATATTGACTGCTCTTTTTGGCCTGTGATGCTGGCATTGCATCAGGACCAACTGGGTGTAGCTATGCCGCAGCGTAGGAGTAAAGGCACGAAGGGCCAAGGGAGGAAAGAGAGAGAGAGAGAGAGAGAGAGAGAGAGAGAGAGAGAGAGAGAGAGAGAGAGAGAGAGAGAGAAAACTTACAGTGTGTATCTGCGCAGATGTGTTTTCAGGTTACAGTCAAATCAGTATGCTGAAGATTTTCTCATTTCTCTCATGACAACGTCCACAACTACCGTGAGAAGCTGGCAAAAGAAATTGAGAAGAAATGGATGTCGAAAAACACACATATATACACGCACACACGCACACACACGCACGCATACACACACACACACACACACGCACGCATACACACACACACACACACACACACACACACACACACACACACACACACACACACACACGCAGATGAAAATGTGCAAGTGGAATAACTGGTAAATGCTACCAAATGCATACAGGACATGTACAACAGGGCTACGGGTTTGTACAAGAAGCCAGTCTGGTTTCACTAAGGAAATATTGATACAAAAAGGGTGTCCTCCAAGGCAATACCCTTAGCCCCACCTTATTTAACATATTCATAAATGACATTGTCGGATATCTCAGAGACAATGATTCCCCAAGAATTTCCGATCTAGAACATGTCGAAATTCCATGTCTTTTATATGCAGACAATTTAGCTATCCTCTCAACTTCAAAACAGGGACTTCAGCGTAAATTAAACCAGTTACACAACTACTGTATAGACTTGAAAATGAAAATCAACACAGAGAAAACAAAGATCGTTGTATTCACCAAATCAGATCCAAAGGTACCACTATTTTTCCATTGCGGTGAAAACATCATTGAAACAGTAGATCGATATAAATATCTTGGAGTCATTTTCCAAAAAACGGGCATTTTACAGAAGCCCAAGAACACTTAGCAAGACAGGGGAATAAAGCCGCACATACCTTGAAGAGAACGTTTATAGTCAAAATGTAAATATGAGAACAGTTACAACCCTGTTTGACTTGTTAGTCTCTCCCATCTTCACATATGGGTCGGAGGTGTGGTTCTCATCCTCTTACCGATACAAAGATGAAATATATCAAGAAAAGAAAATGCAGATTTGTTCAAACCTGTCCTGCAAACAAATTCTCACATGAAACTGCACACATTAAATTCTGCACGCATCTATTAAGGGCCCATAGAAAAGCTGACTTCACCGGTTTGGAGCGAAACTGGGGAGATTCCCGATTACTTTTAAAGTGATAACCCAGATTATCGCATTCCGGATACATATATTAGAGTCAGACCAAGACTGTTATCAACAACAGATTTATCAGTCAATGATCTCTCAGGACACAGAAGAAAGCAAATGGACGAAGTTTATACGACAAACCTTGTCAACGATAGGATTACAGCATGTCTGGGAAAATCAGGGTACATTTAGTGTGACTCGCCTGAAGTTTCTAACCAATACGAAGCTGGAAAAGTTTTGTGTTGACTTCTGGAAGAAACAAAAGAACGAAAGCACACGAAAGCACAAATTTTATGCCACAGTTGCTACTGAATACAAACAGGCGGATTATTTGGAGCAACACATTGACACAGATTTCAGACGAGCACTAACTAGAGTACGAATAAGTGCCCATGAACTCCAAATTGAGAGGGGCCGTTATTCCAACACTGACAGAGAAAACAGATTATGCACAACATGCCACATCGTTGAGGACGAACTACATTTTCTCGATGACTGCAAATTATTTGACCAACAACGTCATGACCTGATGACAAGGATCACAAAACGGAATTTCCGCCACAGACTAACATGACAAAACCATCGGAGCTCATGTTATGGGACTGCTTCCAACCTGTTCTTGCCCAGTATATCCTGTTGTGTTTTTCTCTTCGGTGACAGAAAATTTAATCTGAGCCTGATGCACACTGTGCTTTTTCTTTCTGCTATCAATGTTATGTTGCAAGATGTGACGACGTTGGAATTGGTTTAATTGAATGTCTTAACTTGATCATCTGCGCTTCGCAAAACCTCTGGTTTTCATATCGCAAGAAAATAATATGTTCTTGTTCTTGTTCTTGTTTTCACACACCCACACACACACACACACACACACACACACACACACACACACACACACACACACACACATACACACACGCACACGCACGTACACGCACACGCACACGCACACACGCACGCACACGCTTACACACACACACACACACACACACACACACACACACACACACACACACACACATATATATATATATATATATATATATATATATATATATATATATATATATATATATACGTGCACGCATGCACACACGCAGGCATCCACGCACGTCCCACCCCCCCCCCCCCCCCTCATCCCCATGCCCCCATACCCCTCCCCCCCCCCCCCCCACACACACACATCTTGCACAGTAAGTAAATCATCAATCAAGATGGAACGTTTCACAAAACTACAAAACCTTTGCCCCACCACACCAAACGTCCCCCCCCCCCCAAAAAAAAAAAAAAAAAAAAAAAAAAAAAAAAAAAAAAAAAAAAGAAAGTAACATTTCACACTGAAAACGCCAAACGTGGTCCTATTCCACCTCCACAGAGGCCATTTGTCGTCAGAATTACCAATATTACACTGACGTTTGCCTGATGCAGCTTCTGACAATGCCATTTCTGAAGTGAAGATGGAATGGTGATTCATCTGACGCTGAAGATGAAACTTGTGCTGGACAATGTCGTTTTCCATGCGACCTGTGACAGAGCTACTTGTGGGAGAGTCTGTGCCTTTGTCTTGTCTTTTCGCTTGTTTGTTTGCTTGTTTTGTTTGTTTGTTTGTTTTTTTAGTTCTTCAGCCTTGAGACAGCTGTACGGTTTGCTAGGCCATGACTGGTAGAATTCGTTCGATCTCGAAGTCGAATGACAGTACGGAACGTGATGAACATTGGTGTGGGCCTGGGGCTAAATCGTTAGCTTGTGAGCTAGCTCACTCATTGTTGTGAGTTCGAATCCCCATTAGGATCAGATTTCTACGGCATAGAGACCCTTTTTGTCCAACATGCAACCAGGGTACCTGATTTATTTCAAAGAAAGTTGAATGTTGAATATTTGCTTTGCTTGTCTGAAGAAGACCAAAGAGGTCGAAACGCGTCGTGATTGTTTCGTTCGGCGGAATGTTAATTTTCTTTTTTAAGTTTGTTTCGATTTCCCCCTGCTCTTACGTCTAATCTAAGACTAAATAAGACTGATGTCGATGATTCATCATTACCCGTGTTTCTGTTTGTTGTAGTTTGTGTTTTCCTGCGAACATGGCGAATGAGAATAATTAGCTTGAAGACAAAATGCTTTTGACTCATCACACACATAATTATGATTTGTTAAGATGATTAATAATTCATGAAAACTGAATGAAAACGGATAATCGTAACACATGAAACAGGTAATTATGACTCGTGAAAATAAAGTAGCTTTTACACGCGAAAACCGATGAAAAAGATGAATGAATAAATATCACACAGACAGACAGACAGACAGACACACACACACACACACACACACACACACACACACACACACACACACACACACACACACACACACACACACTCACACACACACACACATCATTTTGACTCACGAAACCATGTAATTATATCGCACAAAATTAAAAAAAAAAAAAAAAAAAGTATTCAACATCCATCTTGCGCCGAATATTAGAAGGTAAGTGATTGCTCGTTCTTCATTTTCGTTGTCCTGAGTGTTGTTTATTTTGCCTGAAGAAGACTTAGTGGTCGAAACGCGTCATGTTGATTCTTGCAATTCCTTTGTCCATGCAAACTGGCGGAGTTATTTCAAATGTCTTTTAAAAGTTCGTGAAGAACACTGATCAGATGAAAAAAAAACTTCGCGGAGACAGTAGAAGCGAAAACCGTCGTGAAGGAACTGGAAAATGAAGGTCTACATGAAAGGACACTGACAAAATAAACACTGAGAAATTTCGTGAAGGACACTGAGAAATAAAAAAACCTTCGTGAAGGACACTGAGAAATAAAACTCTTCGTGAAGGACACTGAGAAATAAAACCTTCGTGAAGGACACTGAGAAATAAAACCTTTGTGAAGGACACTGAGAAATAAAACCCTTTGTGAAGGACACTGAGAAATAAAACTCTTCGTGAAGGACACTGAACACTGAGAAATAAAACCCTTCGCAAAGGACACTGAGAAAATAAAACTCTTCGTGAAGGACACTGAGAAATAAAACCTTTTTGTGAAGGACACTGAGAAATTAAAACTTTCGTGAAGAACACTGAGAAATAAAAACCCTTTGTGAAAGGACACTGAGAAATAAAACTCTTCGTGAAGGACACTGAGAAATAAAACTAAAACTCTTCGTGAAGGACACTGAGAAAAAACCTTTTGTGAAACCGTTCGTGAAGGACACTGAGAAATAAAACCGTTCGTGAAGGACACTGAGAAATAAAACCGTTCGTGAAGGACACTGAGAAACAAAACTCTTCGTGAAGGACACTGAGAAATAAAACCCCTCCTGAAGACACTTGGACATGAGAACATTCGTGGAAGACACTGGAAAATTAAAATCTTCGTCAAAGACACTGTGAAACTAAAACCTTCATGGAGGCTGACACAAAGAGTCAACGTATAGTGCAAAAGATAGCGTTGGGAACGGAGATGTGTGTGTGTGTGTGTGGTGTGTGTGTGTGTGTGTGTGTGTGTGTGTGTGTGTGTGTGTGTGTGTGTGTATAGGGGCCTCTTCGTTGTCAGAAAACGTTTTATGACAAGTGTCCAAATTATACGATAATTTACGACGTTCACTTTTCATTTCCAGATTCTCCTTGGGCTAGGCAAACGAGTTTTCCCCCTGTTGGTCTTTGAGATTTTTTTCTTTCTTTGATTTCATTTTTTTTTTTTTTTACTTATTCTCCTTTCTTTGTTTCCCTGAACTTACTTTATCTTCAGATAATCTTGTCTAATCTGTCCATCTTTGTGTCTGTCTCATTTTTATTTTATCTCTCTCTCTCTCTCTCTCTCTCTCTCTCTCTCTCTCTCTCTCTCTCTCTCTCTCTAATACACGCATACACAGACACGCACAGACACACGCACACACACACACACACACACACACACACACACACACACACACACACACACACACACACACACACACACACACACGTACACGTCTCTCTCTCTCTCTCTCTCTCTCTCTCTCTCTCTCTCTCTCTCTGCAATGCCACCCCATGCCGTACTTTAACAGACCTCCCCATTACATCAGTGCCGATGTCCCCCCCCCCCCCCCCCCCCCCCCCCCCCCATGTGGCCTTTCTCCCCCCTTCCCTCCTCTGCCTTTCAATCCTTGGACACAGATGTATCCTTATCTTCCCTCTCCCCCTGCTTAACAGAAATTCCGGTATCTGGAATTCAGTTAACAGCTTGCTGCCTCGCCTTCCAAGCGCAGGCCTGAGCCCTTGCCTACCCTTCCTCCCGCCCAAATTTACCCATCCCCTGCCGCTCAGCTCCATCCCCCCCCCCCCCCTCCCCCCCCCCCCCAGCCGTGTCTTCTTTCCCTCCTGCTTGCTCCGTCTCACCTCCACCTTCCCACCACACGCGCTGACTCCTACCCCCCCCCCCCCCCCCCCCCCCCCCCCCCCCCCCCAACCCTGTGAGTCTTGTTTCCCCCCTGTATTGCTTAGTTACTGTGGATGACTGTACTACTGTGACCCGGACAGCTTGAAAGCGACATTTGTATTGGTTGGTCATACTTTCCTGAATATTGTTATCATACACATACTTGGATTGTCCTTTGGACTGAACTTCATTGCCCTGCTTTTTGGACTTTGGTGTGTTCTTGGATATTTTATAATTGCTGATTTTATATTTTCAATTGTTGTTGTAACAGTATATCTATTTTGTTTTATTGCATAGGACTTTGCTCTAGAATTAAGACAATGGACCATTGTAATGTAATTAATACTGATACTGGATTACGCATTGGTCACCTAAATGTTTATCATCTACCAAATAAGATTCATGATGTCTGTTTTCTTCTAAACGAATCCCCTTCCATTCATCTGCTTGGTCTTAGTGAAACTCGCCTTGACTCTCGTTTCACTGACACAGCTTTATCCATAACTAACTATAACTTGGTGCGACGCGGTGCACATCACTCTGGTGAAACAGGACTTGGAATATACATTCATCAAAGCATCGCTCACTGTACAAAAAGGCGACGTGACCTTGAGCGTGATAATGTTGAATGCATGTGGCAGCAGGTAAAACCCTCCAACTCAGCCCCTCTTCTAGTTGGATGTATATATAGGAATCCCGCTGCCACCTTCTTCCTCTGGTATGACAACTTTGTACGCATGATGGATGATGTATATAAGAGCTATCCAAATGTTATTCTTCTCGGTGATTTTAACATTGATCTGTTAAAACGGCAGCCTGCCTGGGATGCGACCACCACACTCTTTGGCTTGCATCAGCTTATTCATAATCCAACTAGTATCGCAAAGACATCTTCTACATTGCTGGATCATATTTACACGAACAACAAAGCCATGGTATCCAGTATAACTGTGGGAAACAAAAGCATAAGCGACCACTGTCTCATTTTGTGCACTTGGTCTTGTAAACTTCCAAAGCAACAGAATAAGGGCCACACAACCATTCAATATCGCAACTTCAAAAATTTCAGTAAGGATGAATTTTTCCTCGACTTAAGCTTAGCTCCTTTCTACAGTGTACTCAATTACACAGATCCAAATGAAGCGTATAATACCTGGTATAATATATTTTCTCTCAATCGTTGATAAGCATGCTCCACTTAGAAGAAAAAGGGTAAAACACAGAGTACTTCCCAGCTGGCTGACAAAAGACATTATTATAGAAATGGCACTAAGGGATGCACTTAAAATCGCAAAAAAAGTAGATGAATATAAAAAGCAGAGAAACAGAGTATCAGATCTAGTTTGAAAATCAAAATCTGAGCATTTTAGGAAACTGATAAACGCAAACAGGGAAACAGCATCATTATGGCGTGCTGTTAATGAAATAACTGACAAGTCAAAAAAAAAAATCAGATAATACTGCGACTATGTGGTCTGCTAACACTTTCAATAATCATTCCCTTCAGTTAACCGAATCAGTACAGACGGCTGCCAATGTTACATTTTTTTATCGATATGAGACTCCAGCCGTTCTCCCAATCGTTTTGCCAAGAACGATTAAATACAAGAGATCATTTAGCATCCCCTTGCTTGCTATCATTGAAGTTGGTTCCTTAATTTCAAAACTTAAAAATAAAAAAAGCAATGGGTCCAGATAACTTAAATGCTTCTATACTCAAGCTTGCTCTACCTTACATTGTTGATACCCTTACGTATGTTTATAATTTGTGCATTGATCAGAATGTCTTCCCATATGGTCTAAAGGCTGCAAAAGTAATTCCCTTACCCAAATCAAGAGATCTCACTGATTTAAACAATTTTAGACCAATATCTCTTGTATCCGTTGTATCGAAACCTATTGAGATGCATGTTCACAAACACCTAACTAAACACATGGAACATCACAAACTGTTCCACCCATTTCAGTCAGGCTTTCGTCGAAATCACTCATGCCACACGGCCTTAACACGCCTCTGTGATACATGGCTATCAGCCATCAACGAAAGAAAACTCACTGGAACTGTTTTTCTCGATTTTAAGAAAGCCTTTGATCTTGTAGACCACAACATATTATTTAAAAAAAAATTACTGCATATGTTCAAAATCCGGCAGTAGTCACCTTCTTTCAGTCATATCTTGAAAACAGGATCCAGCGTGTTTACTTAAACGGTACTTATTCTTCTGAAGGAAATAGTGAGCTGTGGTGTTCCACAAGGCTCTGTCCTTGGACCTCTTCTCTTCTGTATTTTCATAAATGACCTACCGATGCACATATCTCACAATGATGTCATCTGTGATCTGTTCGCTGACGATAGCTCTCTTCACTGTAGTGATACAAACATCATATCTGTACAAATATCGTTACAACAAAGTATAACGGATGTCTTGGAATGGTGCAACCAAAACCGGATGGTCCTTAATCCGCACAAAACAAAATGTATGGTCCTAACATCAAGACAGAAATATCAACGACAGCATCTTATGTTGAGCCTAAAAATGAGTGAAACCTTGATCGAGCAGGTTACCAAACATCGTGTCTTAGGCGTGATCATCGATGAGAATTTTAAATGGCAATCACATATAAATCATGTTTGCAAATAGTTGGCTCGCAATTTGTTTTTACTCCATAAACTCAGTTATTATGTTGAACCACACATCCGGAAATTATTTTTTGAAGCCCATTGCCTTTCTCACATCAACTATGCATCCACTGTCTGGAGTGATGCCGGTGAAAATCACATGAAAAAGATCAACTCTATGTATAGACGGGGAA
Organism: Conus betulinus; assembly: GCA_016801955.1. Taxonomy (NCBI): domain Eukaryota; kingdom Metazoa; phylum Mollusca; class Gastropoda; order Neogastropoda; family Conidae; genus Conus; species Conus betulinus. Next base: position 240,243 of record JADBJO010001045.1, on the reverse strand, counting down.
TTAAGCTGATTCTTCCCGACAAGTCTCTATCGACCACGACCCCCCTCAAAACTAATGATGTTACCACTGCAGAGCCAACTGACCTATAATAAAGCAGTACTAATGTTTAAAGTCCATGCAAACATGGCGCCAACATATCTTGCTGAGTTTATCCAAATGGTAACATTGCAATATGATTCAAATAATTACATTTTACCCACGTGTCCGCATTGATTTGTTCAAATCTAGTTTTTGCATTTTTTGGTCCATCTGTGTGGCTCTCTTCCTCCGTCTGCCAAAACATGTCAATCACTGCCGTCCTTCAAATCAGCAATACTTAAACATTTACTTGAACAATAAATATAACCTTTTGACCAAAGTCTCAACGCCCTACTTTTATGCTTGCCTCTGTATTAGCTAAAGAAAATGTGTGTGAGTGTGAGTGAGTGTGTGTGTGTGTGTGTGTGTGTGTGTGTGTGTGTGTGTGTGTGTGTGTGTGTGTGTGTGTGTGTGTGTGTGTGTACGTGTGGGTGGTGTGTGGGTGTGGGTGTGGGAGTGCGCTTGCGTGCGTGTATGTGTGAGCGTGTGCGTGCATGCGAACGCGCACGCGTACGTGTCTGTGTTTGTGTAATTTTTTTTTTAAATCATTATTAGTTCTATTACTATTGTTATTGTTATTATTATAATGTTGCTATATTCTTCATTGTTTCTGCCATTATTTGAGTAATAAGTTTTTGAGTCTTGAGTCTTGAGTCTTGAGTCTCTCTCTCTCTCTCTCTCTCTCTCTCTCTCTCTCTCTCTCTCTCTCTCTCTCTCTCTGTGTGTGTGTGTGTGTGTGTGTGTGTGTGTGTGTGTGTGTGTGTGTGTGCGTGAGAGAGAGAGAGAGTGTGTATGCGCGCGCGCGCGCGCTCGTCGTGTGTGTGTGTACGTGTGTGCGTGCGTGCGCGCGCGCGCGCGTGCGGGCATGCATATCTAGATACATGTATCCGTGTGCGTTACACTCCAGCACCCTTCCATTGCCGATGTGTCTAAGGGCATGAACACCATGTCAGAGGTTATTCGTGTGACAGAACATTCAAGGCCATTCCACCACCGTTAGGAAACGTGACACACATGGGTAGAAACCTCCAGGAGCCGGCAGCTGTAAAAGCCAAGGCGACAAAGCGTGAACAAGATGGGCGTGGGGATACTAACACGTGACGGGTGGAGGGAGAGCACACAGGGCAGGAAGAGATGAAAGAGGTGAACACGAAGGAAGGAAGATCAAAGTGGAAGTCGAACACATCCAAAAAACAAAAACAAAAACAAAAACAAAACAAAACAAAACAAAACACACAAACAAACAAACAAAACGAACAAACAAACAAAAAAAAACCACCGAACAAAATAAAAACATCAAGAATGCAAGAAAGAAAGACAGACAGAAGACAGAAAGAAAGAGAGTAAGAGAAGGAAAGGAGAGGAGAGAGAGAGAGAGAGAGAGAGAGAGAGAGAGAGAGAGAGAGAGAGAGAGAGAGAGAGAGAGAGAAAAGTAAGAAAGAAAGAAAAAGAAAGAAAAGAAAGAAAGAAAAGAAATAAAGAAAAAGAAAGAAAGATAAAAAAAAAAAGGAAAGAAAGAAAGAAAGTTGTGTGCTGTACGTTGTGTGTGTGTGTGTTGTGTTGTACTGTGCTCTATGTTATTGTGTGTAGCCGTGCTGTGCTGTGCTGTGCTGTACACTGTTGTGTGTTGTGCTGTACTGTGTTGAATATCATTGTGTGTTGTGCTATGCTGTGTTGTGTTGTGTGCTTTTGCTGTACGTTGCTGTGTGTGTGTGTGTGCTGTACACTGCTGTGTGCTGTGCTGTATACTGTTGTGTGTTGTGCTGTGCTGTCTTGTGTTGTGCTGTGTTTGGCTGTGCTGTGCTGTGCTGTACACTGTTCTGTGTTGTGCTGTACTGTGCTGTATGTTATTGTGTGTTGTGTGCTAGTCTGTGTTGTGTTGTGCTGTGCTGTACTGTGCTGTACACTGTTGTCTGCTGTGCTGCGTTGTTGTGCATTGTGCGTGCTGTGCTGTATGCTATGTGTGTTGTGCTGTGCTGTGTGTGTGCTGTGCTGTACACTGTTGTCTGCTGTGCTCTACATTGTTGTGTGTTGTGCTGTGCTGTGCTGTATGCTATTGTGTGTTGTGCTGTGCTGTGCTGTGCTGTACTGTGCTGTACGTTGTTGTCTGCTGTGCTGTGCTGTACTGTACATTATTGTGTGTTTTACTAAACTGCGCTGCGTTGTGTTGTGCTGTGCTGTAGGTTTATCGTGTGTTGTGCTATGCTGTGTTTGGGCTGTGCTGTGCTGTGTGCTGTGCTGTGTGCTGTGCTGTGCTGTGCTGTGCTGTGCTGTGCTGTGCTGTGTTGTCCCTGTGACATCATTGACAAAACACGCACGGACCACAAGCCCCTGTCGAGCGGTTCCACCAGTTTTCTATTTTCTAGTTCTTGTTGTTGTTGTTGTTGTTGTTGTTGTTGTTGTTGTTGTTGTTGTTGTTGTTGTTGTTGTTGTTGTTTTCTGTCCGCATATCTTTCTGCTGAGCCTGTGAAGTGGAAATTCGCACAGAGGCTTGCCAGGGACTGCTCCCACGTTGCCCAGGAGGTTAGTTGACGAGAGTCACGTGCATACTTCACACAGGACCTTTTCTCTGTCGTCTCCTCCGAAAGGCTAGCACCCAGACCTTCAGTGAACGTCTGATGGTTAAAGGGTGAGAAACCTGCTCCGGGTGAGATTCGAGTGAGAT
>JADBJO010001045.1:220000-225000 GCA_016801955.1 Conus betulinus | reverse complement strand
AGTGAGTTCTTTAATTTAGGGTCTGTTTACACTTGGTGATATCAGACCAAAAAAAAATAATAATGAAATAATAAATAAAATAATAAAAAAAAGGAGCGAGGGGGGGGGGGGGGGGGGGGGGCGTTAATAAAAATCTATTAATTTGATACATGGAAAGCACTTTCGCTATTGGCACAATTTCTGGTTTGTGGGTTATTGTTTTGATAGAATCGTGTACCGTCACATCCACGTTCGATTCTTTATATATTGAAGTTAATATTGATCAATGAAAAAGAAAGGGATCCACTGATAGAAGATTTGAACAATCGCATGCTGCATTTTGGGTAAAATATATTTTTTCCTGGAATTCAGTCGAAGCTTGTATATTAAAAAATGACAAATGTCGTGGACATGATAAGATTTCATTCTTCTCTGGAAGGTGTTCTCTGTTCACACATTTCAACTCGTGTCTTTTTACAAAGCTGAAGAAGGTCCGTGTTGCATTCGTTGTGTGATCTGTCATTGACTATAACGCATCTGGCATGTGGTAGACGATACACACTTTGCAGCAGACTCCATCAACATCTTCTTCAGAGATGTGTCCCCCCATGAAGTAATCTTTTTCTTTTAGTTTTTCTGAGCCAACGAAAGAAACATTTAAAAAAAAGAGACTCTTTTATAAAGATTTTACCGACCGAAAAAAGGGTGTGCGTGTGTTGTGTGTGTGTGTGTGTGTGTGTGTGTGTGTGTGTGTGTGTGTGTGTGTGTGTGTGTGTGTGCGTGCGTGCGTGCGCGTGCGTGCGTGCGTGCGTGCGCCGCCCGCGCGTGCGTGCGTGTGTGTGGTGTGCTAAATCTATCTGTAAGAACGAGGTGACAGCCCTGAGGCGGCCCTTTGCGGTCGGCTGGGCTACAATTGACATGAATCTGAGTCTGACATATGGATAGGATCTCTCTGCGGGCCACACACTTACGAATACTATAACACAGGATACAAAAACAAAAAAAAGAGAGAGAGAGAGAAGAGAGAGAGAGAGAGAGAGAGAGAGAGAGAGAGAGAGAGAGAGAGAGAGAGAGGAGAGAGAGAGAGAGAGACAACAGAACAACGCAAAAAAAAGTAGGGGAGTTGCTGGGGGTGGAGATGGTGGTGGGGGGGATGGTGGGGGTGGGGGGTATCAAACGACGAGCTCCCGTCGAATCCACCACCACCCCGCGAGAGAGACAGAACTAAGGAAGACATAAGAGTGATAACAGTGAGGGAAACCAATTGGACCAGGAGGGAAACAGCTCTCTCCCCCCCCCCCAGTGAGGGAAACCAATTGGACCAGGAGGGGAAACAGCTCTCCCCCCCCCCCCCCCCCCCCCCCCCCCCACAAAGACAGTAAAGCCTCACAAGAAAGACTCGACCCCCACACTCGCCCACTCCTAGCCCCCCCACCCTCCCCCCGACCCCCCACCCCACCCCTCCCACCTCACTTCCTTTCTCTCAAAGGCTTTGGTTTATCTCTGGAACTGTGCTGCCTTTGTCGGCAACCAGGTTGATTCTCCGACGCAGCCCCCCCCCCCCCCCCCCCCCCCTACACTTCAAAGCCCTGGATTTCCTGCCGCATGTTGTGTGTGTGTGTGTGTGTGTGTGTGTGTGTGTGTGTGTGTGTGTGTGTGTGTGTGTGTGTGTGTGTCTGTGGTGCATTCACTGCCAAGTATGGACTCTCTCTTCCCCCCTCTCTCTCTCTTCTCTTTGTCTCTCTCTCTCTCTCTCTCTCTCTCTCTCTCTTGTCTGTCTCTGTTTTCTGTCTGTCTGTCTGTCTGTCTCTCTGTCCTCTGTCTCTGTCTGTGTGTCTCTCTGTCTCTGTTCTTTCTCTGTGTGTGTTAAGGCCTGTTTATTTTATTTCATTTTTTTTTTATAGAATAGTTTTATCACGCCGTACTTGATTTATTTCCCAATAAGGACTTAAAACACCAGGGGGGCCACAGCCTTCAGTGTCTCGACATACAGTCTGAAGTTTGCTGGTTCTGATCGATCTGACATAGACCAATCCTAGAAGCTCTAGGCTGAAGTATTGAGTCCCAGAAATGAAATGTTGGGTTCTTTGAAATCAATCATTTCCTGTCTCCAATGTTTCCATCGCTTCTTCTTCAGTCTGAGGTCCAGGTGAAGCAAGACATGCTTCTTTCTGGAGCTGTGCCAGTGCCAGAGCACTGATCTGATGCGCATGTCTTGTTCTTGTCAGGTGTGAACAACGCAAGAATGACTCTGCAGTTCCTGAAGATACAACCTCTGCCTCTTATTACCAGAGCAGCAGTCCACCCCTGAACATTCCAGGTAGTCTCCAATGGTATCCCCAAATTTCTTCTCGACATGAAGACCTCCAAGCATAATGACTGTGGCATTTTCATACATACATCTCAGGCCACTTCCATTGTATGTGCTTGGCCAGCCGCAAACAGGGGTGCGTCCACAGCCGTTACAGGTATCTGCCCAGGGTTTAGAAACTGAGTGGACTGGCGCAGAATGTCCATGCCATGCTTCACCATGGGGTGTGTAGCAGTTTCTCTCGTAGAAGAGGGGGAATAGTTGCGAAAGTGCTGGTTCTCTCTGGTCTCTGTCCCACCCATGTTGTACAGAAGCATGGAATGCTGACCAAGCTAAAGTGTCCCCAGTTTCAAGTTTCTCTTTCTGTAGGTAGTCCATTGCTTTTGTTAGCCACTGATCGTCTTGTTTTCGTGCAGCAGCCATGTCTGCAACCACTCTCTTCCTTTCAGCAAGCTTTGGTGGTTCGACTGTGGATTCTTTGAGAGAGACTGCAGGCACTGTGGTGCAAGATTCGGGCAAAGTCAGGCCAAGAGCTCTTCCAGGGTCAGAAAGGGTGATCTGAGTGCGGCACTGGCCCATGTTGATCTTCGATGGAGACTGGAACAAACTGATGCCTGTCCCATGAAAGGAACCTTCAGCGGTGGCGCTGGAGGGGTTATAATCCAGGTTATCGAGAGCGCCAACTGTGAAGAGGTTGAATCTCAGTTGTGAAGGGCAAACAACACCTTGCTCCTTGAACATGTGTAGGACAGCTGATGCTAACTGCCTCTCTTTGCTGCAAAATTCTCCCATAACTAGGACTCAATCCCAAACGATGCAGCATTGTGATAAGTGCTTTTGATCTTGTCAGTGTGTGAACTTTCATGCCCAAGTACAAGGACAGAGGGGTTCGCGTTCAATGAGTGAAGACTTTTCTCTCCAGCACCAGCTTGACTTCTAACATCCTTCCTGCAGTTTAACAGAATTGTCCTGACAGACTGTACGACATGCTTGTGATTCCTTCTTCTGTTGTTGTTTTAGGTCTGCTCCGTACAACAGCATTGAAACAAGCATCTTCAAAGGAGAAGGAACTGAGTGTTTCTTGGCATTGAGAAGGGAAAGAAGCGTCAAAATTGAAGCAGTCTCCACTGAAAATATCCTGGCGCACTATTCTGGCAGCTTTTGCTAAGGTAGCAGCGTCTTTGTTAAAGTCAGTCACCATTGCTTGTTTCAGCAAATCTTCCATGCCTTGTTCAAAGACCATGACTTTACTCTTACCCCGGCGTTGCTCTTGGGCATCAGGGAATTGCTTGAGTAACGTTTCTTTACAAACAGTTCTGTTGACTGAAGCTTCCACCCCAAGAGAATGCAGACGATCTGTGTACAAACTGTGTAAATCAGACAATTGAAAGAAAAAAAAAAAAATTCCATCTCTGACTGAATTCTCTATGTATGCAACCAATTCAACACATGCCCTGGACTGTGTTCTTCCCTCTTCTGTCCGAAGTTTGGCTGCCCTTTGACGCTGTCGCAGAAATGAACGATGCCGATTCGGAAAACTAGTCAAACAACTAAAATGGTACTTTCCTTCAAGTGCAATAAGATCCCAGTAACCCAGTCTGGTCAGCAGCAGAACGGTATCTTCAAGATCTTGAGCCATCTGTCTAATATTTGTGTCCACACCAAAATGTACATACATCATGCAAGTGTCCTTTTGGTTCCGTACCAAAAAATGCAGGATTCCTTGGCCATGATTGCTTCCTCTCTACACGGCTTTTTACGATCACCATCAGAAGGTCCTGCCTCTTCATGTCAGCCTTTCGTTTTTCCCTCTCCAAGCGATCTGTAGTGAACTTGTTGTAACAAGATTTGTGGCACTTTGCTTCATGTTGAATGAAATCTTCAGCAGTGGGGTCTTTGTCAAGTGCAGAGACACCTGGAAGACAGTCCAGCCACCGAAATTCAATTACATTTTCAATGAATGTCCTGTATGGTTGTATTCTATCTTCTTTCCTTTTTTTTTTTTAGAGGACATCTCAGCTCTTCAACTGCCAACTTCTGGCAAATGACACATGTAGTCCAGTCCATGGTGTTCGTCATGTACTTTCTTCTCAGTGTCCACCCGGAACATACGAAAACCGATTTCTGGATGTTGATGGACGATCAGTCAAAAAAAAACAACAACAAACAAACAAAACGAAAACACTATCTATTTACACACAGTACATGCCAATCAGCCTTGTCCATTCTTGCAAGAACTGCATTATGATATACATATAAATGATATCAGTGAAATAGGATTTACGTGCGCCTTTGCAGGGATGGGCTATTTATGCACATTATGACGTAAAAAGCATGACGTTTTAAAGCGATAAAATGTATATTTTCCTTGGGTCCGGATCTGAAATTAAAGTTTAAGATATGTAGATCAAATGTGCGAAGTGTGGTACTTTTTTCTTTTAAATAAATGTTTTTTTTTTTTTCCAAATTCTTGACTTACGGACCAGTCTATCTAGAGTTTGATTTATAAAACGCAAACACACATTTAAAGCCCCATTCAGAGTTTACGTATTTTTCTAGTTTGTTACTAAAATGAGTATCTTGCAGACAATATATTGAAAACTTTTTTCTGTTTCAGATAATGGAAGCGATCCCTTCTCTTTTTCATATCCCCTAATCCCTGACAGTTTAGAGACGCAATTGTCAAAGTCTCCATTGTTTTTCAGTCTTC
>JADBJO010001045.1:205000-210000 GCA_016801955.1 Conus betulinus | reverse complement strand
AAGAAAGAAGAAGAAGAGACGAAGCGAAGGCCAAAGGAGAAAATGGTGATAGAAGGTCTGCTCCAAGGCAATTCAGTGGTGCAGACAAGAAACAACTGATAACAAAACAGGACGACACAGGGGGACACACAGACTTAGCTTTGCTTTCCACCACCTCCACCCTCACCACCCACGCCTCCACTTCCCCTTCCGGTTCCCTCTCTCCCAATCCACTATCGTCGTTTTCTATCCCCCCCCCCCCCTCCCCTCCCCTTTTTTTTTCCCGCCCCCATTCCTTTCCGACTTCAAACAGAAATAAAATTCTCATCTTCTCAACCAAGATGTCGGTCGGAGCTGTAGTTTTTTTAGCAAACAGGTTTAACGTTATCTTGATCGAGGCGTTACATTCAATTTAATCTGGTATTCAGAATATCATCAATATGTTTGGATGAGGTGCAAAGTTTGATTCTCGAACTGTTGGGTCCATTTTTTTTTTCTTAGTAAGTGTTGTTTACTTCTCTTTCTCGTTAAATCTCATGCTCAGTGTGAAAGTAATTCCCCTTCGTTAGTGTTTATTTTTCAATCGGTTCATTAGTTTGGGCGCAGATACATTCATGCACCACTTATGACCACACACACACATGCGCGCGCGCGCGCGCGGGCAGGCATACACACACATACATACACACACACTCACTCACACTCACACACACACACACACACACACACACACACACACACACACACATACACGCACGCGCACGCATGCACGCACGTACACAGACACCAGACATACACACACACACAGGCGCTCGCGCGCGCGCGCACGCACGCGCACGCACGCACGCACGCACGCACACACGCACACACAATGTACGCATGCACGTACGCAAGCACGCACACGTACTCTCTCTCTCTCTCTCTCTCTCTCTCTCTCTCTCTCTCTCTCACACACACACACACACACACACACACACACACACACACACACACACACACACACACACACACACACACACACACACACACACATACACACACCTACACGCACGCACACACACACACACGTACGAGAGCACGCGCGCGCACATACACACACACTCAGAGAGAGAGAGAGAGAGAGAGAGAGGAGAGAGAGAGAGAGAGAGAGAGTAGAGTATAGCAAGTGTTTTTTGGGTTTTTTTTTTTTTTTCCTTCTCATTTTCTCTGTTACTTCACAGAGAGTACATTTACGCTCCTGTTTCCGGCACACCGTCTGCTGCCCCACGGCAATCCATAGGGAGCAGTCAATGTCAAGTCGTTAAGAGGCAACCCACCGGAAGAGACACTGCACTGCTGCCGAGTCACTTTCGGGGGTGTTCAGTGACGCCTGTTCTCCTCCAACGTACGCGAGACACCAGCCAGTAAGCACCCACCCCCCCTCCCCCGTGCACCTCCCTCTCGCCTTACAGACGACAATAATCGCTTAGTCGCGGAACCCGCGTGAGCAAGCGTCCTCCTCTGGGGGAGAGGGGTAGGGGGGAGATGGGATGGGGGGGGGATGGGGGGGGGGGGGGGGGGGGCGGGGGAGGGGGGGGGGAACGCCACCACGCTCGTCCAACGACAGTCCCCCCATGAATTTGCCGATACCGGTAACCTGAACATGAACCCAGCAAAGTGCGTAGACGCGGAGAGGAAATCCAAACAGAGGTTACCATGGGAGCAGGACGTGAAGGGCCATAGAATATAGGACTTTCTGGGGTTTTTTTTTTTGGTTTTTTTTGTTTTTTTTTGTACTCCCGGTTCTTATAGAACATGCAGTATTTTAGAATGGGAACGAAGAAATGCTCTGTGTGTGTGTGTGTGTGTGTGTGTGTGTGTGTGTGTGTGTGTGTGTGTGTGTGTCCGTCCGTGGTTAAAATGTGTTTCACTCGCGCTCCAGACAAAACAACCGGGCCGACCTTTCAGAAAATTTGTAGGTATGTTCATTATGGGTCACGGATGATGCCCGATGATTTAGTTTACCGCTATAGCCGTTACTAACGGCTATAACGGCCCATAACCGTTTTTCTTCTTTATGGAATGTCTCAGAAAGTATTTGGTCGATCTTTCTGAAAATTTGTAGGTATGTTCATTATGGGTCACGGATGATGATGCCCGATGTTTTAGTTTACCGTTATATCCATTACTAACGGCTATAACGGCCCAGACGGTTTTTCCTCTTTATGGAATATCTCACGCGTATTCAAGATAAACTGGGAGTATGTTTATATACTTTTCATCTTGTTTTTCTTTAAAGCTGATCGACGAAGATGAGGATGATGAAGATGATGATGTTATTCAGTTCTGCTCCAGTCAAAGACTGCACGCCAAGGTTGTACTGTACTGTAGGCCTACTTTCTTAATAGATATCTTGGCGTCAGCTGTGTTGGTCCGAACATGTTAGCAACAACACCCCTAAGGATCCATGAAGGTATCAACACGCGACTGTGTGGTTTGGGATCCATTCTACCCACTCGGACCCACAGCAAACTGAACTCTGGATAGGGGCCGGTCGGAGCAGGAAAAACACAATCCTGTGAAATAAACAGCTTGCATGGGAATCGAACCCACGACCTGCCAGAAAGGCATCCGCGACGCTGACCACTTCGCCACGGCGGCTGGTAATGACAGCAGTTCTTGTTGTACGTAGATATTGCACACAGTCCGTAGAATGGCATACAGACTATGTAATTGCGCACTGACCATAGGATTGCTCACTGACCATAGAATCGCACATAGACCACAGAATTGCTCACGGACCATAGACTTGCACTCGCACCATAGTATTGCCCACAGATCATAGAATTGCGCCCAGACCATAGTATTGCGCACAGAGCATAGACTTGCACTCGAACCATAGTCTTGCACACAGACCATAGAATTGCACACAGACCATAGAATTGCACAAAGATGATAGAATCGCACACAGACCATAGAATTCCACACAGGGCAGACAGACATACAAACAGACAGACAGATAGATAGATAGATAGATAGATAGACAGACAGACAGACAGACAGACAAACAGACAGACAGACAGACGGGCAGGCAGGCAGGCAGACAGACAGATAGACAGATAGGCAGGCACGTAGGTAGGCAGTTAGGCAGGCAGATAGGTAGGTAGATAAGTAGATAGCTGGGCAGGTAGGTAGGTAGGTAAGTAGATCGGTAGATAGATTGGTGGACAGGTAAATAAGCGAGCAGATCAGTAGATAGGTAGGAGGGTAGGCAGGTGGGTAGATAGGTGGGTTTCATGGGTAGGCAGACAGACAGATAGGTATGTAGGGGGGAGAGAGAGAGAGAGAGAGAGAGAGAGAGAGAGAGAGAGAGGAGAGAGAGAGAGAGAGAGGAGAGGAGAGAGAGAGAGAGAGAGAGAGAGAGAGAGGAGAGAGAGAGAGAGAGAGAGAAAGGAGAGAGAGAGAGAGAGAGAGAGAGAGAGAGAGAGAGAGAGAGAGCAGAGACAGATAGAGACAGGCAAACAGACAGACAGATAGAGACAAGAGTGGAAAGAGACATAGACAGACAAACAGACGGGGGTGGGGGGGGGGGGGGGGGGGGGGGCAGCAGCAAAGGGGGTGGGGTGGGGGGGATAAAAGAGAGACACAGAGATTGTTTGTGTATATGACAGAGAAACTGGAGTAGGGGAGGGAGAGCCTGATGCAACACAGCGACAGAGAAACAGAGGGAAAGGATGGATAGGGAGGAAGGGGGGGGAAAGACAAGTGAATCACAAGGAGCATGAAGACCAAAGTGAAAGGATGGAACACAACAAAGAAATGGAACAGGAGGGAGTGTGGATGGATGGGGGCGGGGAGGAAGGGAAGCGGGGGTGGAGGGAGGTGGGGTGGAAGGTGGGGGTTATACCTCCAGCAGATCCAAAAGCAATTCTGAAACAAATAAGACGAACTCTTCAGAGAATCCAGACTGCCGAATATTGATCCTGGCACCCTGAACCACGCCCACCCTGAACCCCCCCCCCCACCCCCACCCCCCTTCTCCATGCTCTCCTTCCACTCCACCCCACAACCTTCTCTCGTTCCCTACTACTTCCGTCTCCTCCTGCCTCCGGCTATTTTTCTTCTTGCATCCCGCTCTTCCTTCTCCTCCACCTTCCACCTTTCACCCGGCCAGCCCCTACAGTAAGGGAAGGCCGGCTCATTGTTCTCCTCTTCTGTCACAGTGACTTGTTCTTGGCAAACAGGGTCGCCAAACTGGGTCTGGGAATTCCTCATGTGGAGGGCTCACAGAGAGTGGATATGATCAGGCTGGGTCAGGCTATGGCAGCATGCTAGCGCCAAAAGCTTTTCATAGCCAACAACTCTGTTAAAAAACAACAACAACAAAAAAAACGCAAAAAAAATTACTTATTTTCCGTTAAACTGGAGAACCGCTGTTTTCACTGTCAAAAATTGTCAAAAATTGTTATGTGTTCCTTTTTGTTATGTTTCCTCATGAAAACAGTAACCATCACTGTTACCTTCCTGCCTTGGCTTAAGGCTGTGTCAGGCCAATTGACATAGGCTAGAACACCAGGGCTACATCAAAATATTGTTATGCTCTGCATAGTTATGCGGGGATTGTCTACAGTTGTGACAAGCTCCTAGCATAACATTATCAGTCTCCAAAATCTCCCGAAGTCGGAGTGTGGCTGTCCACGTGGCGGGGTAATCAAAAACAGTCAACACACGCAATGTTCTCATTCCCAACTGATGCATTTGTACCACAGTATTCAAATACTTTGGCTTTTCGGATGATCCCTGGAATTTTTTAGCCAGGGTACGACGACGACAACAACAACAACAACAACAACAACAATTACCTTCGTGCTAGTTACTGTTTCCGTTGGAAGAGAACTTATGGTCTTTTGAATCTCAACAGCTACCATACTGGTTAGCTCCTTTGCCCGCAAGTCCCACTCTCTCTCTCTGTTTCCTCTCTGTCCAATTCTCTCGCCCCATTTCAGGGTTAACTTTCTCGGCTCTGAGCGACATTGAAGGAG
>JADBJO010001045.1:185000-190000 GCA_016801955.1 Conus betulinus | reverse complement strand
AAAGGATGAGAACCAGACGACTAAAAGGATCAACTGGGTGGGGGAAAAAAAAAAGAGATGGGGGGGAGATTGGGGAGAGGGGGAGGGGGGGCACCAGATAGAAGCAGACGAGGCGCGCGCGCGAATCAATCAAATCAAAACAAGCAAAACATAAAGAAAAAAAAAGTAGACACGAATCTTCGAATATCCTCTCAGACACGAGTACCCTTTTAGCATTACGATAGCAACAACAATGACAACCACAACGACAAAAAACAAACAAACACGACGACGAACAAAAAACAACAAGAACAACAACAACAACACACACACACACACACACACACGCACACACACACACGCACACACACACACACACACACACACACACACACACACACACACACACACACACGCACACACACACACACACACACACACACACACACACACACACACACACACACACACGAGGAAAATGTAATATTACAGATTGATCCGACCATCCACTCTTTTAGACGATGACTATATTACTGAACTATTCCACATGCTTTTAGTCATGTTTTTGAGTTCAAGTCCTTCTTTTTTTTATACAATATTATAAATGCTTTTGTCTTATTTTCATTGCTTCTGTAATGAATTTAGCGACTGACCTGATCATACAGTCGTCATCAGACGATAACAAAGAAGCCACATTTTGTCTTTCACAAACATCCAAAGTAAGAAAGGAACATTTTGCACGCACATCACTGTATGCAGTACATTGAAATAAGAAGTGCTTTTCATTATCAATAGTATATCCACATGAAGGGCATGGTGATTCTGTGGATGTTCCACACTCAAACCATCTTTTGTTTGCATTGAAACCTACCGTTCGTAACCTGAATCTTGCGTAACAACTTCTTTGCCATTTATCTTTAATGACATTAAGAAACTTCTCCGAATGAAATATGTTCTTAAAGGAGAAGAACCCAACGATACTTTTCTTTGGTTTCCATATCCGAATGCCAGTTCTGTTGAAAAGAACAAATGAGTCTGTCCTTAAATTCTGCAATAAACTGCTGTTCGTTTCCTACTCCTTGAGACATCCACACTACTCCAAAGCCCTGTTCTGATAGTACTTTCTTTACATATAAGCCCAATTTTCTTTACCTCGTTCCATTTGCACAGCAGCATCATCATCATAAGCTTGTCTGCACAGACGTGACTGTGGAAGCTTCAACATTTTCAACCAGTACCTAACACATTTAAGATCTTATATAAAGAGGGTATCTGCCCATCTCTCCGTATAAAAGAGTGTTAGATGCATGAATTGGTACCTGAAGAAAACGCTTCATAGCGTACGTGTGTACTTTTTCTATCTGTGAATTTTTTTTGCAACCCCCAAATTTCAGCTCCATAAGTAAGTAAAGGTTCTATCTGTGAATCGAACATTCTCCAAAATATACTACAATCAATACATTTCAGCTTCCTTAAAGATCTCATATTTCAATTACACCTTTTTTACCCTTTCTTGAAGATTCTTCCCACGCATAACTTAGCGTCAATTTTGTTGAAAATATCATTCCTAAGTATTTGTATGAATTGGCTACTTGAACTTTTGTATTTCCATAAAACCATCTTTCGTGTAAAGAAAGATGTCCACCATTTCTGAAGACCACAATGTTTGTCTTATCCAAGTTAACTGTTAAACACAAACGATCTGCTTCCTCTTTCAAGATATTTAACTGGTTTTGTAAACCTACAACTGTGCCAGATAGAAGGATAACATCGTCAGCAAACAGTAGCAAAAATATCTCTACTGCCCCAGGTATTATTTGAATACCATGTCTACCTTTACTAGATAACTCCACTGCTAGTTCATTTATGAAAAAAAAAAAAAGCAGCAGCGGACTCAACAGACACCCTTGTTCAACTCCATTTGGGCAATCGAAATATTCTGAATACTCACTCTTGACACGTACACACGCAAGTACCGAGCTGTAAATACTCCTAATGGCTTTATACAATTTACCATTCACACCACTTTTACGAAGTACATTCCACAAAACATTGTGATTTATAGAATCAAATGCTTTCTTAAAATCTACAAATGCAACATAAAGCTTCGTATTACAGAGTAAGTGTTTCTGTACCAGTGATATATTATATTTTATTTTATTTTATTATATTATTATTATTATTTTTTTTTAAAAAAATTTTTTGCCCTGGGAGCGGATAGACTGGAGTGCCAAGAGAGAGAGGGTGGTGGTGAAGACGGGGGAGTTAGTCAGGGTGGAGCCAAAAAAAAAAAAAAATATTGGATTGCATATTGAGCCCGTATGGTTCTCTGAACTTTGTAGTTCTCTCTGTCTCTGTCTGTCTCTGTCTCTCTGTCTCTGTCTCTGTCTCTTTCTCTCTCTCTCTCTCTGGTACACTGGTAGAGAGAGAGAGAGAGAGACAGAGACAGAGACAGACAGAGACAGACAGAGACAGAGGAGAACTACAAAGTTCAGAGAACCATGCGGGCTCAATATGCAATCCAATACTTTTTTTTTTTTTTTGCTCCACCCTGACTAACTCCCCCGTCTTCACCACCACCCTCTCTCTCTCTTGGGACTCCAGTCTCTCCGCTCCCAGGGCAAAAAAAAAAAAAAAAAAAATAATAATAATAAAATAAAATAAAATAATATAGAACAAAATAAAAAGGCTAAGCATCCCATCATCTCTTTCAACCGTTGGTTTCATTTGTTGTTGTGGCAAAGAGGGCTTGCGAACAGTAGTGTTGGAAATGCTTCGGTCAGGGAGTGACGATGGTGAAGGATTGTGGAAGGGTAGTGTTTGTGGCATCTTCTTAAAAAAAAAAAATTCCCTTGCTTTATGACGCTCTCTCTCTCTCTCTCTCTCTCTCTCTCTCTCTCTCTCTCTCTCTCTCTCTCTCTCTCTCTCTCTCTCTCTCTCACTCTGCAAGTTTTGTTTTGGTTCTTCTTCTCTGCCCTCAAATTTGACCTCTCATCCCGCCCTCACTCTCTTCCCTAAGTCCCCCCCCCCCCCCCCCCCGACCCGCCCCCCTTCCCACTTCCCATCCTCCCCTCGCTTTATCAAGGTCAAGGTCATGTGAAGAACTGTTTTTCCCTCTCTCTCTCTCTCTGTCCGCGAGAGATTTGAGCAGGGAAAGCTGTTGGTTGGGTTTTGGTGATATGATAAGTATGACATATTTATCAGCTGATGGACTCGTCTTCTTGTTTTTAACAGCAATTTATTCATCAGCCAGTCTGTCAGTCAATTAGCAGATCAGCCTGTCATTCGACCAGTGAACCACTTCTTTAGCTTTGACATCGCCATCATCATCATCATCATCATCATCATCATCATCATCATCATCATCATCACCATCATCATCATCATCATCATCATCATCATCATCATCATCATCATCACCATCATCATCATCATCATCATCATCATCATCATCATCATCACCACCACCATCAGTTACAGACTTCGTCCAACAGAAGCAGCAGCAGCAGTAGTGGTAATAGTAGTAAATAGCAGCAGCAGCAGCATCAATCATCACCATTATCATCATGATCATGATCATCGTCATGGTCATCATCATCGTTATTGTCATCGTCAACATTAGCATCATCATCATCATCATCATCATCATCATCACTATCATCATCATCGGTGTCATAATCATCACCATCATAATCATCACCATCACCATCATCATCATCATCATCATCATCACTATCATCATCATCACCATCAGTGTCATAATCATCACCATCATCATCATCACCATCACCATCATCATCATCATCATCAGTTACAGATTTTGTCCAATAGAAGCAACAGAAGCAGCAGCAGCAGTAGTGGCAGTAGTAGTAGAGATAGCAGCAGCATCAATAGCGGTTTTAGCAGCTGCAGTAGTAGTAGTAGCAATAGTAGTAGTAGCAGTAGTAGTAGTGGCAGTAGTAGTAGTGGTGGTGGTAGTAGCAGTAGTGGTAGTGCTAACAGCAGCAGCATAACTAGTAGTTTTAGCAGCAGCAGCAGCAGCGACAAGAACAACAACAACAACATAATTACCAGTTGTACAAGCAGTTCTTTCGGTGGCAACACGTTTTGCTGTTGTTAATACAGTTATTGTCCGCGTCATTCTTAGATCAACCGTCATAATTGCCACCCCTTGAAAAAAAAAAAAAAAAAAAAAACAACGCCGCGTTTTCATATACTATACTATATCACAAAGCAACAGTCACCACGAGAATTCTTACAACATACGAGCCACCAAAATCGAGCACAGAACGTAACAATTGGTTACATACTTTGTCCGGAATGTGTCGGACAATGTGACAATGGTTACATTTTTGGTCCACAGGTACGAGCAACATACCAGTGCTCACATTTTTGTTGGGGATACACGAACATCGTAACAAGGACTGCAAGTTTTGTCCGAGACAAAGCCGATGAGAAGTTGCAGGGACTGAAAATTGGGAAAGAATGATTACAAGTCTGTACTGTGAAGACCAGAAAATGTTGTTTATGGAAACGATCACTTCATGTGTGTGGCACAGTCTGTGTGCGAACTTGAAAGGAAAAAAAGTTTTTGTGTTTTTTTTTTTTTCAGTCCGTTAGGATTTATCGACATATTTTTTAAAATAAAACATGTCCACTTAATTTTTTTGTGAAAAAATAGAAAGAATTTGTATGTAAAAGAGTGTAAAAAGTTCAGTTGTCAATTAAAAGGCGAAACTCTCCTTTGTTTTCTCTGACTGGCTGTTTGTCGATGTTGCGCGAGCGAGAGTCTGATAGATCACAAGCCTCCTTATAGCCCAGAGTCCTGGCCACTGCCTGCGCTGGAAGCGCTCCAAGCAGCTCATGTAAGAGCCCAGTCTTTTGGCATCAGGCGGTCGAACGAGGTGACCAGCATGGAGGTTGTGGACAGAGCCGGCCTGGTCAGCTCAGAGACCACGAGCCTGAAGGTCCAGCTGAGGAGGATGGGTCACGTGATCATCATGAAGGCCTCCTGCACGCCA
>JADBJO010001045.1:160000-167500 GCA_016801955.1 Conus betulinus | reverse complement strand
GAGGTTGGAGGGGGGTAGGGTACAGAATATCACGATAATAAGAATGTAAAAGAACAAAAAGAAAGTTGATAATTGTTCTAATCGCATGATAATGATAATGATGGTAATATTCGTTATAACAAAAAAGGAGATGATGAAGAAAAAAGAAGGAGAGAATAGTTACAATGATAGTTATGGTAGCAACACACAACAAAAATAATAATAATAATATACAAATATAATTCTAATATTAATAACAATAATGATAATGGTAGTAACAAAAATAATGATAATGATAATTATGATAACAACAATAGCAACAACAACAATAACAACAACTACAACAACTAGAATAACAATAATGATAAGAATGATAAATAATAATAATAATAATAATAGTAATAATAATAAAGATAACAATATAATAATGATGATAATAATGATAATAATAACAACAACAACAACAATAATAATAATAATGATGATGATGATGATGATGATGATGATGATGATAACAGTATCATCATCAACAACAACAACAACAACAACAACAACAGCAACAACAACAATAATAATGCTGATAATAATAGAAGTTCAGTTTTGACTCCACGCTAATCGTTGTTCTCTCATCTCAGTTCATTCATTTATCCGTCAACTACAAATCATGCGCAGTGTGGTCTCGAAACATAGCGGATGTGGTGTAACGTATGTATGGACCAATCCGCACGCAGTGACACCATGATGAAACTGAAACTGAAACTGAAAACTGAAACATTACTCTGAGCAAGCGAGTCCCAGGAAGCCTGTGTGAGACACCCGGGCATTATCTTTCATTGTAGACTACCGTTCCCCCCAAGATCTTCACATCTTTCTACACGTGATCTACCCTAGTCGCAAAGTGAGATGACTGCAGGCGGAAATCTAAACAATTGTAAAAGGTATTTGAAGTAATTCTGCCAGATAACATGGACAAACGAATGACAAGACAAATCACGACGCGTTTCGATCTCTTGGGTCTTCTTCAGGGCAAGATAAACAACGCTCAGGACAACAATGAACAGCTTGCAATCACTTACCTTGTCAGATTCGGCGCTAGATCGCAAGTCATTGCTCTCGTTTTTTCGTTTTCGTTGTCCTGAGTGCTACTTATCTTGCCTTAAGAACTAAGATGTCGAAACGCGTCATGTTTTGTCTTGTTCTTCGTTTGTCCATGTTATCTTGTGGGGTTATTTCAAATACTTTATTTTGTTATTACTTTCTGTCCCATGTTTTGTGCCACCTCAGTGTGTCCACGCCGCTCATTCCGACACCCCGTCCACAGCCACAGCCCGGTCAGTCCGACACCCCGTCCACAGCCACAGCCCGGTCAGTCCCGCCCACAGCCCCGGCACCGACAATCACAGGGAGCAGTCAATGTCAAGTCGTCAAGAGGAACCCACCGGAGGAGACACCCGCACTGCTGCCGAGTCCCTTCGGCGGTGTTTCAGTGGCGCCTGTTCTGATCTAACATATGCAGGACACCACCTACTAAGCCCCTTTACTGACGACAATAATTGCTTAGTCGCGGAGCCGGCGTGTGTGAGTTCTCCCTCCAGAGGGCGCCACCACGTCCATAGTCCATACGATAGCCCTCATGGAATCGTCTATACCGGTGACCCCGACAGAACATAACCAAGGCCACAGACGTAGAGAGGACATCGAAATTGAGGTCACCATGAGAGCAGGGGCATGAAGAGCTACAGAATTTCAGACTTTTTTTTTTTTAATGCTGATCAATGAGAATGAGGATGATGAAGATGATGCTACGAATTTCTATTCCGGTCTGAGACTGCATGGCAGGGCTGTACTCTACGCTTCCTTTCACGATATATCCCAGCGTCCACCAGGCCCGAGAGATACAGAACCTGCTGTGCTGGTCAGGAAATTTGAGCAACACTCTCAGAGACGCATCCATTAAGTGGATGAAACTCGACTGTGTGGTCCCAGTCTTCCCAGCTGAGACGGTAGGCAAAACTCAGCTCTGGGTAGGAGCCGGTCAGGGCGGAAAAATCCCACATGATTCTGATGGGAATCGAACCTACGATTTCTCAGCCGGGAGTCCGCGACGCCAACCACTTCGCCACGGCGGCTGGTCTACTGCTGTAAATTTCTGCCGCGAACTAACAACACCGGGAGAAAAACCTGGCAGACATCGTAGCTGGCACTTGGTAGCTTTAACATGTAGAACCTCAAGTTCAAATTCTGTTTTCACACCTTTTTTTTATACATAAAATGAAGGAACGTTGTCAAGAGTACGCCAGATCCCCCCGGAGGGAGAGCTCACTCACGCCGGCTCCGCGACTAAGCAATTATTGTCGTCAGTAGGGGGCTTAGTAGGTGGTGTCCTGCGTATGTTAGATCAGAACAGGCGCCACTGAACACCACCGAAGTGACTCGGCAGCAGTGCAGTGTCTCCTCCGGTGGGTTGCCTCTTGACGACTTGACATTGACTGCTCCCTGTGGATTGCCGGTGCCGGGGCTGCGGCGGGATCAGCCGGGCTGTGGCTGTGGACGGGGTGTGTCGGAATAAGCGGCGTGGGTGCACTGCCTCTGAGGTGGTGCAGAGGTTGGGACACAGCAAAAAAAAAAAAAAAAAAAAGAATACGCCAGATCTCGCCCTGATGGAAATATTATCCAGTGGCGTTGTACGCTTCACGAGTCACTCTGCACAACGTCAGCAACAAACACACTGATACACGATTGGAAGTCCGGGGGGTGAAATTTGGAGAGACACGGAAGTGCGTCCGACACTCGTGCTGACCTTGACAAGCTTCCTACCCCCCCTCCCCCCTCCCCCTCTCTCCATCCATTCACCCAGCAAGAAAGGGAAAGCGTTCGAGAGGGGGTGGAAGGAGCTGTGGGAGGGAAATAAAGAATGACGGTGTCTGGCATAACCGCAAGCGTGTGTAAGACAGTCAATACAGTGAATACCATGCGCGCGCGCGTGCGTGGGCACACACACACACACATGCACACACACACACACACACACACACACACACACACACACACACACACACACACACCACACACACCACACCACCACCACCACCACCACACCACCACCACCACCCCCACCACCACACCACACACACATTGTGAGCATGTGTTAAGACAACCGATAGAATAAATCACATTAACGCGTGCACGCACACACACACACACACACACACACACACACACACACACACACACACACACACACACACACACACACACAACACCACTATTGCAGTTTGATTTGTTAATGTTGATTTTGCTAAGGATTGTGCTTATGTAGTAATTTCGCTAATATTTAACACAAACACAGGCGCACACACGCAAGCACGCGCGCACACACACACGCGCGCGCGCGCGCGCGCGCACACACACACACACACACACACACACACACACACACACACACACACACACACACACACGCATGCATACTACACACTCATACACATATACAAGTAAACACTCACTTCCAGTCTAATATCACTTTAAAGTGAAAAGACGTTAAATCGAAGAACAACAACACAACACCACACACACATTGTGCGCATGCGACAACCGATAGAATAATCACATCACACACACACACACACACACACACACACACACACACACTTAAAGAACAGTCCTCTTCCAACCCACCAAAACCCGCTAACAACCACGCCACACACAAATCCGACCATAGCTTAAGGCAGTGTGGAACCACTTAAACATCCCACCCCCACCCCCCATTCCACCACACCATCATCAGTCAGTGACCGATTGTCTCCCATCCCTCCTTGCCCCCCCCCCCCCCCCCCCCCACCCCTTTCAGGGATCTTCTCCTCCCCCATCCCCACCCATTCTTTCCCCACGCCTGCCCACATCTCTGCGAAGACGTCTCCCGGCATGCACCCTAATCATGGCGCCTGTATTTGCATAGCAGTGGAGTATCATGGCGCGAATCTCGTGCCAGCTAATCACGTGTTGGACTTTTTTGTGGGCGCGGGCTGCAAGACTTTCGATCTGTCTTTCCTGTCTTCCAGGACAACAGAGAGTTTGGAAAAGCAGGGAAGATGGGAGGAGGGGGGGGGGGGGGGGGAGGAGAAAGAAGACGAGGGAGGGGAGGGGGTGACAGAGGAACAGCGAGAGATAAATAGCTAAACAGAGGCCGAGACAAAAGAAAAATAAAGAGGAGGGAGAGGGGAGAGCGAGAGAGAATTGGGGAAAGAGAGAAGACTGTGTGTGGAGAGAGAGAGAGAGAGAGAGAGAGAGAGAGAGAGAGAGAGAGAGAGAGAGAGAGAGAGCAAAAGGCACTTGAGAAGCGGAGGGAAAGGAGGAGATGAAGAAAGAAAGAACAAGGGATAAGCGAGGGGCTTTGAGAAAATATGGAGAGTGAGAGAGAAAAACAGAGAGGAGGAGGAGGAGGAAAGGAAAGAGGGGAGGAGGAGGGAGTGAGAAAGGAAGGGAGGGAGACAAAGATGGGTGAGGTGTGAAGCGGGAGGGGAGTGGTGGCATGAGAAGGAGTAACAAAATGAATACCTATGTTTTAATGAAGGTACATGGATAAACACTGATTGTTTCACAGCATGCCCTCTAGGATGAAATGAAAATAGACACGAAGGAATAAAAAAAAAACGAATGAACAATATGAAACAAATGTAACATGACTGCACAGATTAAACCAGCAAAGAGAAAGATTCAATGATATAATGAAATCAAAAGCTTGTGTGCTACATCAAAAAACCTTCAAGCAAACACACACACACACACACACACACACACACACACACACACTCACACAAACTCACACACACACACACACACACACACACACACACACACACACACACACACACACACACACACACGCTCACAGACACACACACACTCACACACACACACACACACACACACACACACACACACACACTCACAGACACACACACAAACTCACAGACACACAGACACACACACACACACACACACACACACACACACACACAGGGGGGAAACTCAGGCTCGCGCTACCGATTGGACGCGCTTTGTACGAGCTCCTACAATGATTTATCTGTTTGATTAGTTGTGGCGGTTAATTGACCTTATTCAGCGAATGACCTGTTCGTTGGACCCTACCGACAAAACGTTGGCGTATTCGCTGTGGTTTTGTCCCCACAATTTGCACAAAAAGGCCACAAACGGCCGAGAAAGCTACGCAGCACAACGACGGCCATGAAGTTCACCGTGTTGTGCATTGTCACAGCAGTATTTCTCCGTGCAGGTGTTGAACCCAACCCTGAGCTTGTCAAAGGTGACAAGTCAAGGCAAACCGGAATGGCGAGTGTCAACCAAAGTTCTTCTTCTTCTGACGAATGCAGGACTGCAACTGGAAACAAACAAGAATCCATCGCTGATGTGATGAATATGCTAAAAGACCTTTCTGTAAAAATAAATTCTGCGGACAGCAAAATAGATGCGCTCAGTGACAAGATGCAGAAACAGTTGGATTCGGTGATGAAGGAAAATAGGGAGCTGAAAGAGAGAGTTGAACGACTGGAAGACAAACTAGATGACATAGAAGGGAGGAGCAGGCGAAATAACTGCTTTTCTACGAAATCTCTACTCCGAGTGGACGTCAAGAAACTTGGACTGACTGTGAAGAAGCTGTGAAGAGTGTGATCAAAGACAAGCTGGGCATTGAAGATGACATTGAAATCGAACGTGCACATCGTCTTCGTGGTGGTAAAACTCCGCAACCGATCATTGCCTGTTTTCAGTCACTTCAAACAGAAAGAGAAGGTCCTGTTCGAACGTCGTAAGCTGAAGGATACTGGTGTCTCTGTGTCGGAGGACTTTACCCCTCGTGTGAGAGAAAAGCGACGGCGACTACTACCGTTCCTCAGAGACGCCAAGAACGCCAACAAGAGGGCGTACCTGCGTTACGACTTGCTGATCGTCGAAGGGAAATCTTACCACTACGGTGAAGAAACCCAGCGTCTTGTGGAACGACAGGGAGCAAGATGAAGAGCAGGCCGGCACAACGACAACAGAAAGAGAAGGAGGATTTCCGCCTCGTACCCCAACCTTACACACGATGACAGAGATAAGGACAGTGACGACAACAGCGCAACAAACGAACCACACAACACACGCGATGAAGTCAGTGACACAAACTGTGATGATCGTAATGACTATTTCGCTAACTGCGATGAAGAGGATACCGATTGGGGTTGTGATTCGTTTTGTGATCATGGACATTGCATTAGTGACAGAACACGTGTGTTTTCAGACGATGGCGTGGAATGTTCAAGGCCTGAAGAGCAAATTCACAAACCTTTCCTGTAAACATTTTTTGTGAACAATTCCAGATCTTTAGACTGTCAGAAATATGGTTTTGCAAGCGCGAGGACATTGAAAATGCTTCTCCAGACTTTAAAGTTTTCTTTTCTCCACGCTGACATCGTTTGAAAGGTGTGGCTGTGTGTGTGTGGGCACAAAAAAGCTATCGCTGAACATGTTGAAGAGCTGCTGGGAAAGGCAGAGGATAACGTGTTTCTAAAGAAGGGTAAGTCTGTTTTGAATTACTCCTTTGATGTCATTTTTGCCTTTGTTTATGTTGCCCCAGAACATTCTGTTATTTACGGCGAAGACAACGCCAGTGGAATTGATCAGCTAGCACATCATATGACTGAAATCATGCATGAAGGTCCTGACTGACTTACCCTGGATTCTATGTGGGGATTTTAATGCTCGCACTGGGGGGCCTTTCAGATATAGATGATACTGAAGAAAACAGACATGCGTATCCTCTGGTTGAAATTGATGAATTATTGTCAGATGGTCCACAAACAATACGAAAAATCAAAAGATAGTGTTACAAACAATGTTGGATATAACCTCATCGAACTTTTAAAAGAGAATGATTATTTTTATTGTTAACGGAAGAAGAGAAAGTGATAAACAGCGAGAAATAACATGTGTAGCAAACAGGGGAATGAGTGTTGTCGACTACTTTCTTTGCTCAAAACAGATTTTTTTGACCTTTTTTTAGATATGTATATATCAGACAGATGTGAGCTGGACCCATTTCCCTATTGTTCTGCACGTAAATGACACAAACAATTGATCGTGTTACTTCTGTTTCTGAGAATGATATACAATTGGAAAACGAGACAAGATTTTACATTCGACAACAGGATTTACGGTCCTGTTCAGAATATTTACAAGAGAACTAAGTACAGGGGCTGACAGATGTCATGGAGGCTCTTAATCAGGATGTAAACACGGGCTCGGAGTTCTTTGTTTCCTTCGTGCAAAAAGCAGCAGAAATAAAAAATGAGGTCAAAACCCAAACCCCCAGTTTCACGTGAACAGCCACCGTGGTGGGATCAGGAATGTGAAAGTGTGAAGCAAGAAAAATACAGGCACCTGCAAAAGTTCAGATTTACAAATAAACGTGATGAGTTACTCGAATACTTCGACCTGAAAAAAATCGTTTAAGTCTCT
>JADBJO010001045.1:135000-150000 GCA_016801955.1 Conus betulinus | reverse complement strand
ACCTAATCGTGCGAGGATCGAATGAGCCAAATGATGCTAATAGCACCATGCAAGGAGAGAACAAGCCTAAGAAACGGGGGCTGTTAATGTACGATTTTACATCATCAAAACGAAATATAGATATGTGCCATGATGATATATGGATGTTACAAACATTGTGTGCATATATATATATATATATATATATATATATATATATATATATATATATATATATATATATATATATATATTTTCCTGAAATTGATTTATGATTTATATATTTATATATATATATATATATATATATATATATGTATGTATGTATGTATGTATATTTGAGTATGCGTGTAAGCAAGGGCGTGCATTTGCTGATAAGCGCATGAAAAAATAGATGCCAGCAGTTACTCACTCAATCTGTCATTCTCATTTTTGAATTACATCACATACGAAAAGGGTTTTGCGAGAAAGTTTTTTTTTTTTAACGTGTTATGCACACGCTGTACATTTAGTAATGCTGACTTAACTCTAGAACAAGGCAGGCGGCACTGAATTATATTTTCATGTTTTGCAACATGCAAAAGAAAAAAAAAAAAAAAAAAAAAGGAGAGAGAGAGAAATTTGATGAACCATCTGGAAATTATTAGTTGGGATCTACGGAGTTGTGTGTGTGTGTGTGTGTGTGTGTGTGTGTGTGTGTGTGTGTGTGTGTGTGTGTGTGTGTGTGTGTGTGTGTGTGTTTCCCGTCTTGAAAGATGTATTTCGCCCGAACCTTGTGTAAATTTCTCTCTTATTTATTTTGTTCTTTTTGGTCAAAAAAAATGTGTATACATTTCACATATCTCTTCTGCAATTTGACGTATTCATGTGGGTTAATGTGATATTATCTATATTTCCTGACATTGAATTATGTGTAAACCTCTGTCCTGTGATGAAGCAAAATGAATTCCGTATTTCTATAGAATTTTGACGAGAAAGAAAGACTACTTTGCAAGGGAGAGAGAGAGAGAGAGAGAGAGAGAGAGAGAGAGAGAGAGAGAGAGAGAGAGAGAGAGAGAGACAGACAGACAGACAGACAGACAGACAGACAGACAGACAGAGACAGAGACAGAGACAAAGACAGGGACAGAGATAGAGACAGACAGACAGACAGAAAGAGAGACTGATGCAGAGCCACAGACAGACAGACAGACAGGAGCAGAGAAAGCAGCACCAGCCAGCCTCTGTTTTACGAGACCTCTTTTAATCAAGTCTTTTACCTAACCCCTCCCAGCTCACATAACCGACGATGACCTCGGCTACCACCACCACCAGCATCACCACCACCACCAGCACCACCACCGCAGTCACCCCATACAGACTGGGCGAAGAAATTCACCAGCTGCTCAGCACCCTCCCATCCCTAGACACCAACAATCAATGGCCGTTATCTTCTCCACACTAGACCCCCCCCCCCCCCCCCCCCCCCACACACACACACACATACACTCCCTATAGCCCACCTCCCCTGCTCCTCCTACCTCTCTCCTGATCAGGCCCACCTCCTCACTTGTCTTCTCCCCCCACCCCCACCCCCCACCTCCCACATACATCACCTAACCCATCTCCATGACTTCTCCCGCGCTGTACACTAATCTGTGCATTGTCAGTGATATACGATGGCGGTGGTGTTTCCATAGCACTGTATTTTCAGAGCGGTGAGCTATGATGGCGTTTGAATTTCCATAGCAGAAAAGTGTCATGGAGATACCGTACCGTTGGAGGAGGGCGCAGACGAGGACGGCAGAGAAAGAGTTGGTCCGAAACTATAAAGGGCTGGACCAAAATGACCATGCCAGATCTCCTCACGACAGCTACCAACAGAAGAGTTTGGAGAGAAACGGCGGTCAGGGAATGACTGACTGACTGACTGACTGACTGAAGTATCATGGACTTTCCATAGCAGTGAAGTATCATGGCGTTTGCATTTCCATAGCAGTGAAGTATCATGGCGTTTGCATTTCCATAGCAGTGAGTATCATGGCGTTTGCATTTCCATAGCAGTGAAGTATCATGGCGTTTGCATTTCCATAGCAGTGAAGTATCATGGCGTTTGCATTTCCATAGCAGTGAAGTATCATGGCGTTTGCATTTCCATAGCAGTGAAGTATCATGGCGTTTGCATTTCCATAGCAGTGAAGTATTATAGCGTTTGTATTTCCATAGCCGTGAAGTATTATGGCGTTATTTCCGTAGCAGTGACATATCATGGCGTTTGTATTTCCATAGCAGTGAAGTATTGTGGCGTTTGTATTTCCATAGCAGTGAAGTATTGTGGCGTTTGTGTTTTCCATAGCCGTGAAGTATGATGGCGTTTGCATTTCCATAGCAGTGAAGTATTATGGCGTTTGTATTTCCGTAGCAGTGAAGTATGATGGCGTTTGTATTTCCGTAGCAGTGAAGTATTATGACGTTTGTATTTCCATAGTGGTGGTGAAGTATTATGGTGTTTGTATTTCCATAGCAAGTGAAGTATTATGGTGTTTGTATTTCCATAGCAAGTGAAGTATTATGGCGTTTGTATTTCCATAGGAAGCGAAGTATTATGCCGTTTGTATTTCCATCACAGTGTGAAGTATATGGCGTTTGTATTTCCATAGCAAGTGAAGTATTATGGCGTTTGTATTTCCATCGCAGTGAAGTATTATGGCTTTTGTATTTCCATAGCAAGTGAAGTATTATGGCGTTTGTATTTCCATAGCAAGTGAAGTATATGGCGTTTGTATTTCCATAGCAAGTGAAGTATTATGGCGTTTGTATTTCCATAGCAATTGAAGTATTATGGCGTTTGTATTTCCATAGCAAGTGAAGTATTATGGCGTTTGTATTTCCATGGCAAGTGAAGTATTATGGCGTTTGTATTTCCACCGCAGTGATGTAGGATAACGACTGTATTTCCTTAAAGGTAAAGTATGATGGCGTCTGTAAAATCAAGCTGTATTTCGATAGCAGTGAGTTAGGATCACGTCAACGCTTCCATAGCAGTGAGGATTTATGGATTATTTCTTCAAACAGTGAAAAAAGTAGGATGGCGTCCATTTTGTTCCCCATAGCAATGAGATTATGATGCTGTGTGTATTTACATAGCAGTGAGGTATGACGGTGTCTGCATTTACATAGCGGTGAGGTGTGACGGTGTCTGCATTTACATAGCGGTGAGGTATGACGGTGTCTGTGTTTACATAGCAGTGAGGTGTGACGGTGTCTGCATTTACATAGCGGTGAGGTATGACGGTGTCTGCATTTACATAGCGGTGAGGTGTGACGGTGTCTGCATTTACATAGCGGTGAGGTGTGACGGTGTCTCTATTTACATAGCAGTGAGGTGTGACGGTGTCTCTATTTACATAGCGGTGAGGTGTGACGGTGTCTGCATTTACATAGCGGTGAGGTGTGACGGTGTCTGCATTTACATAGCGGTGAGGTGTGACGGTGTCTCTATTTACATAGCGGTGAGGTGTGACGGTGTCTCTATTTACATAGCGTGAGGTGTGACGGTGTCTGCATTTACATAGCGGTGAGGTATGACGGTGTCTGCGTTTACATAGCAGTGAGGTGTGACGGTGTCTCTATTTACATAGCGGTGAGGTGTGACGGTGTCTCTATTTACATAGCAGTGAGGTGTGACGGTGTCTCTATTTACATAGCGGTGAGGTGTGACGGTGTCTGCATTTACATAGCGGTGAGGTGTGACGGTGTCTGCATTTACATAGCGGTGAGGTGTGACGGTGTCTCTATTTACATAGCGGTGAGGTGTGACGGTGTCTCTCTATTTACATAGCAGTGAGGTGTGACGGTGTCTGCATTTACATAGCGGTGAGGTGTGACGGTGTCTGCATTTACATAGCAGTGAGGTATGACGGTGTCTGCGTTTACATAGCAGTGAGGTATGACGGTGTCTGCATTTACATAGCAGTGAGGTATGATGGTGTCTGCATTTACATAGCAGTGAGGTATGACGGTGACTGTGTTTACATAGCAGTGAGGTATGACGGTGTCTGTATTTACATAGCAGTGAGGTATGACGGTGTCTGTATTTACATAGCAGTGAGGTATGATGGTGACTGTATTTACATAGCAGTGAGGTATGATGGTGTCTATATTTACATAGCAGTGAGATATGACAGTGTCTGTATTTACATAGCAGTGAGGTATGACGGTGTCTGTATTTACATAGCAGTGAGGTATGATGGTGACTGTATTTACATAGCAGTGAGGTATGATGGTGTCTATATTTACATAGCAGTGAGATATGACAGTGTCTGTATTTACATAGCAGTGAGGTATGACGGTGTCTGTATTTACATAGCAGTGAGGTATGACGGTGTCTGTATTTACATAGCAGCTAGGTATGATGGTGTCTGTATTCACATAGCAGTTAGGTATGATGATGTCTGTATTCACATAGCAGTCAGATATGACGGCATCTGTAATTTTATAGCAGTGAGCTATCGTGGAGTTTGCATTTCCATAGCAGTAAGATATGATGGCGTTTGTATTTCCATAGCAGTGAGATATGACGGCATCGGTATTTCTATAGCCGTGAGGTATGATGGCATCTGAATTTACATAGCAGTGAGGTATGATGGCATCTGAATTTACATAGCAGTGAAGTATGATGGCATCTCGATTTATATAGCAGTGAGGTATGATGGCATCTCAATTACATAGCAGTGAAGTATGATGGCATCTCGATTTATATAGCAGTGAGGTATGATGGCATCTCAATTTACACAATAGTGAGGTATGATGGCGTCTGTATTTACGTAGCAGTGAGGTTTGACGGTGTCTGCATTTACATAGCAGTGAGGTATGACGGTGTCTGCATTTACATAGCAGTGAGGTATGACGGTGTCTGTATTTACATAGCAGTGAGGTATGGGGGTGTCATTATATTTTATAGCAGTGGTGAAATAGCGACCTCATTTCCATAGAAAGGCAGATTGGTGGCGTCTGTATTTCATCACAGTGGCGCATGATGATGGCGTATGTGAAAGTGAAATGTAACAGTTTCCATAGCTGTGAGGTATGAGAGCGTTTTCACACACACACACACACACACACACACGCGCGCGCGCGCGCGCGCGCGCGGGCGCATGCGCGCGCACACACACTTAGATGGAGAGAGAGAGAGAGAGAGAGAGATAGAAAGGGGAGAGAGAGAGAGAGAGAGAGAGAGAGAGAGAGAGAGAGAGATAGAAAGGAGAGAGAGAGAGAGAGCGAGAATGATAGATAGAGAGATATAGACCTGTTGTAATCTATAACACGGTCTGTGGAGGAATTAACAGATGAACAGGGATTCATGAAGCTGTCATGTTCAAGTACACTAGCATGTACTCATATTTGAGATTCTTTTTCGTACATGACTGGCTTTTCAATTCAATGAGAAACAGGAGATAATGTCGTTCTTGAGGGGGGGGGGGGGGGGGGGGCAGGGGGGGGGGGGGAGGGAGAGAGAGAGAGAGAGAGAGAGAGAGAGAGAGAGAGAGAGAGAGAGAGAGAGCAATATTCATTAATGGTATGAGAGGAAAACAATCAAGACTGAATAGACAAAGAGTTTTTTAAAAGTACACCATTATCCATCTCATCCATCCCCACCCCCTCAAAAAGTACATGTGATTATATGAGCAGTACTCTTGCTCAAATACAGGTACTGCATGTGTACATTATAACTTTCACTTGTTGACATTTGCATGCTCTGACGTAGCGTGTTAATAATAGTAATAGTTCATTTCAAACAGTAACACGTATAAACACCTACAATCATTTGGGGAAGGTAGGTAGAATGTATGTCGTTGATGATATAGCAATAACATGCATGTGAACGGGCATCGGTAAATCAGTTAAACTAGCGTGAGGATGCAGAAGATGCAAACGAATTTTTGCTTGTAAGAATCTGACCTTCGATGACATGTCAGCTGTGGCAGGAAGCGAGTTCCCGTTAAGGATGACCAGAACAGCAAAGACTTGTTGTGTTAATTAAATAGGTCGATCCTAGGTATGGAAACCTGGAGTTTTGTCAAACGTTCTAGAGTTGATGCTGAATTTGGATTGAACAGATTGCGGGGGGCTAATCTAAATATACCTTTTTTTTTTTTTGCATGAATATTCCATTGTTGATAGAAAACATAATCCTTAGTGGAAGCACTCCAACTTAATAATACGATTCTGCAAGGGTTGAGGATTTTAGAACTGCTTGAGGGGTGTGTTTGTAGATGCTGATTACAGCTTTTTACTGAGCTGGTGCTGGCTGTGTGTAATAGCATCGAACAGTAGTTAATTAAAGAGAGTATGAACGCACTCAGGGATGATTTGGTTTTAAGCATGAAAGTTCAGAAAGTGCTTAATCCTGCATAGTTGTTAGATTTGCCTGGTTAGTGTTTTGCAGCACGTTTGGATGTAAGCAGAAAGATTGTTGTCCGTTGATATGGCAAGTGCACACTGATTGGCTACTTCTTCATCTCTTGCATTCTTGGTAAAAGTGGAAAGAAACGGTTTCATTGCTTGCCATCTTTGATGGATTATTTCAAACATGACTTTAGTCTTGCTGGGGTTTGGTGATATATGATTCACAGGGCACCGTTCACGTAAGTTATCTACAGGCTTTTGATATATATATATATATATATGTATGTATGTATGTATGAATGTATGTATGTATGCATGTATGTATATATATATATATATATATATATATATATATATATATATATATATATATATATATATATATATATATATATATATATGTATGTATATATATATATATATATATATATATATATATATATATATATATATATATATACATAGAGAGAGAGAGAGAGAGAGACAGAGAGACAGACAGACAGACAGACAGACACAGACAGACAGAGAGAGAGAGAGAAGGGGTGCCAAGTGAGAGAGGGAGAAGAGACAGACAGGACAGACACACACACGCGCGCGCACACACACACACACACACACACACACACACACACACACACACACACACACACACACACACACACACAGACTATTCAGACTCAGAGACAAACAGTTAGACAGATAGACAGAAGCGAACAGAGAGAAAGAGAAAGAAAGAGAAAGAGAGAGAGGAGGAGGAGGAGGAGGAGGAGGAGGAGGAAAGAAGGAGGGAGGGAGCCAGAAGGGAAGGGAAGGAGACAAAGGAAAGTGAGGTGAAAGGAGGGAGGGAGTGTGTGGTATGAGAGAGAGAGAGAGAGAGAGAGAGAGAGAGAGAGAGAGAGAGAGAGAGAGAGAGAGAGAGAGAGAGAGAGAGAGATCTCACATTCAACCAAGCATTTCACCGGATTCCATAATGATGCATGCCATCCAAGCTTGTCCCCCTTCCTGTCGGCAAATGCCCCCCCCCCACCCCCCCCCCCCCCCCCCCCCCCCTCACCACCATCATCCAGTTTCACAACAGACTGCGGTGAAGAAAGCGAACAGCCACTTACAGTGGTCTCCCTTCCACAGACCTCCCTCACTCAATGGTCCATTAGGTACTCTCTGCTGCCTCCTCTCTCCCCTCCCCCTGCCTACCCTTCTCCTAACCCTTGTCCATTCCATCTTCCTCCCTCTGTTTCATTTTCCACGCATCTCTCCCTCTCTCAGTTCTGTGACAACTTTTTTTTTTCCTAGCATGCCCCCTCATCACGACACCTGCGTTTACATAAATATGAAGGCCACACGCTACCATTAGCAATGTGCACACACACGCACACACACACACAAAAACTACTCGCAAAACGCATGCACGAGTTTTGTGCCATACTATTACCACGTTGGTTCAAATAGAACCAGAAGTGAAATTAAACCATCATTGAGTAGCCTTCTATCAATCGTTTCACCCACTTTGAAAGGATTTCTACTGATGAGATCTTTCGCAATCCTTACATTGATCAACCCGACGGTATTAACTGGGCTTCTCCTCAATCATCTGAGATGCATTCATTTTATCAGTCTGCGTGTTTTTGAATCACTTAACATATAACTTGAGGCACACATGTAAAAAAAAAAAAGAGAGAGAGAGAGAGAGAGAGAGAGAGAGAGAGAGAGAGAGAGAGAGAGAGAGAGAGGAAATCAGCTCTTAGGCTTGGGACATTTTTTTTTTTTTTAGAGAAAAGCGCAATCCGTATATTGCTGGAAATCGATTGACAGTCTGTGTGCGTGTGATTTCCTGGTGTGTGATTGGCAGTGAAAGTATAGAGGCGGATTTCTTATGTCTGTTTTGGCTTATGTGTGGGGGTGGGGGGAAGGGGTGGGGGGAGAGAGAGAGAGAGAGAGAGAGAGAGAGAGAGAGAGAGAGGAGAGGAGGGGGGAGGGAGGGAGGGAGGGAGGGAATCCACCCTAAGTAAAGAAACGGCCTAAATGGTGCCCTAAAACCGAACTGAGGTAGCACGGGAGGAACAGTCCATGGCTGCCTCAGCCCTCAGCGTGTCCAGACCTGTTTTCCTCTCTGTAGCTGCCTTCGTTCTGCTACCCCTCCTCTCCCTTCACTCTCCCCTCAGTCTCCTTCACTGACTTCCACCACACACACACCCCCCCCTCCCTCCTTAGCCCACCATTTACCCCTTCCACTCCACGCTCCTTCCCCCAACTGGTCCCCTGATCATGCCGATTCATTTGCATGTCAATGACGTGTCGTGGCGGCACTGACATCCTGAATAACCCCCCCCCCCACACTTTCCTTTCTCCCCCCCTTCAGTGTCCGTCTGGACAGAAGGGCCTGGTCAGACCCACTGTCTTTACAGATAGAGCATGAGCTGACTGCCACATAGAAACCAAAGATGGAATAGTGGTCTTCTTGACACTCGGGTGTCGCTAGCATGTTTCATTACAAATGAGAAGCACATTGAAACACTCACACAGAAATTACAGTCTATTTAACTCCTTTTACCGCACACAGTTCTGTTTTTTTTTTTTTTTTTTTATTTGTGGCGTGTACATCCATTTTAACAGAAAAAAAAATGATAACAGGCCCATCAGTTCTAAGTTAATCTTGATTTACTTTGACATCAGATTTGAGCACAGACCATGTTCGGAAATCTTCAAGGGAAAGTAATCTGTGTCAGACCTCCATTTAAGGAGAGCAAACTCCGCAATTTTCTTGGGACAGATGGCAGTGGTTGGCATGCCTAAAGTGATTTTGCGTCATCAATCAACTCACTAGTTCAATCAGACAGAGAATATGTCAAAACAAGGGTGTGAAACGAGGTGCTTCAATTCATACAGTCAATATCTCGATTGTTGTCATGGTGTGTGAGCGTTTTCAAATCAGGTACCTTGCTGTATTGTTTCATTTGCTGGTCCCATAAACTGAGAAAATATAATTCTATTTCTTATGGAAAGACAGACATTACCTTCCCTTGATTTTTTTATGGGCAATATCTATTAAACGTATTGTGTCTGATAGCAACAATGTTTTTCTATTAGCAACACTGGAGACACTCTCGCCATTGTTAAGGTTGGCAGTCACCATAAAAACAATAACAGATAAATGTTTCGTAAGGGTACCATAGATGAACATTGTGTTGTTTGAATATTGTCATTTTAGCTTCTCTGTCTGTGTGTGTCTCTGTGTGTGTGTGTGTGTGTGTGTGTGTGTGTGTGTGTGTGTGTGTGTGTACGAGAGAGAGAGAGAGAGAGAGAGAGAGAGAGAGAGAGAGAGAATGACAGACAGACAGACAGACAGACAGAGAAGGGAACAGAAAGACACAAGACCAAGTCGTCCCACATTCAATCAAGCATTTCACTGGATTCCGTAATGATGCATTCCATCCCAGCTTGTCCCCCTTCCTGCCGGCAAATGCCCCCTCACTGCCCACCACCATTCAGTTCACAACAGACTGCGGCGAAGAAAGTAAACAGCCACTCACGGTGATCTCCCTTCCACAGGCCTCTGTCACTCAATAGTCTCTCTCCCCACTACTCCCCAACCCTTAACTATCCCTCCCCTGACCCTGTCCTTCCCGTCCTCCTCCCTAAATTTCCTATTCCATGGATCTCTCCCGCTCCCCCAGTTCTGTGACGATTTTTCTAAGCATGCCACCTAATCATGGCGCCTGTGTTTGCATGTCAGCTGAAGGCCATACGCCCCCATTAGCAATGTGCACACAAGAAAACAAAACAAAAACCAAAACCAAACAAAGAAAACGTTGCAGAATGCATTCAAGCGTTTCGTGCCATACTATTACCAAGTTCTTAAAATAAAATCAGAATCAAACGAAATCATCATTGAACAGCCTTCTACCAATTGTTTTCGAGTACTTAAAGGATTTCTGCTGTCCACATCATTTGGAATCTTTAAATTGATCTACCTGATCCTATCAACTGGACTTCTCAATCATCTCAGCTGCATTCATTGTCCCATGGCTCTGTGTGCAAAAGAAGCATGTGCTATATAACTTGAGGCACATAAGGAAAGAAGAGAGGAAATCAGCTCTTAGGCTTGGGGAATTTTTTTTTTTTTTTTTTTTTTAGAGAAAAGCACAATCTGAAAAATTGTTAGAAATTAATTCGCAGTCTGTGTGCGTGTGGATCTCAGGTGTGTCACCTGCAGTGAAAGTATAGAGGCGGATTTCTAATGTCTGTAAATCACATGTTTTGGCTTGTGTATGTGCGTGTGTGTAGGGAGGAGGCGGGAGGGAAAGAGAGACAGAGAGGGAGGGAGGGAGGGAGGGAGGGAAATCACCCTAATTAAAGACATGGCCTAAATGTGCCCTAAAACCGAACTGAGGAAGCACAGGAGGAACAATAAATGGCTGCCCCAGCCCTCAGTGTATCCAGACCTGTTTTCCTCTGTAGCTGCCTTCGTTCTGCTACCCCTCCTCTCCCTTCACTCTCCCCTCAGTCTCCTTCGATGATTCCCCCTCCCTCTCCCTCCTTAGCCCACCATTTACCCCTTCCACTCCACGCCCCTTCCCCCGAACTGGTCCCCTGATCATGCCGATTCATTTGCATGACAATCAAGTGTCGTGGTGGGACTGGCATCCTGAATATCCCCTCCCCCCCCCCCCCCCCCCCCCCCTATCCCACTTTCCTTTCTCTCTGTCTCCTTTGTCTCGCCAGACAGAAGGGCTTATCAGACCCGCTGTCTTTACAGATATCGCGTGGTTTGATCGGCGCAAAGAGAGAGAGAGAGAGAGAGAGAGGCAACGTCATTCAAATAAAGATAGCAGAGTGGTCTTTGCTTCTTTTGAATTCAGTGTCTTTACAGATAGAGCATGATTTATTGGCGCAGAGAGAGAGAGAGAGAGAGAGAGAGAGAGAGAGAGAGAGAGAGAGGAGTGAGGTGACACCATCGAAACAAAGATAGCTTAGTGGTCTTTGTATCTTGACACTCTGTCGTTGCTAAGGTGTTTCGTTACAAACGAGGAGCAAACTAAAACACTCATACAGAAATCACAGTCTAACTATTTTTTCGTCATAAATTTCTGTTCATTTCATTTCATTTTTTTTTTCTGGGGTGGGGGTGGGGGTTAAATCCATTTTAACGAGAGAAGAAAGACATGCCCATCAGTGCTAAGTTAATCTGGAATTATTTTGACATCCGATTTGTGCAACAGGCCATTTTAAGAAATCTGCAAGGGAGGTAATGTGTGTCAGACCTTGGATTCAGTGAGAGTGACCCCACGTTTTTTCATGGGACAGATTCCACTGGTTGGCGCATCCAGAGCAATTTCGCCTCATCAATCAACTCGCCAGTTCAATCAGAAGGAGAACATGCCAAAACGAGTGTGAAACAGTGTGCTTGACTTCAGATAGTCATTATCCTGATCGTTACCCTGACGTGTGCTTCAAATAAGATTTCGAACTCTCTAGATTCATTTGCTGGACCCATAAACTGAGAACAGGTAATTCTGTTTAAAATGGAACGACAGACATTACTTTCCCTTGATTTTGTTTTCTTTGTTTGTTCAGGATCAGATCTATTAAATGTATTGTACCCAATAGTAACAGTGTTACCCGTTAACAACACTGTAGACACTCTCATCGTGGTTAAGGTTTGGCGGTCACTATAAAACAATAACAGATACATAAATGTTTTTTTTACGGTACCTTCTCTTGATTTTTTTTTCCAGACCAGATTTATCAAATGTGTTGTACCTGATAGTAGCAGTGTTACCTGTTAACAGCACTGTAGACATTCTCATCGTTGTTAAGGTTTGGCAGTCACTATAAAACAATAACATTGTGTTGTTATTCTATTGTCATTTCAGTTTTATTTGAGAGAGAGAGAGAGAGAGAGAGAGAGAGAGAGAGAGAGAGAGAGAGAGAGAGAGAGAGAACGAACGAACGAACGAATTTTTTATTTTCAGAGGGTAGTGGAGTAAGCATACCTGCTTTTTTTCTTTTTTTTTTTTTTTTTTTTTACATCCAGCCCTCCGGGGCCAAAAGAAAAGAAAAGAAAAAAGATACAACTTCTGAAATATAATAATATCAAATGCAACAAATCTAATGTACAAGAGTGAACACAGACAGAAGGGGTGGGATATGGTGGGGTGGGGGGGGTGGGGGGTGGGGGGGCATTAGAGGAGGGAGAAAGAGAAAGAGACAGAGAGAGAGAGACTGAGGGAGAGAGTTAACAAAAAATAGCAATGAGAGACAGAGTGAGGGAGAAAGGAAGCGGGAGGGAGAAGCAATGCATGGCATTTAACATTAACATAGAAGGTACACAAGAGAGAGATAGAGAGAGAGAGAGAGAGAGAGAGAGAGAGAGAGAGAGAGAGAGAGAGACAGACAGACAGACAGAGAGAGAGAGAGAGAGAGAGAGAGAGAGAGACAGAGACAGAGAGAGAGAGAGAGAGAGAGAGAGAGAGAGAGAGGGAGAGAGAGAGAGGTGTTGTAAAAGAGAAGAGAGATGTCCCACATTCAATCAAGCATTTCACTGGATTCCGTAATGATGCATTCCATCCCAGCTTGTCCCCCTTCCTGCCGGCAAATGCCACCTCACCACCACCACCATCCAGTTCACAGCAGACTGCGGCGAAGAAAGTAAACAAGCACTTACAGTGGTCTCCCTTCCACAGGCCTCTATCACTCAATGCTCCATCATGTTCTCTCTGCCCCGCCACCACCACCCACCCCCCTCTACTTTCCACCCCTTACCCACCCCTCCCCTAACCCTGTCTGTTCCACCCTCCCCTTGTATTTCCTGTTCCATGGATCTCTCCCTCTCCAAGTTCTGTGGCCACACGCCGAATTAAGATTTTGCACTAAAACACTAAATAACCCAAGTAAGCACTTTTTGAGGCCTAGCATAAATTTGAGCCAGCTATTCATGTTAAACTGATAATTGATCGAAAGAACAACCCCCCTGCCAATCATTTTCCTTGTTTAGGGAGATTTTTTTTTTTTTAACTGTTGAAATCATAATCAATTTTCAAATACATGACCTTCCCTTTACTTGACGTTACATGTCCGGCCTTTGCACGCATACATTGACACTATCTTTGCGCCAGATAGTCCTATTCCTTTGACTTTAATCTGTCTGCTTGGTTAACAGCCTGGATTGTACCTTGATGGCCATATGAAAGATAATAAGGAGAATCAAATTTTAGACGCAATACAAACTCTCAAAATAATCTGATTGCGCCAGTCTGTAAGATGTTTGACTCCTTAAACAAGGCCTCGCCGCTTTGGGTTTTCGGCATGCAGCCTGTGGAACTTTTCCCAGCATGCTCCATAATCATGGCGCCTGTATTAATGTAGCAGTGAAGACCAGCATGCTACTATTACGAATGTGCTCAGAACGAAAAGAAAAAGCAAAAAAGCAGAAGCCAAAATAAATAAATAAATAATAATGAAATAAGATTTAAAAAAAAAAAAAACGGTTCCAGATTGTAAGCAAGAAAAGCGCTTTGTGCCTTACTATTGTCGTGTTCCTAAATCAACATCAGAATTCAACTCAATCCTCACTGAACAGCCTTCTACCAATCATGTCGCGTACCCTGAAGGATTTCCACAGAGGACATCATTCACTGTAGACACTCTCCCCGTTGTTCAGATTTGGCAAGCTCGAGAAGACAATCACAGATGCATCTTTTCAGAGAGCATCGTGGTGTATCATGTACTGTTTGCATGTTGTTGTTTTAGTTTTATTTTGGAGAAGGGAGAGAGAGAGAGAGAGAGAGAGAGAGAGAGAGAGAGAGAGAGAGAGAGAGAGAGAGAGAGACAGAGTGAGTGACAGAGTGAGTGAGTGAGTGAGTGTGTGTGTGTGTGTGTGTGTGTGTGTGTGTGTGTGTGTGTGTGTGTGTGTGTGTGTGTGTGTGTGAAGTCAAAGTCAAGTCAAGTCAAAATTTTATTTCCAGATGGAACATTGAATAAGCAGAGATACTGCTTTTTTTTTTATATCAAACCATCATTGTAAGCAAGAAAAGCGTGTGTGTGCGTGTGTGTGTGTGTGTGTGTGTGTGTGTGTGTGTGTGTGTGTGTGTGTGTGTGTGTGTGTGTGTGTGTGTTTGGTCAGTACAATCTTCAGTCAATCTGACAATAAATTGGTTTCAGTCAGTTAGTGTTTGTGTGTGCGCGCATGCATGTGCGGAAGCATGAACATGTGTGTGTGTGTGGGGGGGGGGGGGGGGGGGGGGGGGGGGGGGGGGGGGGGGGGGGCAAGCTCGCACGCATGCATGTGTGCAAGCATATCCATGTTTTTGTGTGTGTGTGTGTGTGTGGGGGGGGGGGGGGGGGGGGGGGGGGGGGGGGTGTCACTTGGCGAAAAAGAAGATAACAATTTTAAACCAGTTGCCTCAAACTATATGTAAAGGGCAATGAAATGTACAGAGCATGGGGGATAATGTAATCCTTTGTCGATGGAATGCAAACTCAATCCATCACCTCCAACCAAAGAGAAAGGGAGAAGGAGACAGATAAAGAACAAGACCAGAAGAAAACAACATGATGAACATGAGGATCGAGATTGAGGAAAATGCTGGTGGTGGGTGGGTGGGGGGTGGGGGGGGGGGGCAGAAGAAGAAGAAT
>JADBJO010001045.1:127500-130000 GCA_016801955.1 Conus betulinus | reverse complement strand
CCCAGACATGCAGGAAGCAGAGTAACGGTTTTTCTTTTAAAATGGTACTGCGTTCGTTTATGAAAGGCAAGAAGATATGTTGTTCTGCATTGATAATGCGCGGATGTCTCTCTCTCTCTCTCTCTCTCTCTCTCTCTCTCTCTCTCTCTCTCTCTCTCTCTCTCTCTCTCTCTCTCTCTCATACACACGCACGCATACACGCACGCACGCACGCACGAACGCACACACACACACACACACACACACACACACACACACACACACACACACACACACACCTGCGCGTCCAAGCACGCACACACACACACACACCACACACACACACACACACACACACACACACACACACACACACACAACAAACACACACACAACATACACAACACACACACACACAAACACACACACACACACACACACACACACGCGCACGCGCGCGCGCGAGCGAAGTGGAAATGGGTAGTGGAGTGAAAAATGAAAGGGGAAAGTTTCAAAGACATTGATAGTTGGTCATGTTGCATGGTTCTGTGCTAAGAGATAACAGGAGAAGAAAAGTAAGAAAAAAAAAAAAAAAACGCCCACACATCCACACCGACACTCACACACACACACACACACACACACACACGCGCGCGTACACACAGAAAGCTTTTATTTGATGAGAAACAAGGGACACCAGTGACTTCCGTTTTATCCAGTCCTCTCTCTTTCTCCATCTGTCTCTGCCTCTTCTTTTGTCTGTCTATCTCCCGAGCCTCCCCACAAGCTCCTCTCTCTCTCTCTCTCTCTCTCTCTCTCTCTCTCTCTCCTCGATTATGTGTACTTAAACATCACCTTACCCGTCACACCCCAGTCCAAAAAGGCAAAATAACATCCACGATACTGTCTTTGTTCTGTGCATCCCTCAATGGCCAGGCGCGTCCGTGCACACGTCGGGCTCCCTAATCACACCACGGTAAACAGAAGACTCTGAATATTCATCATGACCTCTCTCTGACCCTGACATCCGGGCTTTTCGGCAACTGCATGAACCCGTCGCTTGTTCGTCTGCAGATGAAATGATTTCCCCTCTCAAGGCCTCTCGTTTTGCATAAACAAGTGTGGCTTTGTCACACTGGTGATGTTTGCCGGGATATGGTGAACTATGCATGATGGGAAGGACATGGGGGGACGGGGGTGGGAGGGGGGGGCTGAGGAATGGTGAGAGGTTTTGGTACAGAAGCAATTGAAACGACAACAAATAAAGTTGGCGTTGTGATGCAATTGAATATGAAATGGAGCAGGGGACAGTAAATAATAAACAATAAACAAGAAGGGTAACTCCTGCTCCCACTGTGGTGGGAGCAAGAGTTACCCTACTTGTTCATTGTTATGAGGCAGGGAACAGTGACTAATAAAAACAATAAACAAGTAGGGTAACTCTTGCCCTCCACTCTGGTGGGACCAAGAGTTACCCTACGTGTTTATTGTTTATGGCATTGTAATGTTTCTGAAATGGCATGCATTTTGGGGGTGGGGGTGGGGGGTGGGGTGGGGTGGGGGGGGGGTGGGGATGGGGATGTGAGAGGAGGGGAGAGAATGGGTTGCTCAGTAGTACTGTGCAGTCCTTGTTAGAGACCTCAGAAAAATGTCACAACAGCTTATGTCAGCAGGCAAGGCAAGGAACAACCTCTCTCTCTCCGTCTGTCCCAACCTCTCCATCTCTCTGTCTGCGTGTGTCAAGGTTTGCCTCTGTCGTGCCATGTCTTTCTCTGGATCTGTCCGTGTCTCTCAGTCTGTACGTCTATCTGTCCATCAGTCTGCCTGTTTGTCCGTCTGTCTGTCTGTCTGTCGATATGTCTGTTTTCTGTCTGTCTGTCTGTCTGTCTGTCTGTCTGTCTGTCTGTCTGTCTTTCTGTCTGTCGGTTTGTCTGGTTGTCCCTATTTCTGTGTCTTTACTTCTGTCTCTGTCTCTGTCTCTCTCTCTTTCTTTCTCTTGCTGTCTCTCTATCTGTCTATCTGTCTTTCTACCTGTCCATCTGTCTGTCTGTCTGTCCGTCTGTCTGTCTGTCTGTCGATATGTCTGACTGTTTCTGTCTGTCTGTCTGTCTGTCTGTCTTTCTGTCTGTCGGTTTGTCGCTGTTTGTCCCTGTTTCTGTGTCTTTATTTCTGTCTCTGTCTCTCTCTCTTTCTTTCTCTTGCTGTCTCTCTATCTGTCTATCTGTCTTTCTGCCTGTCCATCTGTCTGTCTGTCTATCTGTCTGTCCGTCCATCTGTCTGTCCATCTGTCTGTCTGTCTGTCTGTCTCTCTCTCTCTCTCTCTCTCTCTCTCTCTCTCTCTCTCTCTCTCTCTCTCTCTCTCTCACTCTCTAGCACACTTCCCCATTTTGGATTATGTGTACTTCAACATCACCTTTCTCTCTCCGCTCCCAGTCCCAAAGGCGAAATGACTTCCTTAATAATGTCTTTGTCTGCGCTCCACACGACGTTCCCACAAAATGCAGGACAGCAGTTGAAGCAT
>JADBJO010001045.1:115000-117500 GCA_016801955.1 Conus betulinus | reverse complement strand
TCTCTCTCTCTCTCTCTCTCCTCTCTCTCTCTCCCTCTCTCTCTCTCTCTCTCTCTCTGTCTGTCTCTTCTGTGTGTGTGTCTCTCTCTGTCTCGGTCTGTGTGTCTGTCTCTGTGTGTCTGTCTCTCTCTCTGTCTTCTTTTTCTCTCTCTCTGTCTCTCTGTATGTCTGCCTGTCTGTCTCTCTCTCTCTGACATTCTCTCTCTCTCTCCATCTCTCGTTTCTCTCTATCTCTTTCTATCTCTCTCTGTCTATCTATGTCTCTGTCTGTCCGTCTGTCTGTCTGTCTGTCTGTCTGTCTGTCTGTCTGTCTGTCTGTCTGTCTGTCTGTCTCTCTCTCTCTCTCTCTCCTCTCTCTCCTTTCTCTCTGTTTACATCTCTCTCTCTCTCTCTGTCTCTTTTTCCATGGTGTGTGTCGTCTCTCTCTCTCTCTGTCTCGGTCCGTGTCTCTGTCTCTCTCTGTGTGTGTGCTCCCTCTCTGTCTTTTTCTCTCTCTCCGTCTCTCTCTCTGTCTGTCTCTGTCCACTCCTCTCTCTCTCTTTCTCTCTCTCTCTCTCTCTCTCTCTCTCTCTCTCTCATCTCTCTCCTCTCTCTCTCTCTGTCTCTCTCTCTCTGTCTCTCTCTCTCTGTGTCTCTCTCTGTTTCTCTGTTTTATCTGTCTCTATCTATGTCTCTGTCTGTCTGTCTGT
This sequence comes from Conus betulinus, assembly GCA_016801955.1. Lineage (NCBI taxonomy): Eukaryota > Metazoa > Mollusca > Gastropoda > Neogastropoda > Conidae > Conus > Conus betulinus. The sequence goes on along the minus strand of JADBJO010001045.1, from coordinate 116,811 downwards.
CTGTCTGTCTGTCTGGTGTCTGTCTGTCTGGTCTCTCTCTCTCTCTCTCTCTTCTCTCTCTCTCTCTCTCAGTCTGTCTTCTCCCTCTTGCTGAAGAACCTGAACTCACCAAAGCACTTTATGTTTGAAATTAGGGCAAACACAGTGGACATGGTACATTAAGGGTCTCTTCATAATCCAAAAAAAAAAAAAAACCCAATATTTGCATCGTAGAAACTCCTCCATCCTTACTCTTGCTGTGATCAGGCAAACACAGGCCAAGCTTATTCACATTCGTATGTTCGGAACTCTCTTCCAACTGCACTACACAATACAAAATCGGTGGAACATTTTTGTTTTCTTCCGAAAATAGGGTATGCCTGCCTTAATGGCGGGATTGAAAACGGTCATACACACAAAACTCCACAGCCTGTCTATACACAGGCAGTGTCCGCAGGAGTATCAGCCTGCGTACGCAGAAGGAAAGAAAGTAAAGAAAGAAAGAAAGAAAGAAGGTGGAACATTTAAGAAAGATCTACACATCTGCTCCAGTTTCATCTTTCTTACATGTGTGTTTTTCAACATGTAATTTAAACATTTTGACAAATGGAAGGGTTTAGAAAAAACAAAAAAACAAAGAAGAGCAGCATTACACACAAGTGTCTGTGCGTTTGCAGTATTAAAATTGTGTTCCTACTGTTTAATGCTGATTTGTCAGCAAGAATTAAATGTATCGTTACAATGTGTACATGACAAGGAAAGACTGAATAAACTCGACGTCAACGTATGTGTTATTTATGTAAAATTGGATCAAATTATTTTGTCGACGCAAACGTGTGTGTGTATGGCTCAGTCTCTGATTCAGAATCTTGGACTCGGACTTTTTTTTCTCACGAGAACCCCTTAGGTACTCAGACACAACATTGGCAGTGTTAAAAGCAAGATTTTAAACAGACATTCAGATAGACCATGTTTATGCATAAAAGTATGATTGTATAATGACCAGTACGTGCTATCACTCATGTTTTATTTCAGATTGGAAGAATAGGCTCTGCCTAAAATCTCAACCCTCGACTGAATAAAAAAAAAAAAAAAAGGTTTCTTGAGTTCTGAGTTCTGCGTTTTCATATTTATGCAGCTATGCACATATTTTGCGATAGGATTTGTAGGTCGTCTTTGTAAGGCTTTTCACTTGGAGATTATTCACCCAGGTGTGGATCTGGTGTATCGTTAGACAGGTGCCCCTATTTGTTGCCCTCTATGGCTTGTATATGATGCGGGTGTTCCGTAAATGAGTTTTGTACGCAACTGCATTACGTGTTAAACATTTTCTGGTTTGTTTTGGTGGTGGGGGGGGGGGGGGGGGGGGGGGGGGGGGGGGGGGGGGGGGGTCCCGAGCGTACCTGTAATCCATTTTTTTTCTATTTGTAGGTCGTGAACACTGAGAGACAGAGAGGGAAATAGAGACAGAGCCTGGGCTCTGAGAGAGAGAGAGAGGGTGGACAGGGAGAGGGAAAGAGAAGAGAAAAGAAGAAGAGAGAGAGAGAGAGAGAGAGAGAGAGGGGGGGGAGACAGACAGACAGGCAGAGACAGAGATAGAGAGACAGACATCAGATAGACAGACAGACAGAGAGATTGAAAGATACAGAAGAATCCAGAGAAAGATATGGTTAGAAACAGAAAACACACACACACACACACACACACACACACACACACACACACACACACACACACACACACACACACACACACAAGAAAGATATGGTTAGAAACAGAAACACACACACACACACACACACCACACACACACACACACCACACACACACAC
>JADBJO010001045.1:105000-107500 GCA_016801955.1 Conus betulinus | reverse complement strand
CCAGCTAACTAACTAACAGTGTGAATAAACCGATAACTAAACAGTGTGAATAAAGCGATAAATAAACATGTACACGTATACACACACATGAACACACACACACACACACACACACACACACACACACACACACACACACACACACACACACACACACACACTTACATCATAACTAAACCCCACGCCACACTTGTCGCTACCGTGACTTGACCAGGAAAACCCTTCACAATGACTGGCAAGCCTTTATTGATTTCAGAGTCACATCCCCTTATGAATAATTAACCTACTGAGCATATCTCCTTCCTGCATAAGTCCTGCCCTGTTCGTCCCTCCCTCCCTGACCCTCCCACGGTCGTCCGCGTCACTACCTACCACCCACGTGACGTGCTGACTGCTGAATATTCATGACTCCTGATCCCTCTCGTTCCGGCACACAGGCATCAGGGAAACCCACTGGAACTCCAGGTCTCTGTTCCACCACAGACCCCCCCCCCCCCCCCCCCCCCCCCCACCCACAGCCCAAACCTCCTCCACACATGCGTGAGAGGGGCTCTGACACATGCAGGATCACAATGACTGTGTGATATGCATGCTGCGAAGAGGGAGCCTGAATGATGTGAGGGTTTTAGAGAATATGATAGTGGCCACTCGTACAGATCTACCTACCTACCTATGTAGCTGCGTACCTACCTACCTGCCTAGCTATCTGTCTGTCTATCTATCTATTTAAATATCTATCTATCGATCTATCTATCTATATGTGTGTGTGTGTGTGTGTGTGTGTGTGTGTGTGTGTGTGTGTGTGTGTGTGTGTGTGTGTGTGTGTCTGTATGTGCGTCTGTCTGTGTCTGCATATGTGTCTGTGTGTACGTGTCTGTGCGTTTGTGTGTAATGCTGCTCTTCTTTTGGTTTTTTCTAAACCCTTCCATTTGTCAAAATGTTTAAATTTCATGTCAATCTTTTCTATGGGTAAATTACATCCCAATGGAATTTTTCATTAGCTGGAAAAAGTCCAAAGTTTTTTTTTTTCTAAGGAACATTGAAATATTGCTTACATGAAGGGTTTTACTGTCGAAATGGCATGCATGAACTTGGCATCCACTCTAGAAATTACAAACTTCTTAAAATCATATTTGATAAATCAAAAAAGCCAACGCAAGCACGAGCGTGCGCAACAGTGCATGTGTCTTATTCACACACACAGACTCAAACTTTGACAAGAGAACCCTTAAGCATCTATTAACACAACAGGATAACGTGAAATGCAGACCCAACAGACATTGAGACAGGTAATGTGTTGTGCATGAATCATGATTATATAATGACCAACACTTTCGTATTTTCGTGTTTATGCATTCATGCCCATATTTGGCATTATGGATATGTAAATCATCGTTGCAGGGCGTTTCACTAAGACACTACTTATGCAGTTTTGGATCGAGTATGTCGTGAAACAGATGCTTTATTTGTTTGTCTCTATCACTTGTATTTGGTGCAGGTGTCCAGACAATGGGTGTCATCTTTGGCTGCAAAACATGTGGAACATGTTCCGTCTTCTTTCACAGTATGTGCATATTGACTCTCTCTACTTGTAGGCCGTGAGCACAGATGTGAAGTCTTCCGAATTGGCATCGTTATGTTAAAGTTTGTACGTATGTTGTGTATGGTTCCAGCAAATAGTTTTTTATAACCATTTTTGTCTTTTTTTTTTTTTTTTTACAAAAACGTAGTCCTCAAGAATAGTTTTGTTTTTGTTTGCTGAACTGTATGCATACAGACTCTCGAACTACGTTTTCATGCCATAGTGTACTCTGACAATATCGATGCTTGATTAAACCAGATCTGATCTCTTCATATATCTGTGGAAACCGTAGGAATGAGTTACTGTCTCTGCTCATACTTTCAAACAAACCTTCATATAGCTGTCTTAGGTTGGGCGAACTGTCTGATTTCTGATGTTAAGAACCTGAAATCAGTGTCTGGCATACTGTCTGAAGACTGATAGGAAAGTGGGCCAAGTCCGATGGTTGCAGAAAAGTCCATTGACCTTTTTTTTGTAAGCCTAGTAGGTTCTTTTACACACACACACACACACACACACACACACACACACACACACACACACACACACACACACACACACACACACACACAGAATTAACATTATTAGTATTATACATGGACGTTTGATGGTGTGGCTGACTGAGAGCCAGAGAAATCGGGAGAGACAGGGAGAAAGGGCAAGAGAGAGAGGCGGAGAGTGGAGACAGACAGACAGACAGACAGACAGACAGAGAGAGAGAGAGAGAGAGAGAGAGAGAGAGAGAGAGAGAGGAGGTGCCTGTGGTTGTGGTGGGGCGAGGAGATAAGTGGGTGAGAGGAGAAGAAGAGGGACGGTACATGCAGCGATGCTTCATGTGTCAAGCTGTCAGACTACGGCACCTGAGTCATGCCTCTGTCTGGCACATCCTAAAGCAGCACCGGAAACACTGGGCAAGAT
>JADBJO010001045.1:95000-97500 GCA_016801955.1 Conus betulinus | reverse complement strand
GCACACACACACACACACACACACACACACACACACACACACACACACTGTATCACATACACACACACAGACATTGTGTAACACAGTGAACAATCGTACGCGAGCAAGTGTGCAAGTAACATATTATAGCAATTCATTAATATTTCAAGTGGTTTTCTACAACTAGCGTTTAAACAGATAACTTTTAAATGCAGACTTGAAAGTCAGCGAGTAAGAGGCATGACGTAGTTGGAAAGGTATCCGATTCCAGAGTGTTGCAGCAGAAAAAGAGAATGCACCACAACCATGCAATACATTGAGTCAAGGAGAAGACAGCGCGGCATTACGACGGCGTCAAACAGCAAAGGGAAAACCACTGAACATTGTAACTGACAAGTCATGGCACGCTGCTGCTGACACGTGAGGGAGTGAACCTGCCAATCAGCGGTCAATTTACCAACAGTCCATTTACTGGACTGCAAATGCAGAAGCCGAACGTGACAACTGAATTGACCTGTGTGGCGATTGGTCATCTTTGCTGGCTACCGTTTGATCAAACTATTATCATTTGCGCGTGTCTGTCACGTGACTAAACTGCTGAATGTTGCAAAAAAAAAAAATTGTAAAAAAAAAGAGAGAAAAAGAAAAGAAACGAAAAGAAAGAAAAAGAACAACCAAAACATCTCAACGAAGATTTTGTTGAGATATATATTGATTCTGAATTAAGTTTATGATTCAAAACCTACCATCTAGTAAACTTCGGTTTGAAGTGCTTTTTTTAAGGGTCAGTCTAAACAGACTAATACCAAGAAACAAACAAAACAAACACAAACAAACTTAAACGTCTCAAAACTGAAGAGGCCCGAACGAATTGTGACGATACTGTTTGGTAGGTAGCTGGTTTCCGGACAAACCTATCGACGTACGACATGGACCGTTCCGTGATCGGGGGGGGGGGGGGGGGGGGGGGGGGGGGGGGGGGGGGACATACTTAGAAGATTATGATCAGATGAAAACACAGCTTAGCTAAGGAAGTAAGATAGTCACGCTGGCCGCCAATGACCATGTGAGCAGCAGCTCTCCGACAATGGAAAAAAAAAGCTTGAAAATCACTTATTCACTTTTTGTTTGTTTGTTTGTTTGTTTTTTGTTTTTGTTTTGTTATAGATTGGGGGGGGGGGGAGGAGGGAGGGGGAGACACCGTAGTGACGATAACATTAAGCTAAACCTCGCAACGTTACCTTCCCAACGGCTTTTTTTTTTTTTTTTTTTTTTTAATTGAAAGCCCATCTTGCGCCGCGTTTGTTAAAACCATAATCACCATTCAGCTGACACCCCCCCCCCCTCCGCCACGCCCTTCCTCCCCCCCCCCCCTCCCTTCTTCACCATATCTACATCTGTCGCCTCTTCCCCCCTCACCTTCTTCCCGTTGTTTGCTTATTTGTTCATTTGCTTGTTTGTTTGCTTTTGCTGCTAGTTTGCTTTGTTTGTTTGTTTGTTGCTTGTTTTGTTTGTTTGTTTGCTTGTCTGTTTGTTTGTTTGCTTGTCTGTTTGTTTGCTTGCTTGCTTGCTTGCTTGCTTGTTTGTTTGTTTCCCCCAACTATTTTAAACTTCAAATCAGTTTCTCTTTTTTTTTTTTTTTTCTTTTTTTTTTTTTAACTTTTTTTTTTTTTTTTCGTTATGTGTGTGTGTGTGTGTGTGTGTGTGTGTGTGTGTGTTTTGAGTTCCCCTTGTAAATGAGTCTGGTTGTCCTTTGAGGTGTGTGTGCGGGGAGGGAGGAGCAAGCGGGTAAATGATAGAGAATCTGATGATGGAGGGTGTGGGGGGGGGGAGGAGTGGGGGGGGGGGTCTGAGTGTATGTTTGAGAGTTGGGGGAGGGGGGAGGGGTGCAAATAAGTACCTAGTAATTGAGCCACTTGGTGGAAGTCCGCTTGACATTGTCAGTACCTGAAGAAAATGGTGATAGATGATGTCGTTAGCGGGGAGGGGGGGGGGGAGGGGGGGGGGGGGGGGGGGGGCAGGGGGGGGGGGGGGAGATTGGCTACAGCCCTGGGTATTGGATTCCTGGTGCTGTTTTTTTTTTTTTTTTTGTTTTTTTTTTTTTTTCTGCTGGCTGGAGTAGAGGTCAGACTTCTCCTACCACTCACTTCTCGTCTGACAAAAGCAAACTTAGTATCTCCCCACCCCCCACCCCCCCTCCCCCCACCCAACTCCCTGTCCTTCCCGCACCGTACAAATTTATCTCCCTTTCTTCTTGTCAGTATATTGATTTTTTTCCCCCTGTGACGGGGGGGGAAAATATTGTGAATGTGGTTTGTCATTTAGACTGTTTGATGATGATGGGAGGGAGGAACTAGGCCGTTCTCTTTTCAAACACACGCTGGACGGAGTAAACCCCGTGGCTGTTCTGTTGCTTGGACACCGTGTAAATTATGGCTAGGCATACTGGTCAGAAAGAAAGAAAGAAAGAAGGAAGGAAAGAAAGAAAAGTAAAAAAGGAAAGAAAGACGGAAGGAAAGAA
>JADBJO010001045.1:87500-90000 GCA_016801955.1 Conus betulinus | reverse complement strand
TCTTTTCCTCTCTCCCATCGAGGATCGCTGTAAAAAAAAAAAAAAAAAAAAAAAAAAAAAAAAAAAAAAACACAAAAAAACACAAGCAAAACATGATAATAATAATAATAATACACTCGCGCAATATTCACAGCCTCTTCTTCTCCTTCCCGACACGCATATGGCATATCCTATGTGACTGCGCATGCGTCAGTGTCTCCCCCGGTGTATGTGCGGAAATGGCCTCGTCGGATGAGTTGTTTGTTCTGCTGACGGAAGGCGAGGATTTCCTGCAGACCTCACTGTCCGGTTGTCATGGTGAGAGAGACAGAGATCATTATGAATATTTCAACGGCTATTTCCATGATGGTCGATCAGTGAAGGAAGGGTGACGAGGGAGTGGGAAAGGACGGGGGATAGTTTCAGTTTCATCATGGAGGCGTCACTGCGTGCCCGACTAGTCCATGTACGCTACACCACATCCGCTAAGTTTTGAGACCACATTACGACATGATTTTCAGCTGAGGGATGAATGAATTAACCTAACAACTAAGATGAGAGAATTGAAGAAGAGGGTTTTCGTGGCGAAGACTTAGCAGATGTCTGATCTACGCACTAGCCCAATGCGCTGGTCAGTCCTTGAGTGCCTGCCTAAGACTTTGAGTGCCTACTTAACAACATTGTTTTGTGTTTTTTTTTTTTTTTTGTATGTGTGTGTAGTGAATGTAGACATGTGTGTGTGTGTGTGTGTGTGTGTGTGTGTGTGTGTGTGTGTGTGTAGGCACGGGCCCATTGTGTGCGTGGGGCCCTGAAATATGCCTTCACCTGTTCTAGCTTGTGTCTTGTCTGCATTGAAGGAAGGTCGAGCAGGTATCGCATAGTTTCAACTTGTGTCCTTCGTGGACAGAGAGAGAGAGAGAGAGAGAGAGAGAGAGATTGAAGGAAGAGAGGAGCAGGTATCGCATAGTTTCAAACTTGTGTGTCCTTGGAGAGAGAGAGAGAGAGAGAGTGAGAGAGAGAGAGAGAGAGAGAGAGAGAGAGGAGAGAGAGAGAGAGAGGAGAAGAGAGAGAGACTACGTGCGTGGTTACTTCTGAATAGCCGGACGCTGGTCACTGTCAGAGGAATGATAAGGGCAAGATCCCCATTATGGACACGAGTTTCGAGGTACAACTAAGTCTGTGACAGATGACTCTCGGTTCGCTTAGTATCTAGTGATTTATGCAGCTCCTAGCTCACGAATCTCTCACTGTGCGTTGGGCGTATTTGCAAAAAAAAAAAAAACATCATACATATGAAACTGGAACTACAAACAAAAGTAGACGCCTTCTTCCTTGCGCTGAACTCTGAAGTCGTGATCTGAAGTGATCAAAGCTAAGTGAGTTTTCGTTATTTGATTTGTTTTTGTTTCACCTGAAGAAGACCTAAGAGGTCGAAACGCGTTGTGTTTTGTGTTGTGACTCGTTTGTCCACGTTTCTCTGGGCGGTTCGCCGACATTTATTGAAGATTTGTTTAGAGATTTCCGCCTGCAGTCGTCTCACTTTCCACTAGATCGAATGTCAAAAGAAAAGACGAAAAGAAGGATTTTTTTCAACACAATACAGGCAGCGTCCTTGCTCTCAGAATGTTCTGTGCTAGACGCTTTCTCTTTTTGTACTCCCAGTTCTTAGAGAACAGGGAGTACTTTAGAATGGAACGAAGACATGCTGTCTGTGTGTGTTTGTGTGTCCGTCCGTGGTCAAAATGTGTTCCACTCGCTCCACAAAAACTGCCGGGCCGATCTTTCTGAAAATTAGTAGGTATGTTCATTATGGGTCACGGATGATGTCCAATGTTTACCAGAAAACCCGTTACTAACGGCTGTAACGGCCCAAAACGTTTTTTCCTCTTTATGGAATATCTCATGTGTATTCAAGATAAACTGGGATACTTTTATATGCTTTGCATCTTGTTTGTTTCTGTCATTGATTTACCTTTTTTTTTCTAATTAACTTTTTTTCCATCTGTCATTTCTCATGTCCAGTGTTTTCCTATCTCTGTTGTCCATTCTCCCGTCTCTGTTCCACTGGACAATAATGCACATTTTGTTTGTTTTGTTTTCTTTACGGCATGTCGTTTGTGTATGGTAACCTGGTCACTAAGAGGTGAGAAAACACACACACAGTCTAGAAGAAATTCGAGCTCTGTAGTCTAAAATGGCTATATACATACATGGTCCTTTTAAAGCTTTTTTTTTTTTTCTGTGTTACAGTTTTTTAAAACATTTTTTTTTTTTTCCACTGGGAGAGACAAAAATTAGGGGAATGTCCCCCATCGTCAACACCGTCAAGCCTTATCCGTCTTTTAGGATGCTAACAGTATGTTACCGTGCTACGTACTGATGTATGACAAGAAATATGTACATGTTGTCTTTTCTTTCCTATTCTTTTGAAGTATCATACACGACGCTGCACGCCACGAATTAATTACCATAGTTTCAAGAATTAACACAAGACATCGCATCTACGGTAAGCCATATGATC
>JADBJO010001045.1:75000-80000 GCA_016801955.1 Conus betulinus | reverse complement strand
CCACCAACAACAACAACAACACACATACATACACATACGTCTGTGCACGTGCGCTGCATACAAAAAAACATTCGTTTAATATGACTCTCACACGTACGAGCGAGTGTGTGTGTGTTTCAGGGTTGGGTTTTTTTTTTTTTTTTCAAATTTTCCTGATCTGTTTCATAGTGATTTTGCAGTCTACGGATGTGTTTAATTTCCTACTTATTTACCAATTGACGCTATGCTGTGTTGAAAAACTAACCACCACCACCACCACCACCACAACAACAACAACAACAACACACATACATACACATACGTCTGTGCACGTGCGCTGCATACAAAAACACATTCGTTTAATATGACTCTCACACGTACGAGCGAGTGTGTGTGTGTGGTGTGTGTGTGTGTGTGTGTGTGTGTGTGTGTGTGAAGAGGTAGGGGGAGGGGGTTTCAGGCTATACCTCTTTGTGCTCACGTGCCGTCCAAGTCACGTGTTCCAACGGACTGTCCATGCGTCAAAAACGCCCGATATGCTAGCTGTGATAGAGAAAAAAAAAAAAGAGAGGAGGAGGGGAGGGGGGGGGGGGACGAGATGCGATAAGAGAAGAGTATAGGAGCAGGGGGCGGGGGGGGGGATACGAGCGCATTGGAAAGAGGTGGTGAAGGGAATGAGGGGGGGGGGGGGGGGAGGAGGGGGCGTGAAGAGGGGTGGAGAGGAGGTTGAGGAGGAGGAGGAGGGACAACAGTCAGATAGACAGACGGGTGGAAAAGAAGAAGCAAGGATAGAAAAGGAGAGGCAATCAGGGTGCAACGCAGATCGATTCTGTAAAACACCCCAACACCCTGCCCCCCACACGGGCCGCCTACGTTTGATTTGTGTCATGATGATGATAACGATGACGATGATGTTGATGATGATGATGATGATGGTGATGATGATGTGGAGGGAGAAAGAAGGATGGAGAAGGGAGTCTAGGGTGGGGGGTGGTGGTGGAAGGTTTTTTGATGGTGGAGTTTGCAGGATGATAATGCCCAGTTGCGGGACGAGAAGTAGGGCTATGGGATGGGGTGGGTAGTGGGGAGGGAGGGGGGGGGGGAGTTTGAAGGAGGATGAGACGGGATGGCGGGGTGGGTGGATGGGTGGGTGGGTGGCGGAGTTATGGCAAGTGTCCAAGGAGTTGAACTATTTGCTGACTGGGCGAGATTTCTTCATTTCGTTTGGAACTGAACGGGCCGACTGACGTGGGTGGAGGGGGAGTGGAGGAGGAGTGCGGTTAGGGGGAGCGGGTGTTTGGATAGGAGAGGGGGGGGGGGGTGCGTGTGTGTCTGGAGAACTGAAATGGACACAGAAGATGGGGGAAGGGGATAGGAGAGAGAGAGAGAGAGAGAGAGAGAGAGAGAGAGAGAGGAGAGAGAGAGAGAGAGAGAGTATTCTCTCTGTGTGTGTGTGTGTGTGTCTGTCTGTCTGTCTGTCTGTGTCTGTGTCTATGTGATGTAATCTGATGTGGTGGCAGGAGAACGAGGGAGGTTGGGTGGCTAAGGATTTAACTTTGACAGTGGAGTAAGACAAACTCTCTCCCTCTCCCTCCTCTCTCTCTCTCCTTCTCTCTCTCTCTCTCTCTCTCTCTCTCTCTCTCTCTCTTCTGACATTAGGTTGGAGTAGGTTTATCTGTGTAAGCCTGCAGTGCTTTCTGAGGTGCTTATCACTGTGCTATGCAGCACGAGCAAGGAGATGGTGAGGGGAGAACAGAAGGGGGCGAGGGGGGGGGGGGGTGTCCGTATTTGTAGAAGCATTGGATTGAAAGGAGCTCAATGGTTGAGAGAGAGAGAGAGAGAGAGAGAGAGAGAGAGAGAGAGAGAGAGAGAGGAGAGAGACAGACAGACAGACAGAGAGAGAGAGAGAGAGAGACAGAGACAGACAGACAGACAGAGAGGAGAGAGAGAGAGAGAGACAGACAGACAGACAGACAGAGAGAGAGAGAGAGAGAGAGAGAGAGAGAGAGAGAGAGAGAGAATGAAAAGGATTTCCACACGCTTACCACCGTTTATGATCGATATGAGAACGTTCGTTCTTTTTTTTTTTTTTTTACTGTCCTCAAAGAATCAGACGCTGATTCGATGTTTTTCATTTCTTTCTTTCTCTCTATTCATCTACCTTTTTTTTTTTTTCCTCATAAAAGAAATGATCATGAGCGTAACCCTTCCTTCCCCCCCCCCCCCCCCCCCCCCCCTTTACCCCCACCCCCACCCCCCTTCACTTTTTTTTTTCTTCTTCTTTTCTTTCTGTCGTTGTTCAAATACGGGTCGATTATGATGACCTTTCTTTCCTCATAAAAGAATTGATCATGAGCGTCCCCCCCCCCCCTCCCTCCCCCTTAACTTTTTTTCTTTTTCTTTCTTTCGTCGTTCAAATATGGGTCGATTATGAGGACATTTTTTTCTGTCTGTCTTTTGTTTTTTTCCCCTTTCATTCTTCCTTTCTTCTCTGTTTTCTTCCTTCTTTTGCTCGTTTCTGTCTTTTCTAACTTTGTTCTTTGTTTCTTTCTTACTGTAAAAGGAAGTGTTATAGGTTGTGATCGTTCCTTCCTTTCTTTCCTCAAAGTAGAATCAATAACGATGATTCTTTTTTTTTTTTTTTTTTCTATCTTCATTTTTTTTTCTTCACTCAGGACAGTTGATCATGATGATCTGTCTCTTTTTCTTTCTTTCTGTTTGTCTTTTTTCTTTCTTTCTTTCTTTCTTTCTTTCTTTCTTTCTTTCTTTCTTTCCTGCCTTCCTTTTTACTTCTTCCCTTCTTTCCTTCTTTACACGAAATATTCATGATGGTTTTCCCCTTTCTTTCTATATCAATTCCTTTTTTTTCCCTCATGCCACCTCAAGTATGAGTCTTATTTGAATCTTTCTTTCTTTCTCTCACTTCTTTCTTCTCTCTCTCTCTCTCTCTCTCTCTCTCTCTCTCTCTCCTTATGTATTGCTTTTTAGTCCTCAAAAGGAATGTTCATGGGATGATCTCTTTTCCCATCCTTTCTTTCTTCGTTCCTTTCTTTGTTTCTTTGTTCATTTACCTCGCACCGAATTTGAGAAGATAAGTGATTGTTCGTTCTTCGTGTTCATCGTCTGAATATTGTTGATCTTGCCTGAAGGAGACCTAAGCGGTCGAAACGCGTCGTGTTTTGTCTTAGTATGATTTGTTTGTCCATGTTTACAAAAAAAAAATCCTTGTAACATTTCTTTTCTAATAAGATCTTAAAGTCATGGACTCTGTCTGTCTGTCTGTCTGTCTCTCTGTCTGTCTCTCTGGCTGTCTCTCTGGCTGTCTCTCTGGCTGTCTGTATGTCTTTCTGTCTGTTTCTCTGTTTCTCTGTCTGTCTGTTTGTCTCTCTGTCTGCCTGTCTGTCTGTCTGTCTGTCTCTCTCTCTCTCTCTCTCTCTCTCTCTCTCTCTCTCTCTCTCTCTCTCTCTCTCTCTCTCTCTCTCTCTCCACGCTATTTTTCTTTCCCTTCCTACTGTGCCTTTCTCTCTAAACAGTACATTTTGTTTTTATGTCCATTTGCTTACTGGACAAAAATAAAATTTAACATTTTATGCGAGGCCCGAGGTCCATCACTCAAAACGAGTCTACTTGTTTTTTGTTGTTTTTTTTTTCCCCATCGTTGGCTTCGATTTTCCTAATTTCATTCTTTGCTATGTCCCTCTTTCTTTCTCTCTTTCTTCCTTGCTATTTCCCCCCTTCTTTTCACCTTCTTTCTTCCTTCCTTTCTTTCTTGTTATATAAACTTCCTTTCTTTTTGTTCTTCAGTCCTTATCCATCTTTCTTTCTTTCTTTTTCTTTTATTTCCTTTCTTTGTGTCTCTCTTTGTCTCTTCTCTTCTTTCTTGTTGTTCATTCTGCCTTTCTTCGTTTCTTTTTTTTTTTCCTTTCTATTTTTTCCATTTGCTTCTGTCTTCTCCTCCTTCGAATTCCTTTTTTCCTTCTCTCCGTCTTTCTCTCTTTAGTTCGTTCTTTCTCTCTTCTTTCTTTTCCTTCTTTCTTTCTTTATTCCTTTCTTTCTCATTCTCACTTTCTTTCTTTTTCTCTTTATTTCTTTCATTTTGTCTTTTCCCCTTCTTCTTTCTTTTCTTTTTTTCTTTTTCTTTCTTTCTGTTTTCCTTTCTGTCTTCTTCCTTCTTTCATTTCTTTTCTTGCCTTTTTGCTTTTTTTTTTTTGTCAATGATTTTGCCGTTGGGATTTCATAAGTTTGGCACTGAGTCGGAGGCGCCAGTGACAATCATCTGTGGATCTTGTCCCTGCTGTCATCTCTATCACGTTTCGTCGCTTTCGGGGACAGAAGGTTGCCAACATTAAACCATCTATAGATACTGCCGCTTCTGTAACACTCCTTTCACAGGGTTGTATGGTTCTTTGGTCAACAGAGACTAACCCTAACAGCATCTTTGTACCACCTCATCAGTTTCGCTCGTGTCTAGAGACATGAACATTTAAATACTGAATTTTCTTTCATACGCTTAAAAAAACAAAACAATGGACAGATTCCTAGTATTTTCATCCGGCTCATCAGTTTTCTTCTACTGAGCTATGTCCACGGGTTCAATGCCCCAAACCATGTAAATTATCTGCACATGGTCGTCAGCGAGCAACTATTACATCGATTTCGTCCCGCCTACTATGCACCAGGTGTGGCTCTATCAAAATGGAAGAAAAAGAATTTGCTAAAAACAAACAAACAAACAAACAAAAACAAAAAAAAAGATAGAAGAAAAGAAAAAAAAAAGCAGGAATGAAAAAGGAACGTAGGAGAGGAGAAAAGGAAGGAGAGAAAAAAAAAAAAAAAAAAGAAAGAGGAAGACAAAACCAGGGGGAAAAAAAAGGAATGAAAGAAAAAAAAAAAAAAATGAAAAGGAAAAGGATAGGGAGGAAAGAAGAGGAGAGAAAAAAAGCAGCAGAGAGACAGAGACAAAGAGAAGAAGAAGAAACAATCAACTGGTGAGTGAAAGAAAGATGGATTAAAAAAAAAGA
>JADBJO010001045.1:42500-47500 GCA_016801955.1 Conus betulinus | reverse complement strand
GCACACCCCACAGACCCAACCACCCCTGTCCACGGACAGATGAAGACAGTGCCACTCCAGACACAGCCAAGCTTTCGCCATACGGTCTTATGTGCCTCAAGAGAGAATCCAAAGTTGTAGTCTTTCCCACTGTCAACAGGACTTTCCCTGTGGTCAGTGGATCTTTCCTCACCGTCACTGGACCTTTCTCCAGGGTCAGCCTAGTTATTATTATACTCAGAACTGGTCAGCCTAGTTATCATTATACTCAGAACCCTGTTCCAAATCGCAGTGGGGCGTGCTTCAGATGCAAATATTCAGCTCCTAATTTGGTTTGTTCAAGGTAACATCTAATTCAGCCTGGCAGTGCTTTATTGCAATTTTTCATGCCATGGTATATGAAAAAAAGTCACATTCCTCCTTATCGATAGAAATAGCCTGTCGAATTCTCTAAAGTTGATACATCATCATCATCATTATCAAGTATAGACTGACTTTGCCGTTTGCTTTTTTTTTTTTTTTTTTTTTTTTTTTGAGGATAGGTTCATATTCATCGACTGTGACATCACTTGAAAGACCTTGCGCGGATGGCTGGCCCCAAATCAAAGGAGTATTAGCAGAAAGTATGACTTATTTACCAACCGTCGTGGCGTAGCGGTTCGTGTTGCAGGTTTGCAGACTGGGAGATTGAGGGTCGAATCCCACTGGAGGCATGTCTTTGTGGAATTTTTCGGCCCTGACCGGCTCCAACCCAGAATGGAGATTGCTGTAGACTCAGCTGGAAATGTCTGGCACCACGCCATAACTTTTCGTTCACTTGAATGGAAGCGTCTCTCACAAAGTTGCTAAAAAAAAAAAAAAAACCCTGTTTGACATTGCAGGTGTCTATATCTCGGGCCTGATTGACGCTGGGATGTATTTGAAAGTAAGAGGGGGTTTTGTTTTATTTTTGATTTTTTTTAAGCATCGCTCTTCGTCATCCTCATTCTCCCTGGTCATCGTTTTAAAAGAAATACGTGTGTTTACAGGAAGGCCTAGATATAAAAAGCATGTATTTGCAGGGATTACAGTCCATGACAGATGCATTTTTCTGTTTTCTATATTTCTTCCTTTTTTTTTATTTTATAATTATTATTAGTTTTTTATTTTGTTTTTTTTTTTAACTTATATGCATGTCTCAGAACTCCGTCTCGCGATATCACCCTATCTACGTGGTTTTCCAGACCAGCTAAATAATTTACATTTGTCGGCGGCCAACTTCTCGAATAAAAATGTTAACCTCAAACGCCAATCAAACAAGCAAAAACCAAATATAAACGGAATAAAGATTAAAGCCAGCCAGTATAAGGGCAAAAGAAACGAAAACGGAGATTACAATCTAATTTCTGATTTCGTCGGAGGAAAAAAAAAAAAAGATGCCTTTCCGTGTTAATAATTTGTTACAAACTTTTCTTCCTTCGTACGGTTTAAACCTTTTTTCAATTCTTATCGTTTTCTTCTTCTTCTCCTTCTTCTTCTTCCTTCTTCTTCTGTTCTTCTTCTTCTACTCTTCTCTTCGTCGTCGTCGTCCTCCTCCTCCCTTCTCTTGTTATTCTTCTGCTTCCTCTTCTCTCTTCCTTCTCCTCATCTTCTTCTTCTTCTTCTTCTCTTCTTCCTTCCTTCTCTCCTCCTCCTCCTCCTCTTCTTATCTTCTTCTTATCTCTTCTTCTCTCCTCCTCTCCTCCTCCTCCTTCTTTCTTCTTCTTCTTCTTCTTCTTCTTCTGATCAGCTGTTGCCAGAGAGACAGGCTGCAGCTGGTGCTGATGCTGCGTGTGGCCTGAAGGTGAGGTGAAGAGAACATGTGTGAGAATTGCTTGAGCTGGACATAGGTTTGTTTCACACACACACACACACACACACACACACACACACACACACACACACACACACACACACACACACACACACACAGAGAGAGAGAGAGAGAGAGAGAGGAGAGAGAGAGAGAGAGAGAGCCCGCCTGTTTTCTTTCTTCTTTATCAAGAAGATGATGCGTATTTTCAAAAATGTCACGAGGAATACGTGAAAATCAATACCCACAGTCACTATATAACCAGATTATAACCACGATTAAACACGACCAGTCCCATTTTCAACATAAATACACAGCATACAGAAAAATGTTATTTTAAAAATCTATTCACCATGTTCACAAATAGCTGGGGTTTTTTTTTTTTTTTTTTTTTTAAATTTCTTTTTTTTTTTTTTTTAAAGATTAAACAATGTACAAAATGTCAGTCTGTTACGTTCTGCGGGTGCGCACGTGCGTGCACACGCCATTGTGTGTGTGTGTGTGGGGGGGGGGGGGGGGGGGGGGAAGGGGGGGGTGCGTGCATGCGTGCGTGCGTGTGGGGGGGGGTGGGGGGGGGGGGGGGGCGCGTGTGTGTGTGTGTGTGTGTGCATGTGCGTGTGCGTGCGCGCGCCCCTGTGTGCGTGTGTAAATAGAATGTTGGCAGCGAGTGTGTCCCGTTTCCTTAACACTTTCTCTTCCTCTTCGACTTCCTGTGCTTCAAAATCGTCGCTGTTGTCGCCGGTATGAGCGTCATCATCATGACCACTAAATTCTTATCCCGCGTCTTCTTCGTCTCCTTCGTTCCTTGACTGAATCAGAACTATATTGTATTCCACGTCACAAAAAAGCTTCACAAGTACGACATGTGCATAGAGACGTCGATGGAGATCCAATTATCACACCTTTTGAACTTCATCTGAAGGAGCTCCGCCGGCTGACATGGACAAGACACAACACCACGCGTTTCGACCTCTTAGGTACTCTTTAGACAAGATCACATTCAGAGTAATGAAAAACAAACAAAACAAACAAAGAGCAATCATCGTCTCAAGTCATTGTTTTCATTATCCTGAATGTTGTTTACCTCGCATGAAGAAGACCTAAGAGGTCGAAACGCGTCGTGTTGTGTCTTGTTATACGTTTCGTCCATATTGAGCGGAGGGGGTACTTTAAACTCCTTAGAACATTTTCTTCAAATGTCCACCGGCAGTCACCTGACTTCCAAACCAAAATTATCACAATAATTATCATCATCGAATCGTAGAAGAAGTGTCTTTAATCTACACCAACGTTTAGCGGGCATAAGAAAGAAAATAGTCATAGGAGGGCGGGAGGGAGGGGGAGAGGGAGGGGGTAGAAACGGGGATGGAGGAGGGAAGAGAAGGTGTGTGTGTGTGTGTGTGGGGGGGGGGGGGGGGGATTGACGAGAATAGTGTGGGGGGGGGGGGGGGGGGGGGAGGTTATGGAAATGCAAATGGCGCCCCATACCTGTCATATTTGATCCACAGCAGGCTGTTCTGTTACTTCAGAAACGAATTTTCCAAGTAGGAGATTGAACAGAGACTAGTTGTCTCCCTTGGCGGCGTAGGGTTGTTTATCTGTTTATTTCTGTACAACGTTATTCAGAGACCACCGACAGCAGAGAGCGCTGTACAATTTCTTTTTTTTTTACCCTCCCATTCTTCCTCCACCTCCTTCTCTCCCCTCCCTCCCCCTCCCCCTCCCTCCCCGTCCCCTTTCGGTCACTCACCCTCCTCCTTTTTTTTTTCATTTTTGTTTGTTGATGTTTTTTTTTTTCTGTACGTATGGAGAATTTAGGGCGGGGGGGGAGGGGGGGGGGGGGGTAGGGGGGGGGGGGGGGGGGTGAGAGTAGGGTTGAAGAGAGGAGGGAAGGGGATGAGATGGAAGAGAAAGGCCAGCCCTGAGCAAAGCCGGAGGAGGGGGGGGGGGGGGGGGGGGGTGGTGTGGAAGATGGAGGAGCAGTGGGTGTGGAGAGGGGGAGAGAGGGGGACGTTACCTCCCCCTACCCTCCTACCCCTACATCGCCGACATTAATAAGGGGGGGGGGGGGGGGGGGGGGGGGGGGGGGGGGATCAGTCAAAAGGTGTTTTAAAAGGAATTTGAAGTAAGTCCACCAGTTAACGCAGACAAACAAGTTACAAGACAAAACATGACACGTTTCGGCGTCTTAGGTCTTCTTCAGACAAGGTCAACGACATTCAGGACAAAGAGCACGAAACACAGGCAATCATTGAACTTTCCGAACGATGGCACACGATGGGCGCTTCAATCTAATGTAGATGAGGCACATGCACCACAGAAGACATTGACTAGGGAACAATGTGAACAATGCAAAAAAAAAAAAAACTCTGTAAAACAGTGTAGTTATTAGTCGCTGTTCTCTGACTTAATTGGTGGGGGATTTTCACATATCATAATCAGTCTCCATTGTTCGTGTTTAATGGATATCACTTTCTGGAAAAACACAAATAACACATTATTAAGGAGTACACATACTTCTAATCTTTATGATTATTTCGCATCCCATATTACTTACATTCGTACATGCTTGAAATCTTTATAGTTGTTTCTTATCCCAGTGAAGAGAGCTCTTTGTTGTCGTTCTGTTCGACACTTAGAGGTAAAACATTTAGCAACTAGAATGGCCTGATTAGACATTTTGTCTATCTTTATTACCCCTACTGCGCAAACAGGACAGACTCTGTGTTTGATTTTACAGTTAAACAGTTTTTCGGTTTTTTTATGGTTTTTGTCTTTTTTCCTAATTTTTATATTGTGCACCAGAAGAAGACAGCTAAAATATACAGTGCCATGAGTAACGTTGGAGTGATTTTTTTTTTAATGTTACAAACGGTAGGTACATCTAATATCAAGGATGCTTTTTGTATCCTATCAAATGTTGTCATGACACAAACTTACTTGAAACTATTTCCATTTCATCTCTTTGATTTTCCAGATCTGTTTTTAGTGTGATTTCGCGATCTACCGAGGTGTTTGAATTCGCTGCCCACTTACCAAAGGACCCTAAATGTGTATTTAAAAAAAATGGATGTATCACTTTCGTAATGTGTTCTGTGGCTTAACTTACGTTCGTAATGCTTTTTTTTCATCGCTGAAATGTTTGTTATTTGGTACGAAATATCTTTTTCATTGAAGAAGCGTATCTCCA
>JADBJO010001045.1:27500-37500 GCA_016801955.1 Conus betulinus | reverse complement strand
CTTTCTATCTTAATTTCTTATTTTCCCTATGTTACCTCAAAGATGAGTCGTCTTACTTTCTTTCTTTCTTTCGTTCTGTCTTTTTACTCCTTCCTTCCTTCCTTCCTTCCTTCCTTCCTTCTTTCTTTCTTCTTTCTTTCTTTCTTCTTTTTTCATTTCTTCCCTTTTTTCTTTTCCCTTTTCTTAGTCATGTTGGTGGTCTTTTTTTTATCATTTCTTTCTTCCGTTGTTTTTTTTTTTTTCTTCTTCGTTCAAAGAAGAGCTGATCGTGATTATCTTCATTTACCCCCCTCCTTCCTTCCTTCCTTCCTTTCTTCCTTCCTTCCTTCGTTCCTTCCCAGCTTCTTTCCTTTCCTTGGTGAAGCCTCGATTGTGCTGGTTGTTTTGTTTGTTTGTTTGTTTGTTTGTTTGTTTCAGTTTTTTCTTTCCTACTTCATTATTTTCCTCCCTCAAAGAAAAGTTCTCTTTTATATACTTTTTTTCCTTCCCTTCTTCCTCCCCTACCTCCTCTTTCCTTTCTCTCTTCCTTTCTATGTCTTTCTTTTCTATTCTTTTTTTTTTTTTCTTTCTTTCTTTCTTTCTTTCTTTCTTTCTTTCTTTCCTTCCTCACAGAAACGTTGATCATGATGATCCGTTTGCATGCGACAGGAAAAATTGTTTTGCTTCTGGCATCCATCTGATTAGTGTTTCTTCTTTTTTATGATCGGTGGTGTGTGATAATTATTATTATTTATTCATTTACCTATTTATTTGTTTCTTTCTTATGTGATTTTTCTTCTTTTATTTATCTGCTTGTTTATTCGTTGTTGCCTGTTTTTTTTTTTTTTTTGTTTTTTTTTTTTTTTAGTTGCAACAGCGGCAGCAGCGCAGCAGCGGCAGCGGCAGCGGCAGCAGCAGCAGCAGTAGTAGTAGTAGTAGTAGTAGTAGTAGTAGTAGTTGTAGTAGTGGTACGATTGTTATCGTCGTTGTCGTTGCTGTTGTTGTTGTATTTATTTAGTTAGACATGTAACGTTTAACCTATGTGTAATAATTGTGTGTTCATTTGTTTCTCTCATTGTACTTTCTTTCTTTCTTTTTTTTTTTTTTTTTCTATTTACAAGCTTGTTGATTTATTTGTCTACAAATGGATATACAGCGATCTTTATATAAAAAAAAAAATTTTTTTTGGTCCATCTTCTGTGCCAACTCAGTGGCATTGCACCCACGCCACTCATTCCGACCCCCCCCCCCCCCCCCCCCCGCATCCCCCTTCCCCGTCCACAGCCACAGCCCAGCCCGTTCAGCCACAGGCCCCGACAAGCAGTCCACAGCGGACAGTCAATGCCAAATCGTCGTGAGGCAACCCACCGGAGGAGACACCGCACTGCTGCTGAGTCACTTCAGAAGTGTTCAGTGGCGCCTATTCTAATCCAACATATGAACGACACCTACCTACTCACCTACCCCTACGGACGACAATAATTGCTCAGGCGCGGAGCCGGCGTGAGTGAGCTCTCCCTCCAGAGGGCACCACGAAGTCCGTTCGGCGACAGACCCCCTGTCCCCATGAAGTTGCCAATACCGATCACCTCGACAGAGTCAAACCTAGCTAATAGAGCTGGAGGTTGCAATCAAAACAGAAGTCACCATGAAAGCACGGCACAACATTTGAGGCTTTTTTTGTCTGGTCGACGAAGCTGAGGATGACGAAGATGACGTTACAGATTTCCTGTCTGGTCTGAGACGGCATGACAGGACTGTACACCACGCGTACTTTCATGATATATCCTGGCGTCAACCAGGCCCGAGAGATACAGACACTGTAGTTTTGGGTCAGGAAAGTTGAACAACATCTCAGAGACGCATCCATTACGTAGATAAAACTCAACTGTTTGGTTCCAGTGTTCCCAGTTAAGCCCAGGGCAGACTCAGCTCTGGGTAGGAGCCAGTGAGAGACAGAAAAATCCCGCAAAGAAAGGCTTTAATGGGAATCGAACCCACGACCTTCCACCCGGAGTCCGTGACGCTAATCACTTCACCACGGCGGCTGGTCTTAGGAGAACTTTTTGTTTAAAGTTGATTTGCTCATTTATAAAGTTTAAACGTTTAGTGTATACTTGAGGAAAAGTGAACGTAAATGTTTTCTTTTGTGTTTGTGCTTTGGCTTTGATAATTGTAATTTTATGAAAATAGCTGTTCTCGTGTTTTGTTGTTTTTTTTTTCTTTTTTTTTTTTTTTTTTTTTGTAATTGTAATTGTTTTTGTTGTCGTTGGTTTGGTTATTTATTTGTTTGTTTGTTTGTGATGGACGCACTGGTTCAAGCTTTACTTTTGTTTTGTTTGTTTGTTTTTGTTTTTTGGGGGGGGGGGGGGGGTGCGTTGCTTTTTTAAACGTTGCTTATTTTTATTTTGTCCAGTCAGCCATTTTGTTGGTTCTTTTATTTATACGTTCACTTTCTTTTTAATTCAAAATCAGTCTATGAATTTATAGAAAAAGCAATTTTTTTTTCACATTGATAACATCTAAAAGTTCTTTCGTTATTTCGTTCTTTCATCAGTGCATTTATTCCTTCCTTCAAAATCAGTTTCGTAATTAAGTGTTTATAGAAAAAGGCAAGATGTATTTCGACTATTCATAAACATTAATCAGTTAGATGACGCTTCCGTTTATTTGCTTATACTTTTGTTCCTGCAAGATTAATTCAGATGAAAAAAGACATTTCTGATATCGATATGTTACTAATTGACTGCTTTTTTTTTTTTTTTTGACAATTGACAATGACTTAACAAAGGCAGAAATAAGACGAGAGAAATGAAGGAATTAAAAGAATAGTTAAAATAAGTACATGAATCAATTTGATTAAATAATAAGCGAATGAGTGAATTGATTGATTGATTATCAAGTAATGAATTATGACATACATACAGGCAGACAGAAAGATAGACAGACAGACGTTCTGAAATTTAATAAACAGACAAAAAAAAAAAAGATAAACGATTGCAATCCTAAATGAAATGATTTAGATGAGTCAATAATTGATGAATCTGATATATAAATAAATCAACACAAAATCAATGAAGAGATAAAAGAAAGACTAACAAAAACAAAAACAAAACAAAAAAAAAGCGTCCTTGAACCTGAGACTGGAAGCCGGAAACAGCAGGGAAAGCTGAGAGGGACAGAAACACTGAGGCACCAAGCACAGAAGCATGAAAAGAATGAAATGGAAAAAGGACAGAATGAGGGGGGGGGGGGGGGGGGGGGGGGGGGGGGGGGGGGGGGAAAAGAAACCCTAATTCCGTGTCACCAGGCTCCTGACATTTAATCTCCTGTGACTTTAACTGGGCTGTGAATATTTCATCTCTCTCTCTCTCTCTCTCTCTCTCTCTCTCTCTCTCTCTCTCTCTCTCTCTCTCTCTCTCTCTCCGCGCAAATTTGGGTGGGTTTTTTTGTTTTTTTTTTATTGCAGTCGTTTGTAAATTGTTACCAGATACGTCTTCCTTTTTTTTTCTACGTTTATTTGTCATGTGCTGTAGGTTTTTTCTTTTATCCTAACCTTTCTACTCCCTACTAATATTTTTCCACCGTTTTCTTTTCGTCGGGTTTGTGTGTGTGGTGTGTGTGTGTGTGTGTGTGTGTGTGTGTGTGTGTGTGTGTGTGTGTGTGTGTGTGTGTGTGTGTGTGTGTGTTCACCATTAGTGTTTCTCTCATTGACAATATTTCTCTCTCTCTCTCTCTCTCTCTCTCTCTCTCTCTCTTTCTTTCCCTCCCCCCCCCTCTCTCTCTCTCTCTCTCTCTCTTCACTTTTTTTTTAATTGCGAGACCGGACAAAATTTGGAATGGATTACTTAAGCATGCAAATGAGCGAATTATTGATTGCCTGACAAGAATTTTAATACGCTGTTTTTTAAGAGGTTCGTTCACTGTCCCATGGTCTCAATCTATGATGATACCAATCCATGAAATGGAGAGATATGAATAATCCAGAGAACTGCAGGGGTGTAGCGTCAATGAATGTATTAGGGAAAGTGTTACTAAATAATTTTTTGAATGGGCAGAGAGGGAAGGCAAAACATTAGTCGAACAAGGTTTCCGACGAGGTTGTAGCACAGTCGATCACAGTCCCACCCTATACACCTCAGTCCAGAACTTTCTAATGAAGAACTCTAAACTGTTTGTAGCTATCGTAGATTTTAAAAAGGCCTTAGACTCCATGGATAAGAATGCATTATGGAACGTTTTGAGAAACTCTGGCATAAATGGTAGAATATAATGGTGCTCTTCGAGGTATTTATGATTCGGTGACAGCCTGCGTTCGTGGAAAATGTTTGTACTCTAATTTCTTTCTTTTGTCCGATTGAAACAAGGGTGCCTTTTGAGCCCCCAGTCATTTGCATTCTTGGTTAATGAATTAGCTACTGAAGTGTCACAAAAAGAAAACTGTGATACAGCTCATTCTACGCGCCGTTGAAGTCTTTCTTTTGCTTTTTGCAGATGATGTAATGTTATTATCTTATACTTCTAGAGGGTATGCAAAATACAAAATGTTCTGAAACGCAAAACCGACAAACTCCATTTGACTGTAAATCTGGATAAGACAAACATAATAGCTTTTAGGTAGGGAAGACACCTTTCCGTGGGGGAAAAGTAGTTGTATGGAGTCTCTGAGTTAAAGCTACAAATGCTTATAAAAAAAAATCTGCTACTGACCTTTACGACAAAATTAAGTTTGAATGCAGGATGGTCTGGGAGTTGCAAGAAAGGTTAAAAGGATATGATAGAAATTCTGAAATCTTTGAAGAAGCTGCAATCCGTAAATTGTTCTCTGTTAGGGAAATATCTGATACACAAATTGAACCACTGTTAACATACGCAGCAGAGGTCTGGGGACTCAAAGAAAACAAGCAAATGACGAAAGTTCACGCATACGCTATAAAACGTTTCTTAAACATACCTATCTACTCGCAAAAACAAAATGCGCTATGGTGAAACGGGAAGATCTCCGTTATGCATTCGCACCTTCGTTAAATGTTTAAGATTTCGGTTGAAAGTTATACAAGTCAAGTCATGTCAAGTTAAGAACACTTTATAATCTCCAGAGAGAAATCACAAGTGACCATAAACACATGTCTATGGATCTATATTCAACAAATCACAAATCACAAACCACAACCACCCGTCCACCCATCCACACACACACACACACACACACACACACACACACACACACACACACACACACACACACACACACACACACACACACACACACACACACACACACACACACACACACACACACACACACACACACACACACACACACACACACATTATTATTATTATTATATTATTATTATTATTATTATACAAATAAGCTTTCCAAAACTGTTTTTAGTTCTATTTATTTCGAATTTTGAATTTGGAATCTTCATCCAGATGGTAGAACATTGTTATTTTCTTTTTTTTAAAGAACAAGAAAACCATCGGCAGCAATGTTCACAGCTGTCTGTGTAACACAACATTCATACATACAGTCTCTGTCTTCTTTTTTTTCTTTTTTTTTTTTTTTCCTTTTTTTTTTTTTTTTTTTTTTTTTGCCGATGATATTTCCACATGTATTCACCACTCTGTTTAAAATGTGTTTGTTTTTTCACGCTCGCTAAGATTTCTCAAACCAGCATAAAAAAGCCAAAAGACAGCACCGATTCTACAACACAACGATAAAAACATAATTTAAGATGTCGTTTTTTTAACAGCAAGAGATGGAAGTTTTCCACTGTCAAGATTAAATAGGCAAGCATACGATATGTCGTTGAAGCAAAGTGAATGAGGAAAATACAGCTGGGCACGCGATATGAAAACGGTTCGTATTACGATCGGTTTGGGCAACGTTTGGCTGAGCCGGGGAGTTGGGGATATACAGAACACTTCATATCACAATTTGAAGTACAGATCGCTGTGTTGTTTGAAGTCGAATTGTTTAGATGAAAAGGATAAATGCAGACAGTAGTTTCTTTCAAAAATATCTTTCAGCCCGAAAAAGATCTATCCATTCAACAACAACAAAAATAGCCAAGATGTCCTGGCTCGACTCAGAATAAGGTCTGTTGGTCTCCTTGCCAACAGAAATTTGTCTGGCGTTGAACCAACGGTTAGTTGTCCCATGTGCTCACTTGCTGTTGAAGATGAAAAGCATTTTGTGTTTGATTACACTGCCTATGATGATGCCAGACTTGAATGTCATTTGTTCAAAATGCCAAATGCCAACTTTCATAATCTAAATAAAATGATCTCCTCAAACGACAAACAAACAATTGTCTCTTTGACTAATTATTTAACGAAAGCCTTTAATTTTCAGGTAAAAAAAAAAATCAGTGACTGTTTCTCCTAGATAATCTTCGAATCTATTCAGAATGTTACATTTTGTTTGTTTAGCGATCTTCTAGACGTCAATGAATGGTTGGATTGGAATGAGTATCTTTCTTATCATTTTTTGTTGTTTGTTTGTTTGTTTTTTTTTTGTTGCGTGTTTACACCTGTAGTAGTTGTGATTGCCTTCTTTGTCACTCATTAGTCACTTGCTGACGTTCTATTTTCCTTTGCATTAATGAAGTGGGTGTGTGCAGCAATCCAATACGAGTCTCTTTTTTTTGTTTTTGTTTTTTTCTTTACTGTTTGGTAATATTTGTCTTTGTACGCCCTTGACGTGAGGGCTACTAGCCATTTTTTTTTCAATAAGAATGTCAGTGTCAGTGTCACTATGTGTGTGTGTGTGTGTGTGTGTGTGTGTGTGTGTGTGTGTGTGTGTGTGTGTGTGTGTTGTGTGTGTGTGTGTGTGTGTGTGTGTGTGTGTGTGTGTGTGTCCTTGTGCACATGCGCATGTGCGTGTGCGTATGTATGTGTGTGTGTGTGTGTGTGTGTGTGTGTGTGTGTGTGTGCTTGTGTGCGTGTGTGTGTGTGTGTGTGTGTGTCTCCGTGTGTCCGTATGTGCGTGTGTGCTCTGTGCTCTCTCTCTCTCTCTCTCTCTCTCTCTCTCTCTCTCTCTCTCTCTCTCTCTCTCTCTCTCTCTCTCTCTCTCTCTCTCCCCCCTTGCCATTCTTCTCTCCTACGGTGTCTTCCTCTCTGGATAGTTAAAAAAAAAATTTTTGTTTGAGGACAGGGCAAAATGAAATCAAACATTCCATGTAGGGCCGGGTTACATCATTCAAAATGATCGTATTGTTTCTTTTCTTTTCTTTTTTTATCTTCGATCATTGGGTTCGATTTTCCGTATATTTTCTTTTGTTGTTTTTCGTCATTTTCTTCTTCCTTCCTTTTTAATCTTTCTTTTTCGCTGTATTTTTATTCGTTCTTTTCTTTTTTCTTTCTTTACATCATATCCTCCTTTCTTTCATTCTATTTGTCTTTCCTTCCTTTCGTTCTTGTTTTCTTTTCTTTTCCTCTTTCTTTCGTTCATCTTTCCCCTCCTTTTTTTGTTTTTTAAATGCCTGTCTGCATTTGTTTCTGTCCTTCTTTCTTTTTTTTTTTCCTTCTTCTTTGTTTTTGTCACCTTCTCTTTTCTCGGTTTTTGATTTTTATTCTTTCTCTCTTCCTTCTTTCCTGTTTTCTTTTGTTGTTGTTTTTTTTTTCCGTCTTTTATTTCTCTTTTTCATCGTTTCCTCCCTTCTTGTTTTCCCTTTGCCTTCCTCACTGGCTGCTCCAGCCATATGCGGCTTACGACACCAAATCTCTTGGCAGAAATGACAATACAGCGTGCCCAGAACAAACAAGGAAACATCCCCAACATCACCTGGGTCTCTAGACAGAGTGTCGTTCCGATCAACATTCGCTGCGTCTTCGAGACAAACAAGATACATGTTGTCTGTCTGTATGAGCTATATGTTGAAACAGAACCGTTCCAAATTATGTGTGTGTGTGTGTGTGTGTGTGTGTGTGTGTGTGTGTGTGTGTGTGTGTGTGTGTGTGTGTGTGTGTGTTGCTGCTGTTGTTTTTTTTTGGGTTTTTTTTTGTTGCTTACGCCAAGCAAGCAGCAGAGATAAGCCAAAGCTTTTTCATTGGTAGAAGAAACTATCAGTCTTCTGCTCGCCATTCTACCCCCCCCCCCCCCCCCCCCCGCCCCCCCTTCCCCCTTCTTCATTATCCCCTTTCTCCATCTCCTCATTCTTCTCTCTCTCTCTCTCTCTCTCTCTCTCTCTCTCTCTCTCTCTCTCTCTCTCTCTCTTTAAACTTTTTTTTGTTTGTTTCGGTTGTTTTGTTTTGTTTCGTTTTGCTTTTCGTCTCTTTGCTGCCCACCAGCAGCCATGGTCGCTAGCATCTTAAAGCCCAAACAGAGCGGAAAACATTGCGTTGATAACCCCGTCTAATGAAGCTCTTGATCCTTTCACAAACGACTCCGGCTCAGAGCTGAACTGGCTTTCTCTTCTTCATCTTCTTCTTCTTCTTCTTCTTCTTCTTCTTCTTCTTCTTCTTCTTCTTTTTTTTCCCCCCTCGTCTCATCGTGTATGCCTCTCCAGAGAAATTGCACCCACACCACTCATTCCAGCTTCAGAGGCGTTGCACCCACACCACTCATTCCACCTTCAGAGGCGTTGCACCCACACCACTCATTCCAGCTTCAGAGGCGTTGCACCACACGCCATTCATTCCACCTTCAGAGGCGTTGCACCCACACCACTCATTCCACCTTCAGAGGTGTTGCACCCACACCACTCATTCCACCTTCAGAGGCGTTGCACCCACACCCACTCATTCCACCTTCAGAGGCGTTGCACCCACACCACTCATTCCACCTTCAGAGGCGTTGCACCCACACCACTCATTCCACCTTCAGAGGCGTTGCACCCACACAACTCATTCCACCTTCAGAGGCGTTGCCCACACCACTCATTCCAGCTTCAGAGGCGTTGCACCCACGCCACGCACTCCGCTCCATAGACATTGCACCCACGCCACGCACTTCAGCTCCATAGACATTGCACCCACGCCACTCACTCCAGCTCCATAGACATTGCACCCACACCACTCACTCCAGCTCCATAGACATTGCACCCACACCACGCACTCCAGCTCCATAGACATTGCACCCACACCACTCACTCCAGCTCCATAGACATTGCGCCCACACCACTCACTCCAGCTCCATAGACATTGCGCCCACACCACTCACTCCAGCTCCATAGACATTGCGCCCACACCCCACGCACTCCAGCTCCATAGACATTGCGCCCACACACGCACTCCAGCTCCATAGACATTGCGCCCACACCACTCACTCCAGCTCCATAGACATTGCACCCACACACCACGCACTCCAGCTCCCCACCACCACGGCCACAGCCTGGTTTGTCCCACCACGCTCATCCACCGATTCTCGTCTGCTGCGGCTCCCCTCTGCTCGCCTGAAAACTTCAGGCCAACGATCCTTTTCTTTCTTGCCTGGCACCTGCTCTGTGGAATGGTCTGCCTTCTTCTCGGCGTAACACGGACTCTTTAGAGACTTTTTAAAACCTCCGTAAAGACACATCTCCCCCCCCCCCCCCCCCCCACCGGACTGATTAACGATATCCACTTACCTCTGTGCGCGAGTGCTTGTTTTGACGCGCTCGTGTGTCTGCGTGTGTGTGTTTGTGTGTGTGTGTGTGTGTGTGTGTGTGTGTGTGTGTGTGTGTGTGTGTGTGTGTGTGTGTGTGTGTGTGTGTGCGTGCGTGCACGCGCGCGCGCGCGCGTGTGTGTGTGTGTGTGTGTGTGTGTGTGTGTGTGTGTGTGTGTGTGTGTTGTGTGTGTTGTGTTGTGTGTGTGTGTTGTGTGTGTGTGTGTGTGTGTGGTGTGTGTGTGTGTGTGTGTGTGTGTGTGTGTGTGTGTGTGTGTGTGTGTGTGCGCGCGCTTTGAGTTAGAATTAGTATTTTATTATGTTCTGTAATATGCGCTTTGGGCTCTCGCGAGGTAAAGCAAAATTACATTACATTACATTACATTACATTACATTACATTACATTACAGCCCACCTCGGCATCGGCAA
>JADBJO010001045.1:17500-20000 GCA_016801955.1 Conus betulinus | reverse complement strand
ACCAACAGAAGAGCCTGGAGAGAAACGCTGCTGCACCGTCACCCCCAGGACCCCCCCCCCCCCCCCCCCCCCCCCCATAAAGGACCCCCCCCCCCCCCCCATGCCCCCCCCCCCCCCCCCCCCCCCCCAGACCCAGCGGTCAGGGGAATGACCCACTGGGGACTGACTGACTGACTGAATCTTTGCCCCCACCCCCCACCCCCCACCCCCTGCTCCCCACTCCCCCCTTTTTTTTTTGTTTCTCATTCCGGCTTTTCCGAAAACAGCCACACCCAGGTATGCACCCTTGGCAGCTCCAGCGACCCGATCCACAGGGAAGTCGCCGTGAGGTCACACCCACAAGAGGACACCGCCGCGCTGCTCTGTCAAACTGAGCCTGCTAACAATCCTGTTGTTGTTTTTGTCAATGAAGATCCGCCCGATTAATAGGAATTAATTGACTTAATGAATGCATCAAATGTTATTCATTTATAAAGCGACTGGCGTGAGGTTCTCAATAATGCATATGTGCACTCTTACTTGCACACAAGCGTTCAAGTTTCGTATGTCCACGTCAAGAAGATATGCATAGACATATTACACAGGTTTTAAATATAACATGCGCACGACCGTCTTTAATAGACTTGCATGTTCTTTTTTTAAAGCATATACAAGCTGGTGCAAAAAGTAGGTTGGCAGTCGCCATTACAATTTACATGCTATTACCGCAGTGAGAATATTCCAATGCAACATACACACACACACACACACACACACACACACACACACACACACACACACACACACGCACATGCACGCACGCACGCACGCACGCACGCACGCACACACACACACACACACACACACACACACACACACACACACACACACACACACACACACACACACACACACACACACACACCGTTAGTCACAAAAGTCAATGCTACCTGCGTTCCGTGTTCCTTAGCGGTAAACTGTATGTGGACGCCCGGATTTCGGGGCCTCTATCACTGAAACCGTCTCCTGCGTTGTGTCTGTTCCCCGCTAAATCGACTGCCGTGACGGCGAATCAGTGTGGAAGATCCATGTCTACCTCTGGTGGCACACCATTTCTGCACGTTCACATTTCCAATCACGCTGGCTCCTTATTTCAACATTGCCTTTTTGGCTGCCTATATTAAAGTGTTGTCGTTCCGGGTGTGTTTGTAGTTGTAAAACAGACCCCCTCCCTCCCCCCCCCCACCCCCCCACGCACACCACACACACACACACACACACACACACACACACACACACACACACACACACACACACACACACACACACACACACACACACACACACACACACACACACACACACACACACACACACACACACACACACACACACACTCACACACCCTCCCTTCCCCCTATTCTACTGCAATGATTATTCCAGTATGTCATTCAACGGTAGATGAATGAGGATACTACTAAATCTGAATCTAATTAATTAAATCTCCTTTTTTTTCACACTGGATTTGTTCCTGAAGAAAAGTGTGATGATCATGATCATCAGTAGTGGTAAAGGTAGTAGTAGCAGTCATCGTCGTCGTCGTCGTTGTTGTGGTCATAGTAGTAGTAGTAGTAGTAGTAGTAGTAGTAGTAGTAGAAGTCGTAGTTGTAGTCGTAGTAGTAGTAGCAGCAGCAGCAGCAGCAGCAGTAGTAGTAGTAGTGCAGCAGCAGTAGCAGTAGTAGTAACAGCATTTAATAGCGCCTATCTTCGGTTAGAAACCAAGCTGTAAGCGTTTTACAGTGCATGTTTTCCTCTACACAACAGGCGGCCGATCTGGGTAGAGCTGCCGGCTGGTGCTGCGTTCAGTCGTTTGTCAGGTCATTCAGCCTGCCAGACAATCAGTCTTTCGTACATATTTTCTTTCTTTCGGTGCATGCTAAGTCTATACAAGTCATGCGCACCAACAGTCAAACTGACCTTCTCTTCTGAAAATTGGTGATGGGATTTTCCCGAGTGTGCGCATTGTTGTGCCTTCGTAGACACAAACGGTAGGTACCTCGGTTTATAGTCTCATTCGAAGGACTTTTGGGGAAGTGGAGTCAGAACTCATGTTAACTTCGAGGGTCCACACTCTCTCACACTCTCTCTCTCTCTCTCTCCTCTCTCTCTCTCTCTTCTCTCTCTCTCTCTCTCTCTCTCTCTCTCTCTCTCTCTCTCTCTCTCTCTCTCTCTCTGTGTACTGAAAGGCTCAAGTGGAAATTCGAACCTGCAACCCCTGGATGACCTCCAGGATCACGAGTCTACCAACTGAGCTAGCTAGTCTGGCACCAAATATCCATCTTGTCTGATGATGCTACCTGACCTCTGTGTAATCCCGAAGTCTGCCGCGATGCAACGCAGACGGACAATCTGTGAATCAATGCGTCGACATAGACTTGCTTGTAAATACACGAATAGACGTCGCCAGAAAACATTCCCTTACTTCGCAACTCCATGGGTGTGTGCATTGTGACAAGATTGG
>JADBJO010001045.1:5000-10000 GCA_016801955.1 Conus betulinus | reverse complement strand
CCTTCAAGGTACCAGGCGGACAGGTGGTTCCAAGCAGACAGATCTAAATCAAAGGAATGGGACTATTTGGGGAGAAACCCCCCTTGGCGCAAAGATTGAGTCACGGGTGAGTGCACAGGCCTGAAAGGTGTCGTCAACTGAGGGGGGAAGGTCGTGTATTTGAAGATTTTGATTTCATCGGTGAAAATCCCCTAGCTAAAACAAGAGAAATGATTGGTGGGGGAGGGGGGTCGGGGGGGGTGTTCTTTTGATCCGTTATGAGTTTAACATTAAATGCTGGCTCAAATGTATGGTAGACCAAAACAAGAGAACTAATTGATTGGGAGTTGTTCTTTTTGATCTGTTATTGAGTTTAACATTAAATGCTGGCTCAAATGTATGGTAGCCCTCAAAAGGTTTATGTGGATTATAGAGTGTTTTCAGTGCAAAATCCTAATTGTGGTGTGTAACCTGCCGTCCAGGCTGCCATTTCCTACTAAGCTCTTTGGAACGATGACGTCATTCTGTCTTCGGCCATTCATTGCTCGTTGCGGTTCTCTTCTTTTTTTGCGATTCTGCCCTGTGAAATAATTCTCCTGTGTGGTTCTGCCTTGCCAAATTGTGCCTTGGCTTTTCTCGTCCTGTTCTTCGTAATTCAACCCCGTGTGGTTCTGTCTCGTGTATTCATGTCTTGTATAAATCCGTCTTTTGTCATCCTGTCTATCATAATTATGCCCCTGACAATTATGTTCCATGTCGCTCTGTTCTTTACTACTATAACGCCTTTAGTCGTTCTGTCTGGTTTATATCCTGTCCATCATAATTATGCCCCTTACAATTATGTCCTGTGTAGTTCTCTTCTTTTTTTTTTTCTATAACGCCCTTTGTCATTCTGTCCAGTTTATATCTTGTCCATCATTACCATACCCGCGGCAATTATTTTCAATGTAGTTCTGTTCTTTTTCATAACGGCCTTTGTCATTCTATCCAGCTTAATTAATTATATATCCTGTCCATCATAATCATACCCCTGGCAATTGTTTACTATGTAGTTCTGTTCTTTTTCATAACGGCCTTTTGTCATTCTGTCCAGTTTAATTAATTTATATCCTGTCCATCATAATCATACCCCTCGTTTACTATGTAGTTCTGTTCTTTTTTCATCACGCCCTTTGTCATTCTATCCAGTTTAATCAAATCCTATCCATTTCTTTTTTTTCTTTCTCTAAAATTCTTCTCTTTGCAGTTGTGTTCTGACTATTCACTCACTTTGTCGTTTCCTGCTTTCCGTTTTCTACCCTTTGTAGTTTTAGCTTTTATTTTTCTTTTTTCTGACCCGATTCCTGTGCCTGAAAGTCTTCGAAGTCTTACCCTTCCTAATTTTGTCCTTAAGAATTCTACCCTTTTCAGTTCTTCTTTTTTTTTCAATTACACAATGTCTTTTGTACTCATGAGGTTTTTATTTCTGTGCGTTCTAATTCTGTCTTTTATAATTTTTGTAGTTTCTAATTCTTTCCTTGTAATGTTACACTTTCTGGATCTTTGTAATTATGTGAATTTGAAATTTACCATTTTTAATCGTATATAATTCTTTTTCTTGAAATCTTTTTCTTTCGTTTTTTTTCTGTCTATCGTTTACCTTTTGTCCAGGACGGGGGAATATCGTGATGGTATTGCTTAAGAGACCTAAGTTGATGTATTAGTCAGGCTTGACACACCGAGGTTATCAGGCTGCACTCTCTGCACTCATACACGCATATGCACACTCATGCACCCACCAACCATTCACCTTAATCTGGGAATGGGATGTCACGCATTCGCTTCTCTCCTAACACGACTGAGAACAAGAAGTACAGTTTCTATGCTACTTATAATTACACATGAAAATTCCAAACACACAAAAAGGAAAAATCAAAACATAAAGAGTGGCAGGGTAATCAAAAACGGTCACACAAGTTGTGTTCTCTTTTTTTTCCATAACGCCCAGCTGATGCATTTATACCATAGTGTTCAAGTACTTCGGCTGTTCGGATGATCTGTTGAGTCTTTTAGCCAGGGTACAACAACAACAACAAAACAACAACAACAACAACAACAACAATACTTCCTAATCTCAGGTTCTATACTAAAAAGGCTTTTTACTGGGCGAGGTTCACACACACACACACACACACACACACACACACACACACACACACACACACACACACACACACAACACACACACACACACACACACACACACACACACACACACACACACACACATACACACACACGCCACCACCACCACCACCACCACCACCCACCACCACCACCACCACAGTTCTCGAACAAGTCATTTCAAGTTTTCGTCAGCGCAGGGTGATGGTGACGCCTTGGGTTGTCTGGCACCAGGTTCCAGGACTGGGTCTCCGTGGTCGTCTCTGGGGACTCAATATAGAAATCTTCTTCTTTGTCTCTTTCACCTGCTTCTGGGGTTTCGAACTCGGTCTGTCTTTCTCAGCTCGTCTTTTTATGCCTAAAGACCTTGCTGTCACTTTTGTCGTCCAGACTACGTTTTCTTTCTACCCTATGATCTACCCTGCTCACTCTTCTCTCTCTCTCTCTCTCTCTCTCTCTCTCTCTCTCTCTCGCTCTCTCTCTCTCTCTCTCTCTCTCTCTCTCTCTCTCTCTCTCTCTCTCTCTCTCTCCTCCTGTCCTCTTTCTCTCTATCGTGGTGTTGGTCTCGAATTGTCCCTTGTTCTCCCTCTCTCATTCTCCATTCAGTTTGTATAGGGGTGAGACAAAGGATATCCCTGTGGGCCCATGCCTTTTGTCCATGTTGCTTCTCTACCACCTTGTTCACATGTCCACTGAATTCCCATCTCGCTCCATTCTCCATTCCCATGAAGGGAAAGGCGTGACGTATAGTTACAAAGACAGTGAGTTCCAGAGAATTCCTGCAGAAAATGAGAATGCACTAGAACCGTGCTGCTTTCGGTTATAGGAGGGAGTTCGAAATATTCGGTGATTAGGGCAAGAAGAGAGGGAACGAACAGGAATGTATAGCTGGTAGAGATCTTATAGATAGGCGATTCGCGTGCAAAATCTTATAATACAGACAGGAAGATTTATACTGAAGTTTGCGTTCGATTTTCAACCCGCGTTATTTCTTCCAGAGAGAAATTCAGATGGATGTTGTTTTTGGCACCTTGTAGATGGGGTGGACAGGCTGAATTTCGAACACGTTGTTAGTGGCTTGGAGTAAGGCTGCAATTAAACCTAAAGAGAACAGCATTGCAAGAACACAAACTATCTTTGAGGATGTTCAGAAGATCAACAATGGAAACACACACCACACACACACACACACACACACACACACACACACACACACACACACACACACACACACCCACACGCACGCACTCACGCACGGACACACACACACACACACACACACACACACACACACACACACACACACACACACACACACACACACACACACACGCGCGCACGCACGCACGCACGCACGCACGCACGCACGCACGCACTCACAGAGAGAGAGAGAGAGAGAGAGAGAGAGAGAGAGAGAGAGAGAGAGAGAGAGAGAGCAGAAATTATCGACGTTTTCGGTCATAGACCGATTTCGGGACTGACGACATCAAGGGTAAGACAAATAAATACATAAGGATAATGACGTTTAAAGACATGTACCTTACCGGATAAACATGTGTCCAAAATTTTTTTTCTTCTCCTTAATTTCAGCATTGGAAGAAGTTAATCTTGACAGGAGCAAAAAGACACCCTGTTGTAATCATATTTATTCCTTAAAAAATCCTATCCTGCCTTATTCTCTCTCTCTCTCTCTCTCTCTCTCTCTCTCTCTCTCTCTCTCCTCTCTCTCTCTCTCTCTCTCTCTCTCTCTCTCTCTCTCTCTCTCTCTCTCTCTCTGTGTGTGTGTGTGTGTGTGTGTGTGTGTGTGTGTGTGTGTGTGTGTGTGTGTGTGTGTGTGTGATTGCTTCGTAATTATATACTTTGTCATGTTGTCCTTTCTCATTCTGTCTTTTGTGATTCCGCTTTCTCTGGACATATGAGTCATCTTGCCATTTTTTGGTGCTTGTTGACTGGACTCTTTGTAGTAGTTATATCCCTTTGTTATCATGTTCTTGGCTCATCTGTTCTTTACAATTCCACTCCTTTTGCATTTCTACTTCTTTTTTTTTCAGTTTTGTCATTTGTAAACATGTCGTCTGGCTGGCTGGCTGGCTGGCTGGCTGGCTGGCTGTCTAGCTGGCTGTGTGACTGGCTGGTTGGCTCTCTCTCTCTCTCTCTCTCTCTCTCTCTCTCTCTCTCTCTCTCTCTCGCTTTCATTTTATTCTCTCGTTTTCTTTGTAGTTCATGTTGAGGGTTCTTTGGTTTATTTTTCTTTCCCTAATGTTTATCTGTAGGGCTCGGTGCTAAAAGTCGCTGCCTATGCTTATCCCACGACTCTCTTTAAAATTGATTGGTTCTCTCTCTCTCTCTCTCTCTCTCTCTCTCTCTCTCTCTCTCTCTCTCCATCTCCCTTCATCCCCCTACCTCCCACCCCGACACCCCCCATCCCTACCCCTTTAACCCCTCTCCACCCTGCTGTCCTGTCCCTCCCCCTCCCCCTCCACCCCACCCCACCCCCCCCCACATCTCACTCCACCCTGTCACTCCACCCTGTGAGTCAACAAGAGAGGGAACGGGCGTGTGTATGTGTGTGTGTGTGTGTGTGTGTGGAGGAGGGGGGGTGGGGTGGAGGGATTGGGGGGGGGGTAGGGGGGAGGGAGAAGAGATAGCGCACGTCGCCTCCTCCGTCCTGACAACGGAAGTTCCTGTGCCCTCTCTCTCCGGGCGGCATCTGGTGGGCCAGGGCGCTAATTGACCGCCGTGCGGCGAGGCAGGGGGAGAGAACTGCCCGGTGATCGATCACGTGACTTGATCGATCGCCGCCGAACCATGTGTTTTCATTGCCCGTTTTTTTTTTTTTTTTTTTTTTTTTTTTTTTT
>JADBJO010001044.1:735000-737882 GCA_016801955.1 Conus betulinus | reverse complement strand
GTTCAAAGAGCTATATGCTGCCTGACCTTTCGTGTGAAAAGGAAAGAGACAAAAGAAAAAAAGCTCTTAATGAACAGGCAAGAGATGAAAACAGTCACTGATATATCGCAGCGGCTCACACATCAATGCACGACGAAGCTAGGTTATTTCATGACACGCAACTTAAGAAAGTGCAATAAAGTTATATTCGTAATAGCATTACCAGATCAAGACAATGGAGTGGGAAATACGCCTGACGAATTTAAACGTTTAAGCACGTGTACAGAATACTGAACAGATTCCTTGTGTTAAAAATCCCTATTTGTAGATAAATTGAGAGAGAGAGAGAGAGAGAGAGAGAGAGAGAGAGAGAGAGAGAGATATATATATAATAGACAGATGGACGGACGGACGGACGGACGGACAGATGAGAGAGAGAGAGAGAGAGAGAGAGAGAGAGAGAGAGAGAGAGAGAGAGAGAGAGAGAATCTGAACAAAGAGGTAGTTGAGGTAGTCAAGAACAGATGGACGGACGGACGGACGGACGGACGGACGGACGGACAGATGAGAGAGAGAGAGAAAGAGAGAGAGAGAGACAGAGAGAGAGAGAGAGAGAGAGAATCTGAGCAAAGAGGTAGTTGAGGTAGTCAAGAACAGACCCAAACCTCTTCGTCATCAGTCAGCTAAAATTTGTAAGGAACTAAAGAGTTGTGAGAGGGGGAAGGGAGAAAGGAAATGGGACTGGAAATAGGCGTTGGAATCTTGACTATGACACCCCGTAACTGGTAGCACCAATGGACCATCGGAGTGTGTTTCGAACACAGAACAAGTTGTACCGCATGTCCTTAGATGACTTTCGTTCCCCGCTTGACTAGTGGAGTCCAGTTAATTGGATTTTTCCAACCTTGTAATCAAATGCTGATACACCACACACAGTTATGCACTACGTTCATCACCAGAGGCACATAAACAAACACCAACAACTTCACGACACTTCCAGCGAAGTACAGAAAACCGAAATGAGAAGGTAATACATTAAGTAAGTAAATTACGCAGGCACACAGAACAACTAGATAAGGAGTTATCAAAACATGGGGAAAAAAAAAATGATGGAGCCGATGTTTGGAGATCCCTGAGAGACATAAAAGAGGCTAAAAGACACCAACAGTTAGTTCAGCCCCATGTTAATAATACCACCACTATCAGTCACATTAGCGCTGACCACAGCAAAGTATTGTGGAGAACAGCATCTGATTGGATTGAATTAGAGATGCTGCCTCCCGCTGATTAACCAACCAATGGCCGTACTGAACAAAGGAAGTAGTCAACAAAATCAATCGCCGTCCAGCAATTCCTACATCAATTCAAACAATGACTTTGCAGACTCATAATATAGTAAACAGCAAAGACGTGGTTTCCAACAAAAAGTCGGGTAAGCGAAAAGAGAAAATGAAATGGGGGGAAAAAGGTCGGTAGAGTGTAAATATCAAAACCGTCGCTAGCAGCAAACGGGGACCATTGGATGGTATTGTCTGTCAGGCCTCAACTTTCGTCTCCTGATTGATACTCGTCAGCAGAACACGGTTGACTGGGTTGGGTTGTTACAGCCATGATGTCCAATGGAGTCGTATCCATCTGTGGTTGTGAGGTATTCTTATCACCGGGAGCACGAGCACGACATCCAACGGCCTGATAAAGCCACCATCAAGGTGTAGAAAAACCACTAGAGAAAGAATGGTCGTACGGAAATGAGCTGCCCAGCAAATTAGTCAGTAAATAAAGAATGATCTGTAAAAGCGGAAATCTTTGAGCTTATTCTTGAATTTCCATAACATGCATCCACAAATAGATAGATACATAGATAGATAGAGATATAGGTAGATAGCTAGTCTACATATATTTATATAATATATATATATATATATATATATATATATATATATGTATGTGTGTGTGTGTGTGTGTGTGTGTGTGTGCGTGCGTGCGTGCGTGCGTGCGCGCGCGCGCGTGCATGCGTGCGCGCGTGTGTGTGCGTGCGTGCGTGCGTGCGTGCGTGCGCGCGCGCGCGCGCGCGTGTGTGTGTGTGTGTGTGTTGTGTGTGTGTGTGTGTGTGTGTGTGTGTGTGTGTGTGTGTGTGTGTGTGTGTGTGTGAACCTAGATGGAATAGAGCTACAACATACACAGAGAAGCAGCAGGCATAACAGATGACTGCAGCCACCACTCTGTAAGGTCTGAGGAAGATCTGTTTGTCTGTTTGTTTTTTTTTTGTATTGTGCATTGAAACGAGCGATCTTGTTGTGTGTGTGTTCACTTGTATTTTGCCTTGTTTCTGTAATGACGTGGTCTGTTTCCACCTCAAAATTGGAGACTAATCCGTACAGCGGTGATACTTCTTTCACGTTTAAAACAGGATAAGGCAAAAAAAAAGTCCTTTAGTTTCAAAGCCATGTGAGGACACTGCATCAATGTCAAAGGCTTTAAAAACGGTCACACACTACATAGAGAATGAAATCAAACTCTTTTCTATAGAAATGTTCTTGTTAATATAAATAAATCCGAAAAGTACAAACTGCTGCTCGATTAGTTTATGACTGATTTCCATGCATGGTAGAAGTAACAGCACACGACAGATTTCAGTTGAAAAACAATAAAAGGAACATTACAAACATTGTTGATTTTATTCGTTTTTCCCTCCTTTTTCCCCCTATGTTCGATTGCCCATTCCACCAGAAATAACATGAGGGAGTTTGTACGAGACAGCAACAACCAAAACATTAGATAAAATGAACTATGATGATATGTGTTTGTCATGTCTTGTTCATTTATCCTGATCTACATGTTTATGTGTGTTCCATTGCAACAGCACGTGAAATGTACATGATCATTTGTATAGGGGGTTTTGA
>JADBJO010001044.1:727500-730000 GCA_016801955.1 Conus betulinus | reverse complement strand
ACATACATACATACGTACGTACGTACGTACGTACGTACATACAAACAAATGTATATGCATGCTTAATTAGAATGTTAACAAAAACGCTTAAACAATTAAATTGGAAGCGACGACAGTCTGACAACACACGTAGTCCATTTCTTATTTATCGTTGACCTCGTTGATTAGCCTTCCGGCTGTAGGAAATCAGTGACGGGCAGAGATACAAAGGGAAAAAAGGAAACAGAGAAACACGAAAACGAGAAAAATAGCGTTCGATTTTATCATACGCTCAAAAAGTATCATTAGAATTGTAATTTCATTTAAAAAAAACCAGCTCCAACACACGAGAAGAAATTAATGCATTAGCCGATTCGGTAACGCTTGATATCACTCACTCACACACACACACACACACACACACACACACACACACACACACACACACACACACACACACACACACACACACACACACACACACACACACACACACTCACTCACACTCTCACTCACTCACTCACTCACTCACGCACGCACGCATGCACGCACGCATGCACGCATGCACGCACACATGCATGCACACACGCACGCATGCACGCTCGCACGCACACATATGTACACACATGCACGCACGCACGCGCACCTATGCACACACGCACGCACGCACATAGATACACACACGTGCCAGCGTGCGCGCGCGCATGCACACACGCACGTACATACGCACGCACACACACACACACACACACACACACACACACACACACACACACACACACACATGTATATATATATATATATGCACGCACGCACATGCACGCACGCACACATACACACGGACGCACGCATTCACTCACATACTCACACATGCATGCATACATACATACATAATTATGTGCAAGTTAGAATGTTAGTAAACCTATTCAATTTTTTACCTATGTTTTGTCATCTTGCATTTTAGCCTCGGTGCATTGGGAAATTAGCGAAGCTCAGAAACATAAGGAAACAGGAAAACAGAGAAAAATGATATTCGAATTTATCCTCTCGAAGCCCACAATCATTTGGTGAGCACGTCCCAAGTTCCACTGTCTTCCACACGCACACACATACATACATACATACATGCATACATACAGACATACAGACATACAGACAGACAGAGAGATATATATATACATACATACATGCATGCATACATACAGACATACAGACAGACAGACAGACAGATATATATATATACATACATATACACACGCGCGCGCGCACGCACCGCACACACAACAACAACAACAACAACAACAAGAAAGACAAGAAGGAGCAGGGGGGGGGGGGGAGGGGGAGGACGAGAAGAAGAAGAAAGAAGAAGAAGAAGACGATGATGATGAAGAGGAGGACGAGGAGAAGGAGGAGGAGGAGGAGAAGAAGAAGAAGAAGAAGAAGAAGAAGAAGAAGAAGAAGAAGAAGAAGAAGAAGAAGAACAACAACAACACAACAACAACAACGACAACGACAACGACAACGACAACGACAATAATATCAACAAACACAACAACAACAAAAGAAATAACTACAACAACAAACAAGAACCAAAACGAAACAAAATACCGTCACCTGGGATATTCATGTATCCGTCGAAGAAGAAAACCAACCAAGCAAACAACTCGGCAGAAGCGACTCGCAGACACACTATTAACTGCCAGCGCTAAATCGCGAAAAGCCCACGATGAAACAGCACTAAGCAGCGAGACCTTTTTTTTTTTTTTTTGTTCCCCTCCCACCCAGTTGTACACGCCCACACATGCACACACACACACACACACACCCGGTGTCAGGCGGCCAGGCAGATTGTGGTCGGGTTTCCTCTGGAACGGCCCGAAGCCGATGCTGGCGGTGGTAGGGACCGCCTGCCTGCTGGTGCCATGTGACTTTTTCCTGGGGGGGCGGTGCGTGCGCGCGTGTGGCTAGTACGCGTATGTGTGTGCGTGTGTGTGAGTGTGTGTGTGTGTGTGTGTGTGTGTGTGTGTGTGTGTGTGTGTGTGTGTGTGTGTGTGTGTGTGTGTGTGTCAGTGTGTGTGTGTGTGTGTGTGTGTGTGTGTGTGTGTGTGTGTGTGTGTGTGTGTGTGTAGTGTAGTGTCTCTGTTTCTGTCTGTCTCTCTCTCTCTCTCTCTCTCCTCTCTCTCTCTCTCTCTCTCTCTCTCTCTCTCTCTCTCTCTTTCTTCTGTCTCTGTCTCTCCGTCTC
Organism: Conus betulinus; assembly: GCA_016801955.1. Lineage (NCBI taxonomy): Eukaryota > Metazoa > Mollusca > Gastropoda > Neogastropoda > Conidae > Conus > Conus betulinus. Next base: position 727,779 of record JADBJO010001044.1, on the reverse strand, counting down.
TGTGTGTGTCTCTCTCTGTCTCTCTCTCTGTCTCTCACTCTTTCTCTTTCTCTTTCGTCTGTCTCTCACTCTCTCTTTCTCTTTCCTCTCTGTCTCTCCCTGTCTCCCTGTCTGTCTGTCTGTCTGTCTGTCTCTCTCTCTCTCTCTCTCTCTCTCTCTCTCTCTCTCTCTCTCTCTCTCTCTCTCTCTAAATCAGTTATTTGTTTCCGTGTTTGTATTGGTTGTTGTGAGTTTCTTTAACATGTCTTAACCTTTGATGGTTTTGGTGGGGAAATACAC
>JADBJO010001044.1:710000-722500 GCA_016801955.1 Conus betulinus | reverse complement strand
CGCATCAGACACTTTATTGACAATGGCCTACATACAGCTTTATGTCAGAAGCGTGCACATCATGTCCAGCACCGAAATGTATTCCAAAGAGCAAATTTACTGAATTTTAGGAGTAAAATAAACGCTGAGTGTCTAGGTTGCCAAACGATTGAAAGAAGCAAGAACAACACTGGGGCGACGGGTTTCGACCTCTTGGACTTCTTCCTAGAAGTGAAACAAAGGAGGCAGACCAAAAAGGAACCCTACAATGTGAGGTTTTTAAAAAGAAAAAAGATGAGGCAGACTGACTGATTATTACTTTTTTTTTTTTTAGTAAGGAAATATTAGAAGAAAAGAAAAGTACGATGTGGGTGGGATGGCACTTGAATGATGAATAAATTGGTAGAAGCACACACACACACACACACACACACACACACACACACACACACACACACACACACACATCTGTCAGTCTGTCTGTCTACCTCACTATCTTTCTATCTGTCTATTTATCTATCTATCTATGTGTGTGTATGTATCTATCTACGTTATCTATCTATTTATCTGTCTGTCTGTCTGTCTATTTATCTGTTGATCTACATCTCTCTATGTACAGCAGAGTAAACATCAAAATCCGTCCAAGTTCAACATACATAACTTTAAAAGACAGACTTGTCTCTAAGAGGAGAGAGGGGCATGAGAAGTAAGCCTTCTTCAGTTAAAGCTTTCGCTTGTTTTATTGCTCGTTCAGAGGGTAGTTCATCAGGACCAGCAAACAAATAGGTATTTCGCTCTGTGAACAGTACATCAGGCTTGCTGCTGGAGCACGGCTACCTGCCTGATGAGAAACACTTCCTTACAACTTAGAAGCAAAACATAAAAGGAAATTCTCGAAAAAGCTATAAGATTCCCGAAATGCCTCCAAATAGCAAAGAAGAGAATTGGTTGAAGGGGAAATAGGAATTCGAAATAAGATGGCAGACTAAAAATGTGTACTCTTTAAAAAAAAAAAAAAACCCGAGTCTAAAGCACTGAACACCAACTTACGAGCTTCAAGGGCCTAAACGCTTTCAATTTCCAAACAGGAAAGTGGATTAAACAACAACAACCAAAATCCCTGTTTTAAATAATAGCTATAAAGGACACTCTCGCGATTAATGGGAAGGGGGCATGGTTAGTAATCCTTGTTCCGTGAGTGATCTCTGTTGATGGGTTGTTCCTCCAAAGGGGAGGTCATTGGGGGACCAGCACACAACAGCTGTTTCGATCTGTGAAGAGCTCATCAGGGTTGTTTCGATCTGTGAAGAGCTCATCGGGGTTGTTTCGATCTGTGAAGAGCTCATCAGGGTTGTTTCGATCTGTGAAGAGCTCAACAGGGTTGCCACTGGCTCCTTGTTACCTGCTAGGTAAGAAACGCTTTGCACTAAGTAAAAACAAAAAGGAAGCTCTCGAAAAATCGAGTAGATCCCCATGCATACATAAAAAAAAAGTTTTCCAGAAACACACACACGTGACCTCAGGGAAGAGACAAAATGAGAATTAAATCAAATAAGTAGATCTAGTCGCAAAGTGAGGCGATTGCAGGCGAAAATCTAAACAAATTTCAAATGTGATTCAATGGCGCACCGGAGAAAAAAAAGAAGAAGAAAAAAACGTAGACAAAACGAATCACATGACAAAACACCACGCGTTTCGACCGCTTAGGTCTTCTTCAGGCAAGATACAAAACACTCAGGACAACAAAAAATGAACGAGCAGTTGATTACATTTAAGTACGATGGCCTATAAATTACATTTGAAATTTGAAATAAGTAGAAGACTGGAATTCCACTAAAGATCAAAAGGCAGAAAGTCTACGAAGAACATAGCATACCCTTGCAAGTAACTAGGGATTATGATTCACAAAGATTAAAAACTGCTCCTAGAAAATCCCAAGTATGGAAAATAACAGTAGACAGCAGTGCACAGGCTTGGAGGGGTCACGGTATGGTTGATTCAGGACATGGAGAAATGGTAATGAAAATAAAGCCCGGGGGAAGATCCTAATAGTTTCCAGACTGGCAGTGGAACAAACATCGGAATCCGCCTCTGTTAAATACATGACTTTATTCTTCAGTCTTGCGTTTAGGGAAGGGGGCATGAGAAGTGTGTGTGTGTGTGTGTGTGTGTGTGTGTGTGTGTGTGTGTGTGTGTGTGTGTGTGTGTGTGTGTGTGTGTGTGTGTGGCAAAAGAGACAGACAGATAGACAGTGACAGAGACAGACACAGACAGAAAGACAGAAAGACAGACGACAGACAGAGTCAGACACACGGACAGACAGACAGAGAGAAAATGGACAGACAGGCCATGTCTATTGCTGATACCAGGCGGACAAAGGGTGCCCAGTCTAGCACTGAGATGGGACTGCTGCAAGGCGCGCTCCTAGTTGTCACCCTGCCACTACCAATGACCATAACTCTGGCCTGGTGGATGCTGCGTGTAGGGAGACTGTAGCAGTGGTGTAAAGCGGGATGCTCTGAGACTGGCGTGTCCAGCGTGGCGTGGGGGATGTCGCCTCCACATACATCTTGTCACGTTCCCGAAGGACGGATTGAATTATGATGGCGGCTATAGCATGATGATATGCATTGGATGGTGTGTGAGAGGGCTCCTCCTGGGGACGTGCTGAACACGGGCCGGCTTGGCGAGAGGACAAATGACTCACTGTTTGCGATTGCCTTTGGAGCAGGGAAAAATACTGGGTGTTGTTGGTCAATGTGTTGAGTTTGGTGCCGTTGAGGAAGTTGTTTTTTTTTTTTCAGATTTCTTGTTTCATTGACTGTGGGGCAGGGAGAGATAGCGGGTGGTGGTGATTAATCTGTTGAGTTTGGAGCGGATTAGAAAGGGGTTTTTTTTCAGATTTCTGATGCATTGACTTTGGAGCAGGGAGAGATAGCGAGTGGTTGGGCTGTCTTTTGAGTTGGAGCGGTTTAAAAAAGTTTTGTTTTGTTTTGTTTTTGCAGATTTCCTTCTGCATTGACTTTGGAGGAGGAGAGACAGTGATAAATCTGTTGAGGACGTTTTTCAGGTTTCTTGCTGCGTTCACAGAGAATCTCTGTTAGGAAGGAACTCAATTGTGGCAGATTCAGTATTTTTTATGGTTTTGGCTGGTTGGCTGAGCTTAACATACGTGGTTGTTGTTAGTTTTCTATTTAGTTCTGCTACACATTCCGAAACGAAACACACCGACATCATTCTGGAAGAAGAAAGGGAGAGGCGGAAGAGGGTGATGGTACTGAATAAATGTGGACAGTAATATATGGAATTTTCAAACGTAGGAATAACAATCAACGTAGCCGTACTATGGTCAAGCTAGTAATGACGAATTGTATGCGTGTGTGCCTCCCTAGCACATACATCTGTAACCCGGTCCAAACACTCAGAAAAAACTCTATCCCTTAGCAATAACTGAACACACACACACACACACACACACACACACACACACACACACACACACACACACACACACACACACACACACACACACACGCACGCACACACACACACACACACACACACACACACACACACACACGCACACACACGCACACACGCGCGCGCGCGCGCGCGCGTACACACACCTTCACAAAGTGTTTTCACTGCACCACACCGTCGTCTCCAACATCAGTCCTCTTATCGATTTTAATGATGAACAGAACAACAACATTTTTTTTACATCCACAAGTTTACGCCCAACATTTCATCAGTAAAGTTTGTAGAGATCGTCAAGATTATCAGTTATCTTTAAGCATCTTACGATTCCAGACATTAGCAGCTGCTTCTGCAACACACCTGGCTAGTAAAAGATTCGCTCTGTCATTGTTAAGGGACAGCAAAACACAGACACAAGCTATGAACATTTTGCTGCACTGACACATAAAAAACTTTGGACTTGACCCTGGGAGACAGAAAAAAGGAAGAGTGGGGGGGGGGGGGGGGGGGGTGGAGGGAGAGACAGAAAGACAAAAAAGGAGTCTGACAGAGAGACAGATACTGGACAGGAAGAGAGGTGAGGCTGAAAGAGCCTCCAGAACACTTCAAAGGGAGCAAAGGGAGCTAATCAATGCCTCACCGTAGACAGACGCCTGATTGACGCAAACCATACTCCTGTTTCGACGTTTGGGGACGTCTCGTCACAAGTCACTGGGGTATAAAAAAAAAACATAAAACCACGTACAGCCGGAGTGATTTAGAGAAAGAGAGAGAGGGGGAGGGGGCGGGGGCACAGAAAGAGAGAGAGAGAGAGAGAGAGAGAGAGAGAGAGAGAGCGCGCAGTAACAATATATAGCTGGACCTAACAGCCAGTCGGAATCAATATGATGAAGGAGACCTGGGAGAACAGGAAAACAGAGGGCGAGAGAGCCAGACAGATATTCTCACACACACACACACACACACACACACACACACACACACACACACACACACACACACAGCACACACACACACACACACACACACACACACACACACACACACACACACGCACACACGCGCGCGCGCGCGCACACACACACACACACTCATTCTCTCTCTCTCTCTCTCTCTCTCTCTCTCTCTCTCTCTCTCTCTCTCTCTCTCTCTCTCTCTCTCTCTCTCTCTCTCTCATACACAGGGTACACAGGGATACCTTTTCTTACGCGTACTCAATCCCTAGCGGAGTGAAATTCTTGTTCAGGCATTTCATGACAGTCACTCCTAAAGGCTTGTAGTGATATTTCTCTGTTCACTGCGAATCGAGAACCGTATATCCTGTTGCCGTCCTACGACCAAACTTAGGTCGTAAGCACGAAGCATTCAACACACTGGCCTCAGTCATATGTGAATGTGAGGGAGAAAAACTAGGCTCAAAAGTCCACAGTTTGAGTGTTTTCTTTTGTAAAATTGAGTTGTTTTTTTCTTCGGAAAAAATTGTCAAAAAAAAAAGAAGAATGATCGATCATTAGCGTCGTTGCTGCAGCACTGTGTTGTTTTCAAGCGTGTTCACTGCTATAGGTGCTTTAACGTTAATCACCAGGAAATACTCTAAGTGCAATCTGAAAAAAACAGTAATTAAGAGTCACACGCGCACCGAAACGTTGTATTGAACGCAAGGAGAGCCTATGAACATTTTTCAGATACTGATTTCAATGTGCACGTCTGCTTATCATAAACTTGCTAGTGACCGTTTGAATTCTGCTGACGCATCGTCGGGTGCCTCAATGTTCCAAAAATAATTAAAATTATTGTTTTGATAATATCGTCATAGTTTTCTTTTTGCAGACAGTCCTTTTACCTGAAAACACATTTTTTGCCCCTGTGATGAGAAAATCACAATTCGCACACACACACATAAAAAAAATTGATTATGACCGTTTGAAGAAAGCTCTCCCAATGCAATCTACTGTAATCGTTAAAGTATTAAATTATCTACAGCTCCTATAGATTCAAACTTTCTCGTGGGCAAGAAGCATACTAAAGCGTTCCAAAATATTGTTACAAAAATGATAAAGTTTAGACAGTGAGGGCTTTACACACAGAGCTGCCGGCGTCTTAAGGCTAAACGAAGGCCGATAATTTGCGGCTTCAAAAAGTTTGTAGGAGAATGAGCATCAGCGAGAACTGTATTGGTGAAGGTGGAGTTATATCCGATTTTCCGAAAAAAGACAAACGATATTGCATCGCAAATGACAATAGCGACATATTAATATTTCTCATCTAACTGAATTTCCTGGAATTAACACAAAGGACATGCTAATATGGCTGTCTTCTACACCTTTTCCATCATCGTAGACCTTAAAACAAAGATTTCATATAAAACATACCGAAAAAAAAAAAAAGACGAAAATGTTCACAATATGAATTCTGCTGCTGAAAACGCATATCTTTGGGACGTCACAAAAATTATCTTCAGATATATATGAACGGCTCAGTTCTTGATAATAACAATTTTAGAGCAGTTTTCGTTCTTTCCTCTTGAAAAATATTACTTCCTTGACGTAAAGTTGTCGGTTTTTTACAGCTGAACTCACAGCTGTCATGCTAACTCTGAAATTTTCTCGCTAATTTATCTAAACGACTGTCACAAAAAAAAAGCTGTTGTTGAGCTGACTCATAGTCGGTTTGATACCCACTGGATATCTTCGATGCAAATAAACAACCTGACCTCGTTTACAGAATAAGTTACCTATGACCTTGCTTATCAGTGACAGGCGTTGTGACTCACCTTTGTTGGATACCTCGCTGTGTCATACATGGCTAGAAAGTAGCTGACAAAGCAGCTATACCTTGCTGTGTCATACATGGCTAGAAAGTAGCTGACAAAGCAGCTATACCTTGCTGCTGGCTAGAAATACATGGCTAAGCAGCTATACCTTGCTGACATGGCTAAAGCAGCTAAGCACCTTGCTGTGTCATACATGGCTAGTAGCTGACAAAGCAGCTATACCTTGCTGTGTCATACAAAAAGTAGCTGACAAAGCAGCTATACCTTGCTGTGTCATACATGGCTAGAAAGTAGCTGACAAAGCAGCTATACCTTGCTGTGTCTGTGAAAGTAGCTGACATACATGGCTACATGGCTAGAAAGTAGCTGACAAAGCAGCTATACCTTGCTGTGTCATACATGGCTAGAAAGTAGCTGACAAAGCAGCTATACCTTGCTGTGTCATACATGGCTAGAAAGTAGCTGACAAAGCAGCTAGAATCATTGTAAAATGATGAGAGAAATCGGCAGATTTAAACATTCCTCTGTTGAGAGCGTGAAACAGTTATCAGATGCTTTAATGAGGATATAATATCCCCCCCCCCCCACCCCCCAAAGAAAGAAGATTTCCACATAGAATCACACCAGGGAAGCCGTCGTGTTCTCCATCATATTTTTGTTATTCATTTTTCATTTGAATCGAGAATTTTTCATGAAGAAAAGATGCAAGAGTAGCTGTGCAATACTAGAAACTGAACTCGCTGAATCTTCCATGTGTAGTCCCATCAGAAAGGAACTTATCGTTGTGTTTTAGAGTTACAGTGTTACATTTCACCTCCATGCCGCTGCCGACTATCGATGGAGAATTCTTTGTTTATAATTTCATTCTTCTCCAGCAACAATAACTCAACTCCTCACATTTTTGGATTAACCTGCTCCTTTTTTCGTGCCCAGAATACTTCAACATAGGCAATACCTCTGTTACTACCACCCACATCTACAACAACGACGACACACACAGAAACACGGACAGACAAGCTGGCGCGCGCGCGCGCACGCACGCACACACACACACACACACACACACACGCGCGCGCGCGCGCGCGCGCGCGCGCACGCACGCAAGCACGCACGCACGCACGCACGCACGCACGCACGCACGCATGCTAACACACACAGACACACACACCATAAGCAGGCTCGCGAGTGTGCAAACGCGCGCACACACACACACACACACACACACACACACACACACACACACCACACACACACACACACACACACACCATACGCATACGCGCGCGTACATAAACACACACACACACACACACACACACACACACACACACATGCAGCGCGCAAGAGAGCGCAGAGAGAGAGAGAGAGAGAGAGAGAGAGAGAGAGAGAGAGAGAGAGAGAGAGAGAGAGAGAGAGAGAGAGAGGCTGTCAGACAGAGAAATACAGAGATATGAATTATTATAAAGACCGACAGACAGACAGACGGACGGACTGGCAGACGGATAGACAGAGAGGTAGATAGGAAGACGGAACGGTTCAAGACAGACAGAAGGAGAAGCGACTGAAAAAAGAACAGGAGAAAACGAGCGGGCTTATTAAGACATGGACAAAAAGAGCAAGCTTCAGCGTGTGTGTGTGTGTGTGTGTGTGTGTGTGTGTGTGTGTGTGTGTGTGTGTGTGTGTGTGTGTGTGTTATGAACCAATAGATTTTGTTCCAACTGACAGGCGCGACAGTAGAGCGGTAACAGCCATTAAACAAGGGACCGTAATGGGAGGGAAGGGGGATAACTCACTGCGGCAAGATCGCTTCACTAGGCATTTTGCGAACTTGCGAACAGGGTTGTCTTGACAGGGCGTCGGGGACATTATATTTCCGGTCACAGTATGGAGTATATTGATCATGCTGCTGAGGCGAGTAGAATATTTGCAAATTAACAGAAAAAAAGAACCCCTTGTTTTCAGAACAGGCGGGTTTCTGTTCAGATATCAATAGATAATGTTCTTGTTGAAACATCATCATTTTTCTAAGATGTCAGCCGTGGTTCGAAAGGTATGACAAGAAAGACAGCTGTGTTTCTGCCAACGAACCAAAATATAATTAAACACACAACACGATTTATCTGAAACGGTATTTGTGTAAAATGATGTGGGAGAATCGCTGCTCTGCCTGAGTTGAACAGGTCATCGATGCCGTTGATCTGGAGATTTCGCAGAATGTGTGTGGATCGTGTTACAATCGTGTATAGCAGACATAAAGAATCATCCCGTACCCATAAGAAGCTACGATCCGATTGGTTATCACAAAATGTTATTCTGATTAGCTAATAAGGTTGACTGTAGAACGACTGGGGCATTCCTAGTCGACGACGCGTTTATGTCTGTCCAGTCAGCATTCTTTCTTTCTTTGAAATTTTTTTTGGAAGGACACGTCTTTGCTTGTTGCTTTCGGGGTGTGCAAAACACATTAGCTAATTATGGACGAAACAGTTCGGTGTTTCTAGCATAAGAACGACTGATCCGATTCATCACAAAATGTTATTCTGATTAGCTAATAAGGTTGACTGTAGAACGACTGGGGCATTCCTAGTCGACGACGCGTTTCTCCTGCAGATCTTCCGTGTCGGTGTCTGTCCAGTCAGCATTTCTTTCTTTCTTTGAAATTTTTTTTTGGAAGGACACGTCTTTGCTTGTTGCTTTCGGGGGTGTGCAACCAAGAATGGCACAGCAGGACTATCCAGCCATGGTGAATTATGGACGAACAGTTTCGCTTTCGCTTACATGAAGCTGATGTTCTGAGAATCGAAAGCAAGCCCGCCGCTGTCTGAAAACACCACTGGAATCTTTGATATTCCCACTGTCTGTCCCTTCCTTAAACGTTGTGCGTGGGTCGTCGGGGTTCCTATCCCAGCCATACCTGAGAGTCAGATGGTCGATCAAGATATGTTAAGTTTGTTTGCTTGTAGGGGTTTTTTTTTGTTGTTGTTGGTTTGGTTTTTTTTTGTGTGATTGTTGTTGTTTGTTTTCAGATCCCCGTATGTCCAGACCTGCAACTGTCGGAGACACTTCTAACGTGAATACAGTCAACATGAAACTAGATACGTAGGCTAAAGAACCCTGAATTTACACTGTCAAGGGGGCCCGGAATAGCTCAGTTGGTAGAGCGCCGGACTCGTGATCCTGGGTTTGCGGGTTCGAGTTTCGGTGCAGGGGGATTTTTCCCTCGGAGTTAACATTGGCTCTGATTCCATTCCCTACACAGTTCTTCGAATGAGACTATAAACCAAGGTTCCGTGTGTGAACACACGCATAGCATCTTGCACACACGTAAAATCCCATCACCAATTTTCGGAAGAGAAGGCCAGTTTGGCCGTTGGTATGGATGACACGTTACACATAGCATGCACCTTCCCCGAAGATGGAGTATGGCTGCGTTAATGACGGGATAGAAAACGGTCATACACACAAACTCCACTGCCTGTCTATACAGGCAATGTCCGCAGGAGTATCAGCCTGCGTACGCAGAAAGAAAGAAAAGAATACACCGTCACAGATTACATGGATCTGGGAGGGAAGACAAACACACTTAGCCGGTTCCATTATTTCAGAAAAGGAGATGAACCCCGCCGTAGTGTCATCCATTACTCAACGCAGTGCCACGATGCGTATTCAGACTGCAGTGACGACTCCTTGCTGAATCGTTCTCGAAAAAAAAAGTCTGCTGAAATTAATGCAGGTTCGTTAGATTAAGCAAGACAGACCGATTTTCCTACGAGGAGACGAAATGCTTTCTTTTCCAATAAATGACGTGAATATTGTCTTTAACTTTGCAACAATGTAATTAGTATTACTCCATTATTTTCATCAATATCGCTTTTCAGTTCACGGTAATGGCCTTTTGTCAATTGTTGTTATTCGTCATGCCCCCAAAGGAGATAAGAGATGAAATTTACATTGCTTTACAAGCTTTCTGGAACTCGAGTACGTTGCTCCTATTCTGCCCGCCATTGTCCTTCCGTTACACAAAATGATATACCTGTACAATACTTGAATGTCTTGAATCCATGAAGAAAGGGTTGTTTTTTTTGTTTTTTTTGTTGTTTGTTTTTTTTTTTTTTGTTGTTTGTTTTGTTTTTTTTTTTTGCTATTGAGAACAAAATCTTACCGTAGTTATGTCATGGACGTTTTCGAACACAACTGAACCGGTCGCGCCTATTTTCGTATGACTCAAAAACATCAACTTGACGAAGTGTCTTTGGCGAACTGTCAGGACACTTCGTTCTAACCATCCGATGTAATTTCAATGTCACCGTCAGCATCTTGGAAGAGAGGAAAGATGTGTGAAGTGAGAGGTTTCTGCGATTTCTTCTTCGTATTTCAGTGGTGTACTGCATAGTGGAATGTGGGGTTACCCTTAGGTGATGTCCCTTTCTGAGAGTTATTTCCTGCCTCTGCGTACCATAAACAACTGCCGGTAAAAAAAAAAAAAAAAAAAAAAAAACGACAGAGAGAGAGAGAGAGAGAGAATAGAGAGAGAGAGAGAGAGAGAGAGAGAGAGAGAGAGAGAGAGAGAGAGAGAGACCTAGAACGAAAAACAGAGAGGAAGAGAGTGGGGGGGGGGGGGGGGGGGCGCTAGAATGGACGGACTGAGAGAGGAAAGGAGAAAGAAAAAGGAAGAAGGAAGGAAGAGAAAGTATGAGAGGGTAAGAGACAGACAAATACAGACAGACAGACAGACAGATCGAGACAGACAGACCGACCGACAGGCGGACAGAGAGAGAGAGAGTGACAAAGACAGACAGATCGGCAGAGAGATAGAGTGACAGAGACAGGCAGACAGACAAAGCAAGAAAAAGACAGACAGAGACAGGGACAGAGAGTCAGAGGGGCAGACAGGGAGATAGCAGCTGACTGAAGGGTGGGGGGAAAGAGACAACACGATGCCGGGACCTCTGGTTATCACCGAGTCCACGTTGACGCCGTGTTTGCACCTGAAGCGAATTTAAGTGCTTCCAAACCTCAGATGCTACAGACATGATAAATGACCTCTATGTCTCTGTCTCCGTCTCCGTCTCCGTCTCTGTCTCTGTCTCTGCCTCTCTCTCTATCTCTGTCTCTGCTCTCTCTCTCTCTCTCTCTCTCTCTCTCTCTCTTATTCTCTCTCTTTCTTCTCTCTCTCTCTCTCTCTTTCTTATTTTCTCTCTCTCTCTATCTTTCTCTGTCTCTCTCTTTTCTTATTCTCTCTCTCTCCCCTGTCTCCCCCTATCTCTTCTCCCCCTTTCTCCCTTCTCTCTCTCCCTCTCTCTCCCTCTCTCTCTCTCTCTCTCTCTCTCTTCTCCTCTCTCTCTCTCTCTTTTAAACCCCCCTCCCGCCCTCTCTCTCTCTCTCTCTATTCGTTCATCTCAACACCCACTCTGCACTGAGTCTGAAGGTAGTTAGATTTCCTGCCCATTTCCTCTGGCTCTCGGTCCCCTCTCCCCTGGCTTTGCCCTCCGGCACTGCCCACCCCAGCACTGCCCAGAGGCAGGATCTCTGACCTGAAACCTTGGGGAATCTGTCCACGAGGTCCGACACGAACTCTCTCTCTGTCCATCAGACTGCCATTTCCAAAGTGTTCACAGGAAAGGCCTCTCGCTCCCATCGATATGAAATATATACTCTTTGCTTTGCTGATACGCGGAAGCTTATCATGACAAAATCTTTAGTGTAACCGTACGACACCTTTGAAAACGCTATGTGACTAACCGCGCAGTCTCAAGAATGATATCTTTGTGTCAACGTTACATTAATTGTCTAAGTGTTGCTTTTTCTTTTCGTACAAATTAGATATTGACAGAATGTTTGTAGATGGCGAACAATTAATATTGGAACTTGAAAACCGCCAATATGCATGTGTCTAACTGAATCCACACGTGTCACAAAGTTGGGGGGGGGGGGACCAGCAACAAGTGTACAACGGTTTTATCATCTACCGGAGACAAGCTTTGCGGAAATCGTCGAATCGCTTGGCATATGGGCTAGCACGTATCTGATAATGTGTGTAACTAGAAGAGTCAGCGATGGAAAATAAGACGAGAACAGCCGTGCCTCTGCTTTAGCTTTTTTTTTTTTTTTTTCATCCAGTTCATCTTCGTGTCGTGTTATCTTCAAAGTCTGTAGTGACAGGAGATATTTTCTTATTCTCATTATGAAAAAATAAATAATAGAAGGAAAAAAGGAAAAGCACAAAAACATTACCGTTTTGTTTTTTTCCCTTTTTTTTTCATTTTTATTT
>JADBJO010001044.1:685000-690000 GCA_016801955.1 Conus betulinus | reverse complement strand
CACTGCGGTTCTGGAATTCACTGTGGTTTCATTTTTTTACAAGGCATCAAGTTTACTCTACGTCCCATGATGAACTGTGCAGCGTGCAAAGGGCCGCAACTTTGGCACAACATGCGTTGACAGGAAAAATACAGTGGATCGATTGCTTGTCTCTTTACATGTCTGTGTCATTTGTATTTGCAATGAGATAATGTGTGTGTGTGTGTGTGTGTGTGTGTGTGTGTGTGTGTGTGTGTGTGTGTGTGTGTGTCTGTGTGTCTGTCTGTCTGTCTGTCTGTCTGTCTGTCTATGTCTGTGATACTTTCCGTAACTGCGTATGTGAAGTTCACATTTAACTATGAGCAGGTTGAGCCTATATTTTGGAAAGGTAGGATGGGATTCTTTCATGGCTACGCTTGAAGATGTTGCCATCAACTGGATGAGTATGAAGGCAATGAACTGAACCTTCCTGGACCTTGACAAGATGATAGGACGAGTAACGTGACTTGTTCGTTTATTCGCATCCTCATTTTTGTGTGTTTATCTCGGCACTCCGTGCATGTTTTGCAATGCAAACCCTAGCCCAAATCTCTGATGAATATTCCAGCCAAACATTAACGCGCGGCTGTTCCGAATAGTGTGTGTGTGTGTGTGTGTGTGTGTGTGTGTGTGTGTGTGTGTGTGTGTGTGTGTGTGTGTGTGTGTGTCTGTGTGGATGCGTGCGTGCGTGTGTGTTCGTGCGTTTTGTTTCAGTCTGCAATGCTTACCCTAGCTTTACACCCTTCTTCCCCCTTATGTTATTCCAGACAAATATGAATATCGATTCCATGATTAAATGGATGTGTAACCGATTTCGTGTTTGACGCTCTGCCTCAAATGAGAAGCATCCATGTCACGCTGTACACATGTAGCCAATGAGTGGTTGTAGTCTACATTTTTTTTTTTTTTTTTTTTTTTTTTTTTTTTTTTTTTGCTGTCCCAACCTCTGCGCCACCTCAGAGGCAGTGCACCCACGCCGCTCATTCCGACACCCCGTCCACAGCCGCAACCCGGTCAGCCCGGCCGCAGCAGCCCTGGCACCGGCAGTCCACAGGGAGCAGTCAGTGTCAAGTCGTCAAGAGGCAACCCACCGGAGGAGACACTGCACTGCTGCCAAGTCACTTCGGTGGTGTTCAGTGGCGCCTGTTCTGATCTAACATAGGCAGGATACTACCTACTAAGCCCACCTACGGACGACAATAATTGCTTAGTCGCGGAGCCGGCGTGGGTGAGCTCTCCCCTCCGGAGGGCGCCACCTCGTCCGTCCAACGACAGCCCCCATGGACTCGCCGATACCGGTGACCCCGACGGAACCAAACCTAGACCACAGACGTGGAGAGGACATCGAAATTGAGGTCACATGAGAACAAGGCATGAAGGGCCACAGAATTTGAGACATTTTTTTATGCTGATCAATGAGAATGACGATGAAGACGATGCTACGGATTTCCATTTCGGTCTGAGACCATATGACAGGGCTGTACTCTACGCTTCCTTTCATATATATATCCGGGCGTCAACCAGGCCCGAGAGATACAGGCACCTGCAGTGTTGGTCAGGAAATTTTGAGCAACACTCTCAGAAACGCATCCATTAAGTGGATGAAACTCGACTGTGTGGTCCCAGTCTTCCCAACTGAGTCCGCCGCAGCAAACTCAACTCTGGGTAGGAGCCGGTCGGGGCAGAAAAACCCACATGACTCTGATGGGATTCGAACCCACGACCTCCCAGCCGGGAGTCCGCGACGCTAACCACTTCGCCACGGCGGCTGGTGGTTGTAGTCTACATGGTATGTCTGCCGAAACCACCAACGTCTGACGTGTGTTAGCTGGGACACAAATGTCAGCCGGGCGTTCAGTGAGGGACCATCTATAGAAAGTCCTGGACGGATTGGAAGGAGCACGCAGTGGCGGGGTCAGATGGAGTGCGGGGTGGGGGGCGGGGGGTGTTGAAGGAGTGGTTGGGAATGGGAGGAGGACATGCTCAGTGTTTTCAGAACTTCTACAGGTTGTATTCTTGGAAGAGAAACAATTCTATATCTGGTGGTAAAATACATTACCAGCAAGTCGTCTTACACACACCGACCTGCTCCACTTCCTCCCTTCCTTCACTCTCTTCTTTCCCACAACAGGTGAATACCAAACGCTTCTCCTACCGATCAAAAGGCCGCTTACAAAATTGATGAAACACGTTGCTCGAGATGTACAGTAATGTTCATAAACAAAAGAGACAAAGATGAAAAAAAAAGACAAAATCGCGTTCTCTAGTTTCTCATTCAACTTAGTTCAGTTTGAAATACATTCTGTTTGCAAGACAAACAAGATATGAGTTGTGTTCAAAGCTTAGAGGTCCACGGAGAAAGCCTTTTTAAGGATGTTTTAGCCATGTTTCCCCGCATGCACCAGGAATAGTACCGTCCTCTGATTGTTGGGCGTAGCGATCGAAATGTTTCCCTCGTAACAACTTAGCAGATTTGAGATCAATGAAACTAAGTACCGCCATTTCCCTTCCCACCCCCTCCCACGCTCAACACATAACCGCTGAACAAGAAGAAAACCGGCGCTTGTGCCCCTCTCTCTCTCCCCTTCTTCTCTTGTCCTGTAGTGCTATAGAAATCTGAACCCCTCCCCCAACCCCTCTCCCCTTTCATGGACAAGGTGTTCAACTGAAAACTAATCTTCCCTCACATACATTACATTTGCGGAATGTACACTAGACTGCGTAACTACTACCCCAGCTTGAAACTGTGATGGGACGAAGGACAGAAGGCAGTCAAGTATTGGTTGATCCCTTGTGTGAATACTGTTTGATGCATGGAGAATTTAGACACCGTTGTCTTTTGGAGCGATGCCCCATCTACAGAGCTCTCTCAATAACGTTATCTATCCACACCATCCCCTTCCTAACTGCCCCACACTCAGCCTCATCTTGGGGTGCCTTTGTACAGTCACCAGGCTACAGCTATATCTACCAGGTTGCCATGAGGCCACCCGTAACAAGAGATCCTGCATTACCGTCGAATCGTTTTGATGGTGTTTCAGTGGTGTCTGTTTTTATCAACAAGTATCACTGCGTAGTGGAAGAGGTGGATCTGAGTAAACGTAATAAAAACAGACACTGCTTGTCTGGATGTCTTCGGATTGCTTTTAGAGGCAGAATTTTTTTTCTCTCTCATCCTCAGTGTTCTTTCTATATTGCTGTATTCCCATGCTGCTCATTCCGTCTGTATAATGTACAGCTGCCTCTAGTCTCTTCCTGTGGCGGACACCACAGTGGGTTTCATCTGTGTCACATTGACACTGGACCAGCCAGCCACAAAACAGCCTGCACTGCTGTTGGCTTGCTTTGATGGCGTTCAGTGCAGTGCCTGTTCTGATTCAGCATGTGCAGGACATTCTGATTCAGCATGTGCAGGACATTCTGATTCAACATGTGCAGGACATTCTGATTCAACATCAGGACATTCTGATTCAACATGTGCAGGACATTCTGATTCAACATATGTAGGACATTCTGATTCAACATGTGTAGGACAGTCTGATTCAACATGTGCAGGACATTCTGATTCAACATGTGCAGGACATTCTGATTCAACATATGTACGACATTCTGATTCAACATGTGCAGGACATTCTGATTCAACATGTGCAAGACATTCTGATTCAACATGTGCAGGACAATCTGATTCAACATGTGCAGGACATTCTGAATGCAGGACATTCTAATTTCACACATGCAGGACATTCTGATTCAATTTATGCAGGACATTCTGATTCAACGTATGCAGGACATTCTGATTCAACATGTGCAGGACATTCTGATTCAACACACGCAGGACATTCTGATTCAACATGTGCAGGACATTCTGATTCAACATGTGCAGGACATTCTGATTCAACATGTGCAGGACATTCTGATTCAACATATGTAGGACATTCTGATTCAACATGTGCAGGACATTCTGATTCAACATATGTAGGACATTCTGATTCAACATGTGCAGGACATTCTGATTCAACATTTGTAGGACATTCTGATTCAATATGTGCAGGACATTCTGATTGCAGGACATTCTAATTTCACACATGCAGGACATTCTGATTCAATTTATGCAGGACATTCTGATTCAACGTATGCAGAACATTCTGATTCAACGTATGCAGGACATTCTGATTCAACATG
This sequence comes from Conus betulinus, assembly GCA_016801955.1. Lineage (NCBI taxonomy): Eukaryota > Metazoa > Mollusca > Gastropoda > Neogastropoda > Conidae > Conus > Conus betulinus. The sequence continues at coordinate 685,800 of JADBJO010001044.1, read as the reverse complement.
TGCAGGACATTCTGATTCAACGTATGCAGGACATTCTGATTCAACATGTGCAGGACATTCTGATTCAACATATGCAGGACATTCTGATTCAATATATGCAGGACATTCTGATTCAACAAATGCAGGACATTTTTTTTATTAAAAAAAAAACAGGAAACAACGATCTTTGCCTAATCTTTGAGCTAGACCCGATCAAGCGTAAAGGAATAGGCAGTCCTTGTTGGTTTGAAAAGGGGACATGTGATTATATGTTGCGGCAGAGTTGCACAAGATATGTTAACTTCGCGCGCCTGTTCTAGTTACATCTGAGATCAAAACCCAGGGCTAGTTCACTTGTATATCTTGGGGGACGGGAGGAGCATGTGTCTATATAATTGTTGATTGTGTTGGCAAAAAAATGAAAAAAATTAGGTTTCTGACTGTTAATGAATCAATAAAAATGTTCGTCTTTCAGTATAAAAGCATCTGAAACATAGCGCTGATTAGTGTAAAATGACAATAATGCTTGGTTTAAGTTAACATTTCAACCTTTGGGAATTCTATCTTTGTACTATTTCCATTGGTTTTCTTTTCCATCTGTTTCCTTTAGTTCAAATGGTTCCTAGGGTAAAAAAAAAAAAAAAAAAAAAAAAAAAAAAAGAAAAAGAAACACGAACGTCATTTACAATTCAACTCCGTAAATGTAACTAAACATTGATTTTGGCGTCTTTGTCTAATCCGCGTTTCCCTCTCTAAAGTTTCCATTCCATTAAATGTCACGTTTACCCAGGCTTTACTTCCGCTAATTTCCGGCAATCGAT
>JADBJO010001044.1:672500-680000 GCA_016801955.1 Conus betulinus | reverse complement strand
TGCAGAAAAAAAAAAATGTGTCTGCTCTTCCGTGCCACTTTCAAGGCATTTCACGCACGCCGCTCGTTCAGGCTCCCCATCCCCGTTCACAGCCTGGCCATCCCCGTTCACAGCCTGGCCATCCCCGCTCACAGCCTGGCCATCCCCCGTTCACAGCCTGGCCATCCCCGTTCACAGCCTGGCCATCCCCGTTCACACTGCCTGGCCATCCCCATTCACAGCCTGGCCATCCCCGTTCACAGCCTGGCCATCCCTGTTCACAGCCTGGCCATCCCCATTCACAGCCTGGCCATCCCCGTTCACAGCCTGGCCATCCCCGTTCACAGCCTGGCCATCCCCGTTCACAGCCTGGCCATCCCCGTTCACAGCCTGCCATCACAGGCCTGGCCATCCCCGTTCACAGCCTGGCCATCCCCGCTCACAGCCTGGCCATCCCCATTCACAGCCTCCCCGTTCACAGCCTGGCCATCCCCGTTCACAGCCTGGCCATCCCCGTTCACAGCCTGGCCATCCCCCTTTACAGCCTGGCCATCCCCGTTCACAGCCTGGCCATCCCTGTTCACAGTCTGGCCATCCCCGTTCACAGTCATGGCCATCCCTGTTCACAGCCTGGCCATCCCCGTTCACAGTCTGGCCATCCCCGTTCACAGCCTGGCCATCCCCGTTCACAGCCTGGCCATCCCCGTTCACAGCCTGGCCATCCCCGTTCACAGCCTGGCCATCCCTGTTCACAGCCTGGCCATCCCCGTTCACAGCCTGGCCATCCCTGTTCACAGCCTGGCCATTTCCCCGTTCACAGCCTGGCCATCCCCGTTCACAGCTTGGCCATCCCCGTTCACAGCTTGGCCATCCCTGTTCACAGCTTGGCCATTTCCATTCACAGTCTGGCCATCCCTGTTCACAGCTTGGCCATTCCCGTTCACAGCTTGGCCATTCCCGTCACCGCCCCGTCACTGACAGTCCACAAGGAGCAGTCAATAGTAAGTCGTCTTGAGGTAACTGTCACAGGAGATACCGCATTGCTGCCGAGCGCTTTGGCGGCGTTCTGGTGCCTGTTTTGATCCAGCCTATGCAGGACACCACCCACAAAGTCTCCAACCGAGGACAATAACTGGTTAGTCGCTGAGTCAGCGTGAGCTCTCCCTTCAAAGGGCGCTGCCTCATCCGCTCAAACAACTGTCCCTGTGAACTCTCCGTTGCAAGCGACCTACACACGAATTTCGGCATTGGTGTAGGCATAGAGATTTTGAAACTGAGGTCAGCATGACAACAGGGCATGAAGGGCCACAGACTGGAAAAAAAACCTGATTGGTGAGGATGAGAATGATGATGAAGGCGATGCTTAGGATTTCCATTCTGGTCTTAGACTGCATGACAGCGCTGCACACCACGCTAGATGTCATAATATATCCCGGAGTCAACTAGACCAGACTGATACAGAGACCTGTAATATTGGTCAGAAATTCAGAGCAACGCACACACAGATACATTCATGAAGTGAATGAATATCGACCTTGTGGCCTCAGTCTCAGTCTTTCGCACACACGCGCGCGCGCCCGCGCGCGCACGCTCGCGCGCACGCACGCACGCACGCACGCACACACACACACACACACACACACTGTAGCAAAAGCAATAGCGCAAGCATTGTTAGCTAAGTCGGCCAGGGCAGAAAAATCTCACAAAGAAATGGCTCTGAGAGAATCGAACCTACAACCTCACAACTGTTTGTCCATGACGCTAATGACAATGTATGGTAGCTAACGCCCTCACGACTGTTGTCCATGACGCTGACAATGTATGGTAGCTAACGCGAAAATGTTTTAAACCCTTTAGTACAAATTCCTGGTAGTCTCTGTGGAGGGGGTGGGCTCGGAAAGAGGGGGATGGAGATGGACGGTGGTGATATACAATAAACAGCCGCGGCACAGGGGTCAACTGCGTTTATCATATGCCAGCCAAGATCATTGGTAATTTAGGACCACAGCAGCTTTGTGCAGGGTTGTCACGCTCATGGTTGTTTCTGTGTTGAGGAGAGGAGAGGGAAGAGCGAGGGCGGGCAGCGGTCTTCTGCACGAACTATGTGCACACTTGTTTGTGTGCTGTGTGTGCAGGTGGGGAAGAGGAATGGTAGGGAGAATCCACGGTTGCACAGGAAGATGGAAGGGGAAGGAGGGGCTTGAGGGAGGGGCAGGGGTCGAAGGAATGCCACACGTGGTGGTGAATTGAACGTGGAAGGCAGTGGTTTGTCTTTTTGTCCTTTCATTGGTTGAACGAAATATCTGTGTCAAATGTGGGTTTTTGCGTGCACGCGTGAGTGCCTGGTGGTTGTGTCGCTTGTGCGTGCAGGCTGTGTTGATGAGTGCGTGCGTGCATGCTTGCAGGAGTTTGTGGGCGTGGGTTTGTGGTCATGCATGAGCGTGTGTGGCGCGCGCACTCCTGCGCGCGCGCGCGTGTGTGTGTGTGTGCGTGTGCATGTGTGTGTGTGTGTGTGTGTGTGTGTTTGTGTGTGTGTGTGTGTGTGTGTGTTGTTGTTGTTGTTGTTTGTTGTTGTTTGTTGGTTATGTAAAGCGCTTTGAGTCCTAATTTTCAGAGAATATGCACTCTACAAATTAACATTATTATTATGATTAAATGTCAAATCATGCGCGATTGTGGAGAATTTGTGTGTGCACATGCTACGATGATGATGATGATGATGATGATGATGATGATCATCATCATCATGATCATCATCATCATCATCATCATCATCATCATCATCATCACCATCACCAAGGAGGAGGAGGAGGAGAAGGAGGAGGAGGAGAAGGCGGAGGAGGAGAAGGAGGAGGAGGAATTTTTAAATCAGACTTCATTCATCATTTCATGTTTAATATCATCTGTCTGTCTATATATCTATCCATCAATCTGTCAATCCATCTGTCCGTCTGTCTCTCTACCTGTCTGTCTGTCTACCTATCTGTCTGTGTACGTGTCTGTGTCTGCCTATCCGTCTGTCTGTCTTTCTGTCTGTCTATCTATCTACGATCTCTTTTTCCAATTTCTATGTATGTATTTTAATGTATTCATTTGATTTACTGTATTTGATCAGACCATTTTTTCATACATTTCCTACCACAAATGCGTCCGTAGACAAGCATGTGTGCATACATAGTGTACACCACACACACACCACACACACACACACACACACACACACACACACACATACACACACACACACCACACGCATACATACATATACGCGCGCGCGCACACACACACACACACACACACACACGCGCGCGCGCGCGCGCGCGCGCACACACACACACCTGAAACTGTAGCAAAAGCAATAGCGCAAGCATTGTTAGCTAAGTATCCAACTGGTCAGCGTGTTGGCTTCAAGTGTAGGTGAAACCATCTGCTGAGTAATGTGGAAGAGTTCCTTTTCCCAAATCTTCCATTTGTGTATTTGTCGAGCTATAGAACCTGCACAGAGAAGGAGATGGGAGGACATCATCAGTGAATGGACTGGCCACAGCAACTCTCCTAAGAATGTCTGAGAACCGGGAGGAGTGGTGGTAGCTGATGGCAAAGTCTTCTGCGGCGCCCCAACGGTCTTCGAGACTCCGGGATAGAAGATACGTGAAGAACCTGCACACTGTGTCTCAGCGCTCAGCAGATCTGGTGTATGGACAAGTCGGCACACAGGGATGTCCCCTCGATGAAACTGAAACCGGAACTCTTGTTGACATTCTTTGATTCTGTTCTCTGCTTTTCTTTTCTTTTTTTTTTTTTTTTTTTTTTGTTTTTTTTTTGTTTTGTTTTGTTTTGTGTTTTGTTTTTGTTTGTTTTGTTTTGTTTTTTTTTTTTGTTTTGTTTTTTTTTTTGTTGTTGTTGATTTGTTTTGTTTTGTTTGTTATTGTTGTGTTTTGGAGGGTATTCTTGATTGTGCTGTGCATTGTTTATGTTTTGGATTCTTGCTTTGATTGTGCTCGTTCACATTGTTGGGTCCGTTTTGCGTTATCCGAATCCCTAAAGATATTCCCCACGCCTGCCCAGTTTACTGAAAGCAGCAGTTACAGTAACCTAGCAGTTACAGGAGATGGTGGATGTGTGGTTACCCGCATAATTTCCAAAATATATAAAGCCACGATTTTTGAAATTGGGAACAGATTTAATTCATTATCTTGTTCCAACGTACATTGAATTTCATTGGGATCGAATGAACGGTTGTTGATTTACAGACAATTAAACAGAGGATGGGTCGAAATCAAAGTTCGCAAAATCTGTTCAGTTCACAAAATCATTTCAATAGTGGGTGTGGCCACCGCCATTGGCGAGACATTCCACGCAGCGACTCCTCATCGAGTTGACCAGTGTTCTGATGACCCTCTGAGGGATTCTCTGCCATTCCAGTTGCAGCATTTGGAAGAGATCCTGGCGGTCTCTGGGAGGTGGATGGTTCTCCTTCACACGTCTCCCCAACTCATCCCACATATGCTCGATGGGATTGAGGTCGGGACTATACGCCGGGAAGATCATCCTGTTGATGCCGGCCTGCACAATGAAGTTTTCGGCCACCCGGCCCTATGTGGCCGAGCATTGTCGTCTTGGAAGACTGCCATGGGTCCTATCCGTTGCATGGTCGGAACAACGAAAGGCGCCAGGATTTCATCCCGATAGCGGATGCCTGTGAGGTTTCCATCAATATGGTAGAGTGGGTGTCTTGTGGTGGAGGAGGCACCCCATACCATAACAGATCCTCCCCCAAAGGCCCTGGTCTGGCGAACAGCTGCATGCATCAATGTAACGTTCACCAACACGCCTCCAAACTCTAGTTCGGCCGTCATTGTGTTCAAGACTAAACCGCGACTCATCTGAAAAGAGGACTGGGACCACTGTTGTTGGTTCCATCTCACATGACGATGGCAGAAAGCTCGGCGAGCCAGCCTATGGGCTGCTAGCAGTCGTGGTCGAACAGCTGGGCGACGTGATCTGAGGCCGAAGTGGTGAAGACGGTTTTCGTATGGCTTGACGGCTGAGGATGGTGTTATTTGCCATACGAAGCTGCCTTTGGATGCTGGTGGAAGTGGTATCCCGCTGCAATAGGGCCTGCCTCTCGATGAACGATCTTCTCTGGGAGTAGTCTGCCTAGGCCGACCTGACCGTGGCCTCTCTTCAACAACGCTGTTGGTCGCCCTAAAAACGCTGATTCAGTCTAACAATAACTGAATGATGCACACCAAGTCGTCGCGCCACTTCAGCCTTTGCAATGCCATCTTGTATCCACGCAATCGCCCTGGTTTTGTCAAAGGTGCTAAGTTTTCTTCGTGGTGGTGGCATGGTGAGGAAAAGGGCTGACAGTAAACCAACCCCCCGCGCTTAAACAGCCAAAAAAAGGGGCATAAAACTCACTTGAGAGAGACTGCTCTTGCACGGGAAAAAAAAAGAATTTTTCATTTTACACATCTTGTGTCGCCAGCAAGCTTGATGCAAAACAGGCACAGTTAACGCAACTTTGCACTTTTTATCCCGCGCGGTAACGAGGTCACCAAGACCCCCCCCGTGCGCACTACCAGTTGACACAGGCTGGATTACACACTGCTGTGTGTGAGATTCCATCATTGGTTGCATAATAACAAAAAAAAACAATGTTTTTTGAAGGGGATGAATCAACCCCCTGTGTGCAAAGGCCTGTGCTTAACTTTATGTGACTAGTATATATATACATATATTCATTATTGCTAAATGATGTGAAAACATAGAACAGAAAAATTACGTGCTTAATACAGAGAGCATTGAGTGTACAAGAAAAAGGCCCCGCTTCATAGAAAAAAATAACAGTAATAAAAGAAAACCAGTGCATGGTATTATTACTAGCATAAGCGGATGAAGAGGCCTAAGCATGAAAGGGACATAACTTCTGTCAAGGCGCGCTGTCCCATGCTCAGATAACTCCCCGGAGGTATATTCGTGTGTCGATTTTGAGCCAAAAGTCCCATCATGTCGAGATATCTGTTCAACAACATGGCGGCGGTTACCGTGGCGGTTGTTGGGTATGAAAAATTTAAGCGCGAGTCTGGAGTTTGAACTTCAGACAGCAAACAAGGCGAGCAGGGAAGGTCTGCTTGGCAGCGATACTTCAAAGACTCCCTTGCATCCAAAATGATCGTCATATGTCGTTGCTAAGAAACAACAAATCAACCGGGATTTCTTCAAGTATGAGTCCTTCACAGAAATCACTGCAGTTTACAGGTTTCATAAAAGAAAAAAAAACGCTAACTCATGCTTGCTCAATGAACGTAAGTTGTTAAAGAACCAAGGGCCACAACATTTTCCGAACCATGCATGTCGATAGGACGAACGTAGTGGCTTGCTTACTTCTCTCACTTTATATGCTTGTAATATTGGGCAACGAAAGATGTTCACACGGGAACATATGTTGTCACATACTGACTGTTGCACATGTCTTCGAAGTTCCGTAACGGGGATGAAATACCTTTTTGGAGTAAGTTTTCAACTTCAACATTTACATGAAATTGCTTTTTTTTCCCTCGACGATTTTAAAAGAAGGTTGCAAGACTTTTTTTTTTTCCTTTCTTTTGCTAATGTAATATAATCACCCCTCGTCTTTTTCCTATGAATATGGAAACTACATCTTACGCAGTAATTTGACAACGAATGAATTAAATCATTGAATGTATGCAAATGGTATTCCTTGAATATGGAAATTACATCCTACTCAGTAATTTGACAACGAATAACATCAAGTCATCGAATGTATGGAAATGGAATGCTTTTTTTTTTCAGAAAACGCAGCTCTCTCTCTCTCTCTCTCTCTCTCATCTCTCTCTCTCTCTCCTCTCGTCTCTCTCCTCTCTCTTCTCTCTCCTCTCTCTCTCTCTCTCTCTGTTTTGTTGAAGCTGTGTTTTATTTGTATTTGAAAGAAAAATAATAAATCACCTGCTTGTGCCAGTGCAATACGAACAGCACACTAGAATATAGTAAAGAACAATACAGTATAATCCAATAAAATTCGGCATGGTTGAACAGCAAACTAAAGCACCTTTGCGCGCTGTCATAATGACAAACAGCGTGCCCTTCCGACTGCACCGACGAGGTAAGTAGAGGTCAGGAACGCAAAGGAAAATGGATGAACAAGTTTTAAAAAATAGATGATGAATAAATACTCCGCTTTTTCCTCCTTAATTCTCTTTTACAAGTCTTTGCTAAGTCATTCATGTAATGACGGAGGAATTGTTGGCGTGCACCTTGTCCCCCCCCCCTCCCCCCCCCCCTCCCCCCCCCCCCCCCCCCCCCCCCCCCCCCCCCCCCTTACAACGGTGTTCAACAGATAGATAGATAGATAGATAGATAGATAGATAAAAAAAAAAAGAAAGAAGGAAAGAAAAAGAAAAATGCAGTTTGAAATTGTCAATGGTGGATTATAGCAGAAAGAGAAAGGCAACGACTGTACTGTGGATGATGAAGGTGATGATGATGATGATGATG
>JADBJO010001044.1:662500-667500 GCA_016801955.1 Conus betulinus | reverse complement strand
GTTTGTAGTGAATGTAAAACTTCGTCAGTATAAAGGAACAGGGAGGAATCCCTTCCCTCCTTCCCAAAAGAAGGACATCTCTCATGTCTGCTGTATTCATTCAGTTATACTGTCAGGGCTGGGAATTAATCGAAAACAAACGGTGGTCTGTATATACAGCAGCATATAGAAAAATACCCCTCCTCTTACCACATAAACAGAGCTGCATTAGGAACATTTAAAGACTTCATCTTCATGTTTTGTTTGAAATATTACAATCCTGCAGCCAATATATATTCTTTTCTCTCTCTCTGAGCATGGCTTCGGCAGCCAGCCTTTGGTGAAGTCCCGTGCTGTTTATGTTTGTAGTCTCCCTGGTCACCAGCTCTGGCGGGTGTGAAAGAATCCTTGAAGTACGTCTTTGGTCTGTTTACGAATAACCATACGAGAAAGTGTGCGTGGGTGGATGAATATTAGAAGGTTAACCTAATAGTTGATCTGGGAGAGTGAGAAGCTTCACACACTTATTCTGCCACACACTGCTGAGATTCGATCCACATACCTCCAGGACAAAAAAAAATGATAATCCGAATGCTTAGCCATCAGGCCCATCGGGTCTGGAATGTAGCTACAGTAGATTTCCGTCTGAATCTTTGATGTGATTGGGTTGAAACAGCAGTTGCCAATGGTCACTTTTTTCTCTTTTTATTTTTTTTTTTTTCGGGGGGGGGGGGGGGGGGGGGGAAACAGCATCGATTTCAGCCATGCCTACGAAGAGTGCAGTTCTATGAAATGCTACTCAGTGTCTTGCTCTGATGGGTGGTCTTGATGGCAGAAAAGGACCAAAGGGGACAGAATATGACCCGAAAACTTCTCCCTAATGATAACACAGTTGCAGCTTGTCTACATGACATGCGACCCCATGCTCTGTCTCTGTCCGTCTCTCTGTCTGTCTGTCTGTCTGTCTGTCTACGATTCTACCCTCTCTTCTCTGTATCTGCAGCCTGACTCCTACACCTCTGTTGTGTTATTTATATTTATCTGTCTCTACAGATATCTGTATGTCAGCATATTTGTGCATTGCATGGCACAGCCTGCGGTTAGTTTGAATGGAGAGAGAGAGAGAGAGAGAGAGAGAGAGAGGAGAGGGAGAGAGAGAGAGAGAGAGAGAGAGGAGACACCACCAGTTTCATTCCTCGTCCCGCCCCCTCCATGTCAAGACAGGCTATTTATGTTTTAAAGCTCATCTAATTCCTTGAACACTAATAAATTCAGCAAACTGACAGTATTTTCTTCCTTCCCGTTGACTTCACACATCGTTCTCTGTACAGCTAGCGTTGTGAATGTTTCCTGTCGTTGGAGGAACTTCACCGTGGCTGGCCCTGAGGCCAAGCGACTTGTGTAGGCTGGGATGCCGTGGTCATTCCTCCAGGTCGTGGTTCATTGTGTTTCCCATTCGTTAGCGTGCTGCTGTCTGAGAGTCTGCTTAGCTCTGGTCACGCTATGTGGAGGACGGTGGCCGCTCAGTTAGGCAGAACGGTGAGGGATGGGCACACACATCTTCTGTCTCTCCTGGGGTCTGTTTCTCCTCTCTGTTATTGGGCTTGGTTTATACGTGTCTTTTAGTATAATGTTATGCCTGCTTTTGTGCGCTGCAGTGGAAGAGAGGAAGTTCAAAGTGCAGGATGAAGGATTCGAATGATTCATAAATATAGATAAGGAGAAAAGAGAACTGAAAGAGGAGAGAGAGAGAGAGAGAGAGAGAGAGAGAGAAGAACAGAGAGAAGAAGAGAAGAGGAGGAGAGAGAGGGAGAGAGAAGAAGAAGAAGAAGAAGAAGAAGAAGAAGAAGAAGATTTTTTTTTTTCATTAAGGAAGGAAAGAAAAAGGCAGAAGCAGCAATTTTGTTTTCATCCAGCATCCGGTGACGTAAAACGTAAAAAAAAAAAAAAAAAACTCTTTATACAATGACGCAGAAGAGAGAGAGAGAGAGAGAGAGAGAGAGAGAGAGAGAGAGAGAGAGAGAGAGAGAGAGAGAGAGAGAGAGAGAGAGATACTACTAACCTGCAACAAAGAATCGTTCAGCAGAATCGTGTGCCAATATTGAACAGGGAATCTTAGCCAGGAGGAAATGTTCTTGTCTGATTTAGCAATTTATGATCTGTCGGTGTAACCGCACTCTCTTTTTTTCCCAGCACAGTAAACAACAAACAAACAAACACACACACAAACAAAAAGAAACAAACCAAAACAAAACACACACACACAAAAAATTCACCGAGTCAGGAAGAAACCCTGTGCATGCATGACTGTACAACGTAACGGAAACCGAAATATACATCACTCACTTCTTAGATATTTTGCGTGTGTAAATCAAACAATGGGTGGCAGACTCCGTTGATTTCACACTTCACTCATCTTCCTGAGAGTGCTTCCATTGACAGTTGCTTTCATGACGTCTTATCTTTGGTCTGTGAGCACCAACGACACAGAATGTGGAACTGGTTTACTGATGTTTTATCCTGTTTGTATGGAATAAGGTGGAACGAAAATGAAGCAAAATAAAACGGTAATGAAAAAAGAACAGTTCGAATATTTACATTTATTAAGAAAAAAGACTTTCTTTTACGTTTGAAACAACACAGCAAAAACAAAAAATTAGCAGTACTCAGTATATTTGACCAGTTTTGATGTTGAGGGCGAACCACGTGAAAGGTGTTCAGTTTTGTAACGCTCTCACTCCTCTTACTCCCTACTGCCACTTTTCATCCTATGCACCTCCATCTCTCTCTCTCTCTCTCTCTCTCTCTCTCTCTCTCTCTCTCTCTCTCTCTTCTCTCTTTTCTCGTGTGAACTCATCGACCCTTTACTCTCATGTATTATTTTTGGATTGCTTTGTGTCAGTAAGCGTGGTTTGGTTTCAGTGAATTAGTCTATTAATGAATGATTACTTTTATGCTATGTATGAAATGACGTCGTTGTATTTTCTCCATGTTTTGCTCTATAGTGGGGTTGGTGTTTTAAAAAAAAAAAAAAGGCCAGTGGTGGTTCATTCCGTTTTCCCTCAGCAAAGCAAATTTGTTCGTTTGTTCGGAATTTCTGCCGGTTCTCTCTTCTCTTCTCTTCTCGTCTCGTCTCGTCTCTCTCTCTCTTCTTTATCTTCTCGTCTCGTCTGTTCTCTTCTCTCTTCTCGTCTCTTCTCTTCTCATCTCTCTCTTCTCTTCTCTCTTCTCGTCTCGTCTCGTCTCGTCTCTTCTCTTCTTCTCTCTCTCTCTCTCTTCTTCCTCTCCTCCTCTCCCTCCCTCCATCATTCCCCGCTCTCTTATATTTAACGTGTCCACTGTTTGTTTGTATGTCTGTCCCGATTTTCTTATTTTCCTTCCACAAATGAACGGTTTTCGTCTTCTCCTAATCTGGCATGGAAATTCATAAACACACTGGACATATCAAGAGTTAATAACCTTTGCCCTGGAAAGTCGCACCTTTCGCATTTTTTTAAATGCGACAAAAATACAACTATATTGCAAAGCGTTGTCGGGATTTGATGAATGTGTAAGGGAAAGGGAAGGTGGCAGGGGGGGGGGGGGGGGGGAGCGGAAGAGAACAGGAGGAGGGATGAGAGAGGGGAGACGGAAAAAGAGGGAATGGGGGGGGAGTACACGCCATGAAGGGGGGGGGGGGGGGGGGGGGCTTATGAATGGACAAGCATCGTGGGTCTCCATGGACCCCTACTTTTTGTACAGGAAAACAGCCTTGCAGTACATCGTGGGTCTTCATAGACCAGTACTGTTTGTATAGGAGTACATCGTGGCTCTCCACAGACAATACTTTTTGTATAGGAGTACATTGTGGGTCTCCGTGTACCAACACTCTGTATAGGAAATAGTCTTGCACTGAGGGTCGCCAGCGACCCATGCTTTTTGTATAGGAATTTAAAAAAAAAAAAAAAAAAACCTCACCGTTGATGCCCAGGGACCCATATTTTTTCCTGAAGGAATAAGATTCTTGCCATCGGTTTGTTTGTGTGTACTCCTTTGTTTGGTAAGGACCATGCTTCAATGGCAAAGTGATAAATTTTGAGGAGGTACCTCAAAAAAACGGAATCGGTCATCAAATGAGGTTCACGACTGTAGGTCATGTGATTGCCATGACGTTCGGCGAAGGTTAACTGCAGGTCAAAGGGGGATAAGAATGGTTGCTTGAAACACTAGTAGTTTGTAATTTCTCTAATGCAATGGTCTGAAGCTTTGTTAATTCTTAGATTATCACAATACTGTCAATCTGAACTAGATAACCAAGTCGTTAGCACTTTTTTTTTTTTTTACCTTCGCTTCCCTATCCGTTAGTTGTGTTTGTCCGTCTGTCTGTCTGTCTGCAGGAATATGCAACAAGTCCTGAATCAGTTTGAACCAAACATTTTTTTTCCTGTCCCAACCTCTGCGCCACCTCAGAGGCAGTGCACCCACGCCGCTCATTCCGACACCCCGTCCACGGCCACAGCCTGGTCGGCCCCGCCGCAGCCCCGGCACCGGCAATCCACAGGAAGCAGTCAATGTCAAGTCGTCAAGAGGCAACCCACCGGAGGAGACACTGCAGTGCTGCCGAGTCACTTCAGTGGTGTTCAGTGGCGCCTGTTCTGATACGCAGGACACCACCTACTAAGCCCCCTACTCACAACAATAATTGCTTAGTTTCGGAGCCGGCGTGAGTGAGCTCTCCCTCCGGAGGGCGCCACCACGTCCCTCCAACGACAGCCCCCATGGACTCGCCGATACCGGTGACCCCGACGGAACCAAAGCAAGGCCACAGACGTGGAGAGGACATCGAAACTAAGGTCACCATGAGAGCAGGGCATGAAGGGCCACAGAATTTGAGACATTTTTTTATGCTGATCGATGAGAATGAGGATGATTAAGATGATGCTATTTCCATTTCGGTCTTAGACTATATGACAGAGCTGTACTGTACGCTTCCTTTCATAATATATCCCGGCGTCAACCAGGGCCGAGAGATACAGGCACCT
>JADBJO010001044.1:652500-657500 GCA_016801955.1 Conus betulinus | reverse complement strand
GCGAATGTATAGTGGATATCTTCCCTGTTTCACCATAGCACATGTTATTTGAGGAATGAAGAGGTATATTTAAGAGACGTTTCATGGCATAAGTATGAACCTTCTCCATTTGCTTATTTTCGTTAATGCCCCAAACTTCTCCTGCATAAGTGAGTACGGGCTCAATTTGAGAGAGAGGAGAGGAGAGAGAGGAGAGAGAGAGAGAGGAGAGAGAGGAGAGGAGAGAGAGAGAGAGAGAGAGAGGAGACTTAACGAGCAATACATGACAAACATTGAAGAGCAAGAGATATGATAGACCAACACAGAACATAAAAAGGCTCTATATATTTGGATTCCTGTCATCCTTTTACATCTGGTACAATCAGATGCTCACAAATTTGGCCAAATGGATGTTATTCTTGCCTTCCGGTGCGGGCAAACAGTTGAGATAACACATCGTTTCTTTCCTTCTTTTCTTTCTTTTTCTCTTACCATCGCCAGGAAAAAAAAAAACCGTCACAGAAGAAGAAGAGAGAGAAGACGAGAGAGAGGAGAGAGAGAGAGAGGAGAGAGCGAGAGAGAGGAGAGAGAGAGAGAGAGAGAGAGGGAGAAAATAAATATATTTTGCAGCTTGGTTAGACCGGTACGAAAACGAACACCAGCGTGCATCTAGGTTTTGTTGGGTAGAATGATGCTTTCTGGTGTGAACCCTTTCCCTCCAACGCATGAATAAGATTACCTTCAATCTGCCTCTGACCTGATGTTGTCTGTTTGTCTTTGCCCTGGTCAGCTGCGTGCCATGATCTCTCTAGTATGATCTCTCTCTTCTCTCTCCTCTCTTCTCTCTCTCTCTCTCTCTCTCTCTCTCTCTCTCTCCAGTTCATTTTCATGTCATCTTTCTCTTTTTATGCTAATCATGCGAAATTCCTTTTCATCCTAAGTTCCTTCTTTCAGCTTCTGGTTTTGTTTTCATCCCTGTCTTTTCTTCTGTTTCTGTCTTTCAGTCTGGTCTTCTAGTCTGTTCCTCCGTCTCTCCAGTCCCCCCCACCACCCCCCCCAACCCCCCCCTCCCCCACCAGAGATTATGTATTAACCCTCTGATCCTTGTCTCTCTCTCTCTCTCTCTATCTCTCTCTCTCTCTCAATCTCTCCTTATGTATTCAATTTTCCTTTTGTTTTTCTCGCTTGTTTGAGGTAAATCTTTCCTGGGTCCATTAGTTTTTGTTCTCGTTTCGTTCACATCGTTTTTGTTTTCTTTCATCTGGACTTCATTCCTTTATTTCCTTTCCACTCTCATGTGTTCTTGATCGTGTGTGCAAACCTTAGCTCCTGAGTCCTTCCCATTGGCTGAAAGAGACAGACAGCAGACAGGAGACAGACAGAAATAAAGAGGCAGACAGAGGAGGAGGAAAGAGGCCAGAGAGAGAGAGGAGGCATGGAGAGAGAGAGAGGAGAGAGAGTAGAGAGAGGGAGAGAGAGAGGAGAGAGACAGAGAGAGACAGAGTCAGACAGACAGACAGAGAGATAGACCAGACGAGGAGACACAGGAGAGAGACAGGTTGAGAGGATTAATAAAGGAAGAGAAGATTGTTAACGCGAAAGGAAGCAAACGGAATGACGGAGGAAGAACGAGGATGTGCCAGACCAACACGGAACATGGAACACTCCGTGTGTTGTGTGGAATTCAGTCGTCATTGTGTGCACTGGTGTTTTCTTCCGCATCGGGTGGAATCAAATGGCCTCAGATTTGGCCCAAACCGATGATATTTTGCTATTGCTATTGTTGCTTTGCTTTAGGCTGAGCATATGATGAGAAGAGACAGAGAACGAGACAGACAGAGGGACAGAGGACAGGACAGAGAGACAGAGAGAGATGTTGAGGGGGTCAGGAGCATCGGGGTTTGGTTTGGGGGGGTGGGAAGTGATGAATGTGCAGTGCGCAGGTCTATGCACTGAAAGGAAACGAAGAGGCGCGATTAGTTGACTTTCTTTCCAGACTGATGTGTTCTGGTGTGGTGTTGTGTCCATCTGGCAGAAATCGGATAACCTTCTTAGGTGGTTCTGACAGACGTCGAGAGTGCCCCTGGCCCAGCGTGCAAAATACATGTTTCAGTTAGGCTAGCTTTGTTGATCTCTCTCTCTCTCTCTCTCTCTCTCTCTCTCTCTCTCCTCTCTCTCTCTCTCGCTCGCTCTCTCGCTTTTCTCGCTCTCTCTCTCTCGCTCTCTCTCTCTTTCTCGCTCTCTCTCTCACTCTCTCTCTTCCTCACTCTCTCTCTCTCTCTTCTCGCTCTCTCTCTCTCTCTCTCTCCCTCTCTCTCTCTCTCTCTCTCTCTCTCTCTCTCCCTCAATTCCTCAATACATGCCTCTCCTAGCCTTAAAGCCCAAAGCTTTGTATTACATGTAAAGCAAGGCAGTGGTGAAAATAACATCCCATCTGGCCCAACTTTGAGGGCATCTGATTCTGGCAGATGCCAAAAGAAACAGCAAGGTGCACAATGACGACTGGAATCCCAAACGTGCTATTCGATCTATGCACCGTAATGCTCCTTATTACTCCAGCCTGCGCCCCCCTCCACGCCCCCCCCCCCCCCCTCTCTCTCTCTCTCTCTCTCTCTCTCTCTCTCTCTCTCTCTCTCTTACCGAATCGGAAGGCTTGAAGGGCCGAAGAAAATGCACATGGTAGAGAACACGTGGGAGAGGAAAGGAAGCGCGAAAGACGAAAGTTAGACGAAACAAAAACAAAAACGACGACGTAAATGAAAAAAGAAAAACAAAAATGAATGGCTCTACGACAAATGTATCCAAAACAGAGTAAAAAAAAAAAAAATAAAATGAAAATAAATACAGGATGAGAGAGAGAGGGGTGTGCAAGGGAGGAAAGCGGGGGAGGGGGGGGGGGAATGAAGAGAGAGGGAGACACACAAAAAAGAGCAGACAGAGAGAGGCAAAAAGAGAGGGACAGAAAGAAACCGAGAAAGAGAAATAAAGGAAAGAAGGATGAACAAAATTTATTTGATTAGACAGAGAGAAAAAAAATGACCCAAACATTAAGGAGGGAGAGCAGAAAGAGGGAGAAAGGGGACAGACAGACAGATAGACAGGCAGACCGATAGACAGGCAGACCGATAGACAGGGCTATCGTTGCTGGAACAATTGCACGCAGGACCGGGCAAAGTAGGCATCAGTCAGGCAGACAGAAGGTTATTGGATTCTGTTGGAGGGAAATGGTTGACACCAGAAAGCATCATTCTACAACAGAAACCTAGATATACAGCCGCTGTTTGTTTCTGTACTGGTCTGACCACGCTGAGAAGTTTTTTTGGGTTTTTTTTTTTTTTTAACTGAGGATTAACTGCTACTCAGTCACCACTCCTCTCTCTCTCTCTCTCTCTCTCTCTCTCTCTCTCCTCTCTCTCTCTCTCTCTCTCTCTTGAAATGATCAAAAAGACTGAAGTAGGACCAAGGTATTGCATTGCGCACGCCTGAGATTTAGCCACGTGGTACAAAAGAATAATACTCTCAGTGGATATGTTTTGCAGTACTCCCATTTCTGCATTTTTCCCAGTTTCTGAGGAGGGCGTGAAAACAGACCATTCTCCGGACTGTCCAAAGTCCTGTACGCTTGGCCTAATTCCAATCTAACTTCGTTCCCAAAATCTTGATTCTCTTCTCCCTGTTATTACCAATGATCTAAAAAACATCTCTTGTATCAGACACTAGTTCCTTCAGATTTCAAAACTGTTGTTAAAACCCCTGCTCAAAAAAGTATCACTTAGTCTGAATGAATGGAAAACTTACAGATCAGTTTCGAAACTGGTTTTCTTGTCAAAAACCGTAGGAAAAAAAAATTGCTGTTCACAAAATCACATCACACCGGTCTGATTACAACTTACTTAGTGCTCACTAGTCTGCTTATAGCTGAAACTGTTCTATTTCATAACGCGTTGAACAGTAAAAAGCACCAACACCCAATAAGCATTTTACGAATTTCGGTTTATTTGTGAAAACCTTTATCAAGCATAAAAAAAACCAAGGGTCCACTAAATAACAGCCCGAAGCGCAGCATTTTTATCCTAAAACATTATTTGTCACTCCCAATTTACCAGAATTCTCACTCACTGCTTTAAAATCTTGTGTGCCCACCAGAGTTAGAGAGAGAAGAAAGGTAACAATGAGTGTCATGTGAACTAAGAACCTAGGGCAGTCAGTCAAGGCCGTCCTATCGGGGGTTCATAAAAAGTCTTTTTGAAAAAATTTCAATTTTGTGTGGTTTTGGGGCTGGAGCGTTTTCATCGCACCAGTATTCTTTCAAATGGGTTTTGCGAAGTCCCTCTTTGGTGTCATCAAATAACTGCACTTCAGTACAGGAGGTGGGAGTGGGACAGAACTTGGGTCTGTATGAAAGAAGTTGTGTTTGTTCTTTGGGTAAAAATGTGTGAGAAGACAGGAAACAGTCCTAGTTCATAACACAAATATGATACATCTGTTCTTTTGCTGTTGGACTTATCTGCGGCCCTTGATAGATATAGTTCATGAAATTCTACTCTCCCATCTTATACATGTTTTTGCTATTCAAGATGCTGCTTTGGACTGGTTTGGATCCTACATGTTCGGAAACTGTATGTTGTAGTTAAAGATCGAAAGTCGGCAGAAACTGTTCCCAAGGGCTCCTGCTGGGTCCCGTGCTGTTCCTCATGAACACAATTCCTCTCACTAGTCTGATTGGGAGATTTCGTTCGTCACGAAATCTTCGCAGACGATACACGACTCGTCATCTGAGAACTGCAAAGAACAGCTGAAACACTCCAGTAATGCTTTAAGGAAGTCACAATGTGATCGGAACGGAACAAACTGAAAGTCCATGAAGATGGAACAGGGGATATTACATTTTCTAGCGCCACTTCTGTCAGCTTTGCTCCATCTCTTCCGACAATCAGTTCACTAAACAACACCGACATTGAATTTTGTTACACAGTTCGAAATCTTGGCTTTCTGTTTCATGATGACCTGACATTAAAGCA
>JADBJO010001044.1:645000-650000 GCA_016801955.1 Conus betulinus | reverse complement strand
ATGCAGGCGGTCTGTGTGTGTGCGTGTATGTGAGAGGAGGAGAGGGAGAGAGGCGGAGAGGAGAGAGGAGAGAGAGAGAGAGAGAGAGAGAGAGAGAGAGAGCTTTTTTACGAGATGTGTTGTGTGTTTAGTGTTATTTAAGTTAGTCTTTATATGATGACATATATCTAGTCTCACCCTTGAAAACTTGTTTGCTTAGCGCCCTCCCCTCCTTAAAATACAATCTTAGCGTTAGAGCGTTAGAAGACCGACAGTAATATTCTTTTGCTTCTCTCTTCTCTCTCTCTCTCTCTCTCTCTCTCTCCTCCTCTCTCTCTCTCTGTTTGTATGTCTTGTCCCCTCCCCCCCCCCCGTCTCTCTCTTTCATTCTCTCTCTCTCTCTCTCTCTCTCGCTCTCTCTCTCGATCTCTCTCTCTCTCTCTCTCTCTCTCTCTCCTTGTTTATATGTCTGTCGGTCTGTCCCCTTGCCCCCCCCTCCACCCACCAATCTTTCTTTCATTCTCTCTCTCTCTCTCTCTCTCTCTCTCTCTCTCTCTCTCTCTTCTCTCGCTCTCTCTGTTTACACGCAGGCACAAAGGCAACGAACGCTTTCTGGAATTGTGATCCTGATCCACGGTTCACCGTATTGCATTCAAACTTCCGTGTAGGGGTCTCCCCTTAAAAGTGGAGAGGAGAGTCCCCCGGTCACTCCATGGTTTCTCCGCATAACGAGCAGGGAGGCCGTTGTCTTCACGACTGCCTGCGGGGGCAGCAGTGTGGCAGAGTTGTTCACTTTTCCCGTGTCTGCGCGTCGTTTTTGCTCACGCGCTATGACCAGAAGTAAAGAGGCCCTAGGCATCGACAGACATTGGGCGAAGAGCGATCGATGGATGTTAGCTGCTGTCTGTCTGTTTGTCTGTCTCTGTTCGTCTCTGTCTGTCTGCCTTTCTTCTGAATCTGTCTGTTTGTCTCTCTGTCTCTGTTTCTGTCTGTCTCTGTCTCTGTCCCTCTCTCTCTCTCTCTCTCTCTCTCTCTCTCTCTCTCTCTCTCTCCCTCCCTCCCTCCCTCCCTCTCTGTCCCTACTCCCCGTCTCTCTCTCTTGTTACTGTTTTTTCTTACTTTGAAAAAAAAAAACTAACATGCAAACATAACATAAAACCACACATTGATATGTTCTCTCTCTCTCTCTCTCCTCTCTCTCTCTCTCTCTCTCTCTCTCTCTCCCTCTCTCGTCTCTCTCTCTCTCTCTCTCTCTCTCTCTGTCACCCTTTTCTCTGTTTCACTCAAATGTCTCCGGGAGATGGACAGAAAGACAGAGGCAAAATGAGATGGATAGAAAGAAACCAAGAGAGAGAAAACAAGGACCTTGGATGAAAGAAATTTGGTTGATGAGAGAGACAGACACACACGGAGAGAGAGAGAGAGAGAGAGAGAGAGAGAGAGAGAGAGAGAGAGAGAGAGAGAGAGAGAGAGAGACAAAGAGAGAGAGGAGAAAGAGAACTATCGTTGTTGGAACAATCGCACGCAGGTCCAGGGCACAAAGAAGCCATCAGTCAGGCAGACAGAAGGTTATCTGATTCTGTTGGAGGGAAATGGTTAACACCAGAAAGCATCATTCTACAACAGAAACCTAGATACACAAACGCTGTTCGTTTTCTACGCTGGTTTAACCAAGCTGCGAGACATATTTATTTATGGATCGTTAACTGCCTCTCTCTCTCTCTCTCTCTCTCTCTCTCTCTCTCTCTCTCTCTCTCTCTCTCTCTCTCTCTCTCGTTTGTGACGATTTCTCCAGTGGTCTGCAAAAAAAAAAAAGGAAAGAAAGAAGAAAAGAAAACACATTATCAAACCGTTTTCACCCACAAGGCAAAGGCTAGAATAACAATACTTCTGGTCGAATTCAAGGGCATCTGATTCTACCAGATATAAATGATGACAGGAAGCCAAAATACATAGAGCCTCTACCTGTGCTGGGCTGACATAATCCGCTATTCTTGTCGACGAACAAAGGAGTTTAAAAATATAAAAAAAAACAAAAAAAACCTACAGCAAGGCTTTATTCCTTCCCAAGAATGTGTAAGTCTCTGGAGATCCAAGACTTGAGGCGAGGCTTTCTTCCTTCAGAAAAGCATGGGTCGCTGAAGACCCACGACGTACTGCAAGGCTTTATTCCTATGTAAAGACGCATGGGTCCCGGAGACCCATGACCTACTACATGGCTTTATTCCTACTCCAAAAGCATGGGTCCTTGGAGACCCACAGCGTACTTACAACTACTTATCCTTCACAAAAAGCATGGGTCCTTGGAGACCCACAACGTACTCGCAACGCTTTATTCCTTCACAAAAAGCATGGGTCTTTGGAGACTCACAACATACTCAACGCTGTATTCTTATACAAAAAGCATGGGTCCTTAGAGACCCACAACGAACTCACAATGCTCTATTCCTATAATAAAAGCATGGGTCCTTGGAGACCCACAACGTACTCACAATGCTCTATTCCTATACAAAGAGCATGGGTCCTTGAAGATCCCACGACGTACTCACAATGCTCTGTTCCTATATTAAAAGCATGGGTCCTTGGAGACCCACAACGTACTCACAATGCTCTATTCCTATACAAAGAGCATGGGCCGCTGAAGACCCACGACGTACTCACAATGCTCTATTCCTATACAAAAAGCATGGTCCTGGGAGATCCACGACGTACTCACAATGCTCTATTCCTATACAAAGAGCATGGGCCGCTGAAGACCCACAACGTACTCACAACGCTTTATTCCCCCACAAAAGGCATGGGTCCCTAAAGGCCAACGAAGTATGGCGCGTAAAACTTTATGCGAAGTACGGCGAAAGCCGTATTCAGTCTTCACTGCTTTAGATTTGTGCATGCCCCGACGAGAGATACATAAGGCTGGTATGACTTGTCAAACTGGGCTAATTTTCCGGTGACGGCTAACAGAATGATGGGTGTCTTCTCTTTACCTTTCCTTAAAAAAAGGTTAATATAGTTATCTAGTGGGGAGTCCGACTTGCAGTTCACATATACAAATAAAAAAAAATAGCCAACAAAAATGTCAGATATTGTCATCTGCGCTTATTCTCTTACGAACACCATGTTCCTTTGTCCATTATGGGTTTATCTTCCAACAAGAGAGAGAGAGAGAGAGAGAGAGAGAGAGAGAGAGAGAGAGAGAGGGAGAGGGGCATGGTGGAGGTGCAGGGGAAGGAAAGTGATTGTTGGCATAAGGGAGTGGATGTTATAATACTGGACACCTTTCAAGAGGTTCGCACAAATCCCCTAAAAACTAGTCAAATTTACTGAGTACTACTAATCTGACACTGTATTGTTTTGAACTAGAAAGCGTCTTTTTTTTATAAAAAGAAATGCTGGTATTCGAACTTTTTTTTTATTGCCATTTCTTTCGCTTGCTTTTTGTCTCACTTTATTTCATGATGATGGAATCTCCCCATCATGTCCGACGGAGGAGTAGGCAGGCAGGTCACCTGCTGATGTGGGTCCTCATGTGGGAATAAAGACCAGTTCCTGAGGCACCAGTCGTCGTCCACAGACGCTGATGGGAATGGGGGGTCCTGCAAACGATGGGTCCAGTTTTCCCGATTTCTCGTTTCCAGGGTGGCGACTGCTCTGTTGCGCTGGAATGTCTTTTGTGCGCTGGGTACACCGTTGTCCCACTGTGTTCTGTCCAGGGCGACATCTTCTCAGAGAGCAGTGATGATGTTGCAGCTTCAGAGGCTGGTCTTCAAGGTGTCTTTTTGTCTTTTTATCTCTCGAGAGGCATTCCTTGGTCACGTTGTCCTTCCTTCAGTTGTCCATACAGCAGCATCTTTTTTAAGTCTGCTGTCCTCTCATATGGACGGGTGTGTCCTGTCCATTGGAGAAGGAATTTGACAAGTATACATTCAATACCGGGTAGGCCACACTTCTTTGTTTCATACAAACAGGATAAAACATCAATAAACCCCGCAATAGCTGACTGCAAGATTCTATGTGGCCGGGGGGTCCACAGGGCAGAGAGAAGACGTCAGACAGTCAGCTGTCGATGTAAGTACCGTCAGAAAGATGAGCAAAGGGTGTTGAATCAACGGAATCTGCCAGCCATCTTTAAAAATCATACACGCTCAAATGTTCATGAAGGTAGTGATGATATGTTCGCTATGTGTTATGCCTGTACACTCATGCACGTAAAGGTGCTGTTTTTTTCTGGAGTCAGTTTTGTTTCTATTTATTTTTTCCTTTGCTTGTTTATTTACTTTACCATGGATACAGAGCATGCTGTTAAACTGACAGAGCGTAGATTGCCAAAGCAGACAAAAATATGTCTTTTTTGGTTAAGATTCCCTCTGCAACATTGGCACGCGATTCCTCCTATCAATTTAGTTTCAGGATGGCATGCGATTTCCTCTCTCTCTCTCTCTCTCTCTCTCTCTCTCTCTCTCTCTCCTCTCTCTCTCTCTCTCTCTCTCTCTCTCTCTGTGTCATGCATGAAATATCATTGTAGGTTTGTTCTTCGTATTTCCCTTCATTGGGAGCCAGATGTCAAAAAAGACAAGTGCGGCTGCTGTCCTATCTTTTCCCTCATTGAAAAAAAAAATGCTCCCTCCTCTCTCTCTCTCTCTCTCTCTCTCTCTCTCTCTCTCTCTCTCTCATCTTTTGTTTTCCTTTCTTCTCTTTTCTTTTTCTACTCTATCATTCCGCACTTCAAACTTCTTTTCCTCTTCCATTGTGGTTTTATCCAGTTGACCAGTGCACAAAAGCAGGCAAAGCATTATGCTAAGACATGCGTAAACAAAACCCGATGAAGAGAGACAACGAGGAACAGACCCCAGGAGAGACAGAAGATGTATGTGCCCATCCCTCACCGTTCTAACTGACCGGCCACCGTCCTCCACATAGCGTGACCAGAGCTAAGCAGACTCTCAGACAGCGGCACGCTAACGAATGGGAAACACAATGAACCACGACCTGAGGAATGACCACGGCATCCCAGCCTACAC
>JADBJO010001044.1:630000-635000 GCA_016801955.1 Conus betulinus | reverse complement strand
TCGTGGCAACCTGGTAGAGAGGTTTGGCTGTAGCCTAGCGACTGTGACATGACGCCTTCTGCGTGTGGCTGTATAATGGGAGAGTTGCGACGAACAGCATGAGAAAAATGTAACTGAGATGGCCAGAAAATGCGGCATCACCGTCCAAAACAACCCCTGTCAGTGCTGCGAAAGAATCTCAAAAGTCGTGATTCTGTCTACCGTCAATCTTCCAACCACAGTTTCAAAGTGGTCTAGTAAGTCACATAGTGCAGTGTACATTCTACCACAAATTTGTATGTCAGCGAAAATTTCAGCTTTAGGGATGGAACATTTTGTCCATGAACGCGAAAGTGGATTGGGGGGTAGTGGGGTTGGGGGGGGGGGGGGGGGAGGGGAAGGGTGTCGGGTGCCCACAGCGCCACTGGACAGGAGGGAAATGGCAAAGGGACGGAGGTAGCAAACCAGTTCTTGATCAGCATTTCATGTTTCAAGCGTGGGAGGTGGAGGGTGGGAACAGGCGGAGCTCAGACTTCAATGGCGTAAAGGCTGCTGACTGGATAAGTGGGGGAACATTCCGAGCACTTCACCAACCAATTGGAGACCGTTACTTCTTCGGTGCATCGAGGGTAAAAAAAAAAGACTGAACATCATCAGAACAGATTTCTCTTTTGGTTTCGGACCCTGACAGACGACAGTTTATCTGGTTTTGTGGCGAAGATGAAATGGATTTTAAGCAGGCAGAAGAGGAACAAAAAAAAAAACTACATACTGCGAAATATTTTTTCATTTTTGTCTCTTTTTATCCATAACTATTGAGATAGACAGATAGACAGACAGATAGAGAGATAGATAGATAAATGGATGGATAGATAGATAGATAGATGAATAGGCAGATAGATCGATCGATTGATGGATAGATAGATAGATAGATAGATAGACAGACAGATAGATAGATAGATAGGTAGATAGATAGATAGATAGACAGATAGATAGATAGATTGCTTGATAGATTGAAAGATAGATTAGCAGATATATGTTGGACTACATAATGCGCAAAACAGACATGATTATGAATAGACAGAAGATGAACGAAAAACTAGATACTGTGAAATCTCTTTCGTTTTTATCTCTTTTACTCATAAATGTTGAGATAGATAGATAGATAGATAGATAGATAGATAGATAGATAGATAGATAGATAGATAGATAGATAAGCAAAAGTTTGTATACTTCCTTTTGATTGTGAGGAGAGGTGCTCAGATCTTATCCGTTGTATGAAGGTGAAGAAAAGGAGGTCGTGGCACTGGGTGGATGCGTATAATGAATTATCAATGCTGTGTTTCGCCTCCAGCCTGTTTGGATATTTCACTCTTTACTCTTTATACAAATGATTGTATTGCTTCGTCTGTTACTCGTGTCATAAAGTACTCAGATGATTCTGCTTTAGAAGACCTGTCAAATTCAGATACCATTATTTTCAAGAGGTGGAACGTTTTTGTACATGGTGCAAAGAGAACTGTCTAGATTTGAATGTTAGTAATACGAAGGAGATGGTAATTGATTTTCGGTGAAACCTAGTTCCTGTCCCTCACTTCTATATCGAAAACACCAAAGTGGAACGTGTAAGTGAATATAAGTATCTGGGTTCTATTTTAGATTGTAAGCTGAAATTTAATGCAAATGCTCAATTGATCTACAAAAAAAAATGCCAATTTAGAATATGCTGTCTTCGGAAACTTCAGTCTCTTGCTGTTAAAAAGGACCTGACACATATGTTTTATCGTTGTTTTGTAGAATCGGTATTGTCCTTTGCCTTTTTATGCTGGTTTGGAAATCTCAGTGTGAACAACAAAAACATTTTAAACAGAATGGTAAATACATCTGGAAGAACTATTGGCAAAAAACAAGAACAGTTAGATCAGTTGTATGAATGTCGTGTCACACAAAAAGCTGTGAAAATTACTGCTAACAGTTCTCATGTTCTTTCAAAATTATTCTACCATCTGGACGAATGTTCCCAATTCCAAAATTCAAAACAAATAGAACTAAAAACAGTTTCGTTCCCAGGTCCGTTAAACTCCTCAATCACTACTGAACTTTCAGTAAGATCCGGTTCGGAAAGCTTGTGTGTGTGTGTGTGTGTGTGTGTGTGTGTGTGTGTGTGTGTGTGTGTGTGTGTGTGTGTAGAGAGAGAGAGAGAGAGAGAGAGAGAGAGAGAGAGAGAGAGAAATTTATGTCTGTGTGTGTCTTATCATGTGTGTGTGAGTGGGTGCGTGGATGGATGGGTGGGTGTGATTTGCGATTTGTTAAGTGTAGATCCATAGTCATTGGCCACTCTTAATTTCTCTTTGGAGATGATAAAGTGTTCTTGACTTGACTTCGCTAAATGAAACCAAGAGACGTTTCAGACCTCCTTTGATAGCCCATCCACCGTTGCTTCCCCTTCATTGCCCCCCTTCTCCCCCCCCCTTCCCTTTCCTTCCTAATCCGTCCCGGAGTTTCTATGAAAGATTCGCCGCTGAACACCTGCTTGACATTTGTCGAGTCAGACGGTGATTGTCTCGGCACACATTCCATGCAGACTACATCCACTCGAAGAACGCACGACGTACCGTGTGACACGTACGCTTTTTTATATCTGAGGTGGACCTACTTTCCGGCCATCAAACAAGAAACCGGTTAGATGTCCGATTCATTAGTGAATCGATTTTCGTGTTGGTCGGGAATATTATGAGAGGGTAGGAATAGTGTTAGCATTGCTTAAAGAAACCAGAACTGCAAACACACAGATATACAGACACACACACACACACACACACGCACACACACAGACACACAGACACACACACAGACACACACACACACACACACACACACACACACACACATACATATATATATATATATATATATATATATATATATATATATATATATATATATATATATATACGTGCACTACATACACATTCTCTCTCTCTCTCTCTCTCTCTCTCTCTCTCTCTCTCTCTCTCTCTAGCATCCCTTTACGAAGAACCTCTTTCAATGTTTTGCGGGAAGAATCCTCAGGAACTGGGCCTAGGGTCAGCATTGCAAAAACATGCAGGAAAAGTGTCAAGACAAACACACAAACATGAGGATGCGAAGAAACGGACAGGTCCCGTTACACGTCCCATCGTTTATTCCAGGCCCAGGGAGGTTGAATTCATTACCTTCATTCACGTCCAAATCAAAATATCTTCCAGCGCAGCAACACTTCACACATACACAAATAACATTTTTTTTTTTTTTTTTTACCAGAATGTAGGCTCAGCCAGCTCATAATTAAATGTGAGCGGACGCAGTTACGGGGAGGCTCACACACACACACACACACACACACACACACACACACACACACACACAGCACACAGAGCACACACACACACACACACACACACACACACACACACACACACACACACACACACACACACACACACACACACACACACACACACACACACACACACACACACACACACACGTACGCACGCGTGCACACACACACACACACACACACACACACACACACACACACACACACACACACACACACACACACACACACACTGCAAATACGTATGGCAGAAAATACATAACGAGGCAAATGAAGGAGCCACTGTATTTTCCCTGTCACGCATGCTGTGGTGACGTTGCGGCCCTGCACAGTCTATGGGGCGTGCAGCAACCTCGATTTGTTTTCAAGAAAGATGAAACCGAAGTGAATTCTGGAAGAGAGTCAGTCTGGAAGTACAAAAAAAAAGACCTGACGACGTATTCTCTATTCGGCAGTCCCATACATGCTCGGATACATGTGGGTAATCTTGTATGTATACCAGGGTTTTTGTTGAAAATGAAAACTGTCGCGAAGTTTCTTCGCTGCTCACCTTGTGTTTACGTGAAGTTCAGAGCCATGCTCACTGAAATCCCGCACACTGTCATCGCCACCATGGTCAACGCTGTACTATGTCAGTATTGTAGGACTCGGTCATCATCAGTTACCGGGAAAACACCTCTCAGGCGTCATTTGAAAACGAGGCACCACACTTCAATGGCAGTAGCAATCGTGTTTTGCTTATTTTCCATCTTCCACTCATGGATATGAAGACTCGGATTGCGCCCAAACAAGGCTAGAGATGGGAGAAGAGCAGGGGAAGGTAGGGAGGTTGGGGACAAGGCGGGGGGGGGGGGGGGGGGGAGGGGGGGAGGGGGAGGGACACACACGGACCTGAGATCCAAGCGGGACGCAATGCGTTTTGCGTTCTGTGACAGAAAGGTGTCAGATGGACTCAAACACGTGGTGTTGCCGTTCGCGGATGGAGAATTCACGGTTCATTCCAAGCCCCGGGGGGCGGGGGGGGGGGGGGGGGGGGGGGGGGGGGGGGGGGGGGGGGGGGGGGGGGTCCTGTCTCTACTGCAGTCTGGCACACGACGCCAGAAGACCTGGTTCCGTCATGCGGAATGAGGGTCTCAGTGGTCAGCTAACAGTCCAACAAAGCGCGCTGTCCACGATCCCAGTTTGCTTCATCAGACCGTGTTGTCCTTTGCGGTTAGCTCTCGGTGACTGACATTGAGCTTCAGTTAGAAACTCTCTCGGTTCTCTCTCTCTCTCTCTCTCCTCTCTCTCTCTCTCTCTCTCTCAGTCTGTCCCTCTCTCTCTCTCTCTCTCTGTCCCTCTCTCTCTCTGTCCCTCTCTCTCTCTCTCTCTCTCTCTCTCTCTCTCTCTCCAAGAAGACAATCTCCCATGACATGGGATGGATCGGGGATACCTTTCAATGTCTAACCACAGTATGGGCGTTAGAAAAGTCTGTGGTTAGCCTTTACTTTTGTTTTAAAAATGGGTAAAGTCCAGAAATGAAGGACAAACATTTACAGGGTCGACAGCTGACCTCATGAGGCGCCAGCGTACTCACCGTCCTTTTCTCAGCGTCACGGAGGAAAGCCCGCACTTCTGACGGCTCGTTGACTTGACAATG
>JADBJO010001044.1:592500-617500 GCA_016801955.1 Conus betulinus | reverse complement strand
CGAATTTAAACGTAAGCTACGTATCTAAGTTAGGCAATTTTTTTTCTAGTTTATTGGCGCTTGGCTTTATTAAGCGAAATAATGAAACATATCGCCAATGAAGGATTTTTGGCGTTCACTTTTGCGTAGAGCGTTGTAAATGAACTGTTTCCGTGTGTATCGTACACACTAGAACAACAGGCAAATGAACGTTTTATTACAGAACGGTCGACATCAACTCTTTTTTGGAGAGAGAGAGAGAGAGAGAGAGAGAGAGAGAGAGAGAGAGAGAGAGAGATCCTGTCCATATTTTCACCACATGTTTGTGGACGCGCAATGCATAACATGCATGTGTCAAGGGCTTGTGATTTCTACTTTAAAACAGCGAGGGTTGTTTTGGCTTGCACGGGACTTCCGAAATCATTCTAATAAATTCATGTGTGCGTGGAGGGGAGATATCACATTACATCTGTCGGCCTGTGTGACAACAGAATGGAGAAATCTGTATGATGTTTCATAGTCAAATCCCATTAGGCTGACTTTCTGAGAGACTCTCTCTCTCTCTCTCTCTCTCTCTCTCTCTCTCTCTCTCTCTCTCTCTCTCTCTCTCTCTCTCTCTCTCTGCACGCACACACACACACACACACATACCGCGCGCGCGCGTGTATGCGTGTATGCTCAATCACGATCAAAGGTGAGTTATAGATAAGGCGATACCACAAAATGTTAATGAAATAACTGGGGGTAAAAACAGCTCGACCATAATTGTGTAAAACTGTACAAAACATGACGTACCATGAAGCATTTGAAAACTTACATATCAAAGAAGCAAATCTGTTTCCATGTATTTCACACTCACTGGAACAACAGACACATGGACCGTTTTACCACAGAAAGGTTTGCACCAATAAGCGAGAGAGAGAGAGAGAGAGAGAGAGAGAGAGAGAGAGAGAGAGAGAGAGACAACAGACAGTCAAACAGAGAGAGACAGACAGACAGGCAGAGTGACGGAAAGACAGAGACAGAATGAGAGTTAAGGCGCTATGCTGTGTCGTTTTGCGACCCAGACATTTAAAAGTGAAACGGACTGACATGCTACTGTAGCTGTGTCAACATTTTTGCGATGGGTGTAGTTTGATCTGAAGCAACATTTTCACAATGAATGCCATTAAGCCCACTTTTCCTGAGCATTTCCTTTCACTGTGAAGGAACTTCTTCGTCGCTTTTTTTTTTTTTTTCGAAAGCCCTTCTACTTGGAGATCAGCTGTCCAGTGAAAAACGCAGTGGTCCTGTGCAGAACATCTTTGTCAGGCACGTGCAGCTTGTCCTGTGTGTCTGAGGGGCCGGCCCTCCTCTCTCAGAGAATGGTGGGTACGACTGAGCTCATGTTCAGTCTGTTTCACCCACAGAGACACAGTACGGTGTGGACAAGGGAATGGCCTGTGGTTCAGACTGCTGTCCAGCGTACACAGACAAGAGACGATAACCGGCACTCCGCACAACAAACGACGGCCGCTGGCAAGCGGCTGAGATGGGCTGTTACGGGGATTGATGATGACCACCCCTGTCTAAGCCCTGTCCGTTTTGTTCCTGTTCTTCCACGGGCTTCATGTTTCCAGCCCGTCTGCTTCTTCAGTGTCCTGGCATGTCACAGTGTGAGGGGATCCGCTGTAGCACCAGCCTGCTACTCCTGATGTCTCACCGAGACAGAGGTGACTGCCTCCAGTGCACACTTGACAAGGAAGAAGGCGACAGGGATGTCGGGCTGTGTTGCCCTGCTGATAGTGTTAGCAGCGTGGCTCAAGGCTTCCGCTCCGTAGTTGGTGCTGCACAGGTTCACTGGTAGAGCATCTGTCTGTCACTGTCCGTTGGAGTACCGGATGTACACCCCCCAAGCTCTCCTCTCAGGGTCCTGTCCATGTGGTCTCGAGACCTTGCTTCGTGGCGGTTTCTTCTCCTGGCACGGCTGGTGGTAGGTGTCTCTCCCTCATATCCCATCGTCCATGGCTGGTTGCGAGGAGAGGGACTGAAGCGTGAAGGGCGCATCGCGTTTCGCAAACAGAATAATGAGTTCCTAACTTGGTACTGTCCATCAAATTGTTAAAAACTGAGGTACCCAAGAAATCCTTGACACACTCCAGCCAGTATTGCGGTGTCTGTTTTCTGCCTTCCTCTGTTCATTGTCAACCCTGCGCGATGCCCTTGAGGTGCACTGGATACAACACAGTGTGAGTGAGATGCAGCAGTATGCATCTAGTAAAGAATTCAAATCTTGACCAGTCAGTTCCATCGTTCTTCACGTTGTGATGACGAAGCTGCTTGGCCATGCCAGGAAACGGGCGGGTAGTGAGGACGTGGAATCGTTGAAATGGCACATGAGAAGCGGGATGAGGCATGCCGGGAGGACGAAACCACAGGACGAGTTAAATCGAAATGTCAGTGTTCCAAACATAACATTCTAACGCTTTTTGCACACTTTGTCGCCAGAATGACCAGAGCTTTCCATATTCCATCAATGATGACATTTTGTTACATTAAGGCAAGCCGTTTTTGAGGAGATTGTAATGGCTGTCCCCAAAAAAGATGTGTGATAGAAATGGGAGTTGTATTCCTTCTCTCCCTCCTCCTCCCCCACCATTCTCCTCTCTGTCCTCACCTCTCCCATCGTTTGCTGACCCTGTCCTACTCGCGCACACTGTCCCCCCCCCCCCCCCCCCCTTCCCCCCATCGCCGACACGAAATTGTTAATTTTCACTCTTATAGCATACACGTGTGCTAAATGAGAAGGTGTCACACACACACACACACACACACACACACACACACACACACACACACACACACACACACACACGCACGCACGCACGCACGCACGCACGCACGCACGCACGCACTCACTCACGCGCACACACACACACACACACACACACACACACACACACACACACACACACAGAAAAGAGAGACAGAGAGACAGAGAGAGAGACAGAGAGAGAGAGAGAGAGACTGTCCATGTTTTTAGCACATGTTTAAGAACGTGTAACGCACGGCAGGCATGTGTCGAACGTGCGCTGAATTCCACATCAAAACAGCGAGTTGCGGCCTGCGCGAAACTTTCGTTATTCTGATACACTCCTGTGTGCACGGGGGTAGAAGCATTGTCATACATCCTGCGTTCTCAGCTGACAAAAAAACACTGCCATTGAGAGATCTGTCTGATACTGCATGACGAAATTCAAAAAGCTGACGTTTTAAGAGTCATTCTCTATGTCTTTGCTGAGCTATGACCATCTCTCTCTCTCTCTCTCTCTCTCTCTCTCTCTCTCTCTCTCTCTCTCTCTCTCCACACTCTGGACACGACATGTGCACACGAGTGTGTGTGTGTGTGTGTGTGTGTGTGTGTGTGTACGTACGTACGTATAACGTGTAAGCGCGCGCATCCGCGTTTGTGTGTGTATGTATGTGTGCGTGTGTGTGTGTGTGTGTGTGTGTGTGTGTGTGTGTGTGTGTGAAGAAGGGGGGTGGGGGGAGGGGGTGCCCACGTCTGCGAGGGAGCTTGTTTTTGCTCTCCCCCTCCCTTCTCTCTCTCGCGCGCCTTCGAGCTTATGTTGGTGTGTGCGTGCATATGCGTGCGTGCGTGCGTGTGTGCGAGCGTGTGTGCGTGTGCGAGCGCTCGCATGCGCTCGTGTGCTTGCGTGTGTATGTGTGTGAGTGCGGGTGCGCGCGCGCGTGTGTGTGTGTGTGTGTGTGTGTGTGTGTGTGTGTGTGTGTGTGTGTGTGTGTGTGTGTGTGTGTGTGTGTGTGTGGTGTGTGTGTGTGTGTGTGTGTGTGTGTGTGTGCGGAGAGGGAAGGGAGAAGGGGGGAGGGCCTGGGGCAAACAAACACGAGACAGAAGACATCACTCTATGTCTTTCTTCCTTTGAATGCAAGATACGTCTCTTTTGAAAACCGTTCGGTTTTGTCAAGTTTGTGCCCCCACCCCACACCCCCCTCCCCACCGGTTTGCATAAACAACGAATCGGGTTATCTCTGTTTTGCGGAAGGAACTACAACTGTTTTCACATGTCGCACAGCGCACAAGTCGTGTACATACATACATATGAGTCTGATTTGCATGCTGGGACAGGGACATGCCTACACCCAAGTGGCTGGGAGACACGGATGATGGTAGGGTGGGATGGGAGAAACGGGGATTACATTGGAGAGAGAGAGAGAGAGAGAGAGAGAGAGAGAGAGAGAGAGCCCCAGAGAGAGAGTTAGTTTTCTAAATACATAGAGAGAGAGAGAGAGAGAGAGGTTTTTGAGAGAGGAGAGAGAGAGGAGAGGGGGAGATCTTTTCAAGTGTATAAGATACTCTGTATACAAGCAGGCTAAATCCCGTCCCATCAAGGGTGCAATTTACTTGAGAGAGAGAGAGAGAGGAGAGAGAGAGGAGATGAGAGAGAGAGAGGAGTTCTAAATACTACAGAGAGAGAGAGAGTTTCTGAATACGAGAGAGAGAGAGAGAGAGAGAGAGAGAGAGAGAGAGAGAGAGATCTTTTCAGTGTGTAATAAGATACTCTGGTATACAGCAGGCTAAAATCCCGTCCATCAAGGGTGCAATTTACTGAGAGAGAGAGAGGAGAGAGAGAGAGAGAGAGAGAGGAGAGAGAGAGTTCTAAATACAGAGAGAGAGAGAGTTCTGAATACAGAGAGAGAGAGAGAAGCGAAGGGGAGAGAGAGAGAGAAGAGAGAGAGTTCTGAATACAGAGATAGAGACAGCTCTGAATAGACAGAGAGAGAGAGAGATCTGAGAGAGAGAGAGAAGAGAGAGGAGTTCTAAATACACAGAGAGAGAGAGAGGGTTTCTAAATACAAGAGAGAGAGACGAGAGAAGTTCTGAATACAGAGAGAGAGAGAGAGAGTTCTGAATACAAGAGAGAGTTCTAAACGAGAGAGGTTCTAAACAGAGAGAGAGAGAGAGAGAGAGTTCTGAATACAGAGAGTCTGAATACAGAAGAGAGTTCTAAACAGAGAGAGAGAGAGAGAGTTCTGAAGTACAGAGAGGGAGAGAGAGAGAGAGAGAGAGAGAGAGAGAGAGAGAGAGAGAGAGAGAGAGAGATCTGAATACAGAGAGAGAGAGAGAGAGAGAGAGAGAGAGAGAGTTCTAAATACAGAGAGATAAAGAGTTCTGAATACAGAGAGAGAGTTCTGAATGCAGAGATAGAGAGAGAGAGAGTTCTCAATACAGAGAGAGAGAGATTTCTAAATACAGAGAGCTTGAGAGAGAGAGAGAGAGAGAGAGGAATAAGAGAGAGAGTTCTGAATACAGAGAGAGAGAGAGGGGGGGGGGTCTGACTGACACAGAGAGGGATCTAAATACAGAGAGAGAGAATGAGATAGAGTGTTCTGAATACAGAGAGGAGAGAGCGAGAGAGAGAGAGAGAGAGAGAGAGAGAGAGAGAGAGGAGAGAGAGAAGAGAGAGAGAGAGAGAGAGAGACGAGAATTCTGAATACAGAGAGAGAGAGAGAGAATTCTGAATACAGAGAGAGAGAGAGAGAGAGAGAGAGAGTTATGGAATACAGAGAGAGAGAGCGAGAGACGAGAGAGCGAGAGAAAGAGAGAGAGAGAGAGAGAGAGAGAGAGAGTTCTAAATACAGAGAGAGAGAGAGAGTTCTGAATACACACACACACACACACACACACACACACACACACACACACACACACACACACACACACACACAACACACACAGGGTAGAGAGAGAGAGAGTTCTGAATACAGAGAGAGAGAGTTTCTGAATTCAGAGAGGGACAAAGAGAGAGAGAGTGCTGAAAACAGAGAGAGAGAGAGAGAGAGAGAGAGAGAGAGAGAGAGTTCGGAATACAGAGAGTTCTGAATACAGAGAGAGAGTTTCTGAATACAGAGAGAGAGAGTTCTGAATACAGAGAGAGTTCTAAAATACACATAGAGACAGACACAGACAGACAGACAGACAGACAGACAGATAGACGGACAGACAGACACACACAGACGGAACAGACACACACACACACACACAACACACACACACACACACACACACACACACACACACAGTTCTAAATACAAAGAGACAGACAGACAGACAGACAGACGGACAGACAGACAGACGATCGTTTGTGGCCTTGGTACAGGTCAGGTTGCTGGACAAAGGGCAGCGGATGACGCCTATCAAAGGCACGGTGACTTGGTCTGAAACCATGTGGCGTTCATAGCTGAGGAGGCGGTGTGCTTCGAGATTCGTTCACCACATGTAATGTCTTCACACTGCACCGTTTCCCTGACTAGGAGTGTCGGGGGAAAAGAGGGTGATCAAGACTGCTTAGAAATCCTTTTCTGTTCAAAAGCTTACATAAGTTGATTATCTTTCCATCAGCAAAAAATCGATATATATATATATATATATATATATATATATATATATATGTGTGTGTGTGTGTGTGTGTGTGTGTGTGTGTGTGTGTGTGTGTGTGTGTGTGTGTGTGTGTGTATACACATATCCTACGACAAAGAAGCTGGGCATAGTTCCTAACATCACTAGAACTTGGTTAGAATCCCATCCAGTTTTATGACTCCATAGAGAATTATCAGTCCACAACAGCGACGTCACATTGTTCGTGTTCGGTGTGAAAAAAAAAAAGCGTGATAACCTTGCAGAACGGATCTTCTCGATCGGTTCTCTGATCCGGATCCGCACCATGGATCTGTCCGAAATTCAATGGGTGCGTCATTGGGCCACGCTCCAACTTTCTCCAATGTTTTCGTAAAAAAAAATCAGTACGGCAGCTTTTTGCGTAATCGCACTGACAGATAAAAAGACATACCTACGGATGAGGCGCATAACTGAAGTCTCCTTGGTGGAGATGATTTAAAAAAAAAAGCAGACTCGACCATCCACCCCTGACACACCCTGTCAAGAACATTTCCAGTTTACCATCAGCACGCTTCAGTTTTAACATTGTCCTTGTCTTGTTTTCTTTCTTTCTTTCTTCTTTCTTTCTTCTTTCTTTCTTTCTTTCTTATTCACTTATCTATTTGTTCGTTTATTTATTTATTCATTTGTTTGTTAATGTTTATTTATTCACTCATTTATTCATTT
Source organism: Conus betulinus (assembly GCA_016801955.1). Lineage (NCBI taxonomy): Eukaryota > Metazoa > Mollusca > Gastropoda > Neogastropoda > Conidae > Conus > Conus betulinus. Next base: position 610,398 of record JADBJO010001044.1, on the reverse strand, counting down.
ACTTATTATATTATTATTATTATATTATTATTTTTTGTTCTTAGCTTCTCCTCAACCCCCTGTTTCCCACCCCCACCCCCCTCCCTACCGCTCCTCCCCCTTTTCCCCTCCCCCTCCTCCTCAGATATATTCCATTTCATTTTCCAGGCTTCTGCAATAAATCTAGTGCTTGATTTAATTACAGTCTCATCATCAGACGATAAAAACAGAAGCAGTCTCATTTCCCTTCGCCAGATCGAAAGAAAAGACAGAAATTGTATGCTCTGATCAGATTTTATAAAAATTGTTTAAGAGAGAGAGAGAGAGAGAGAGAGAGAGAGAGAGAGAGAGAGAGAGAGAGAGAGAGAGAGAGAGAGGTCGTGACGACTCGTCTTCACACAAGTAAATTAGACTAACATTTTTTTTTCATTTCAACAACAGATGAGCTTTGCGTTTTCGTCTTGTTCCTAAAAAGCAATGTAAAGCGATCCCCCCCCCCCCCCCCCCCTCTCTCTCTCTCTCTCTCTCTCTCTCTCTCTCTCTCTCTCTGCGGTTTCTTGTCATCCGCCCCTGTTAAATGCTTATCTGTATGGTTAATAAATAAAATCATCGATTACTTTGTCTAACGTGTTGAACTTTGGATATTATGTGGGCGACATCAATAGTAAATAAACAACCGACAGAATCGTCGATAAAATCTATCATTCATCATCATTTAAAATCTGTCATTAAAGACAGCATGTCTATGTCTTTCAGGTCAAAGGTGGAGTAGACTTAGCACCGGAAAGAAACTGAATTCGAGAGAAAAGATTTTTAAACGTTGTTTCTTGTTCGGTTCAGTCCCTGTATGTGTGTGCACACTGACCACTCGCATCGCGCGCTTAGCTACTCACGATATGCGCACAGTGTGATATTTCTGACAACTTAGCGCTCGTTGACAAAAGTAAAAAAAAAAAAAAAAAAAAAAAAAAAAAGGAAAACCCATCAAAAAACAAAAATCCAAAACCGTGCGCCTGGCCCGTGGTTTTGTCTGATATGCGCGCGAACAATATCCACTATGGGTGGTAGTCCAGAGAGTGTGATCCCGAGAAGAAGAAGAAGAAGAAGAAGAAGACAATATTTTGGATCTGAAAGTACTAGGTTATTAAACAATGATACATCTACACAATTATTTTGGCGTGCAAATTGCTTGGAAGTCAAGGCAACAGGTGAATGACACCGTTGATTTGTACCAATCGCCGCCTGGTAACAGACAGAAGTCAGCCAGTCACGTAGCTCGACATCACACACACACACACACACACACACAACACACACACACACACACACACACACACACACACTTTCTCTCTCTCTCTCTCTCACTCTCTCTCTCTCTCTCTCTCTCTCTCTCTCCTCTCTTCTCTCTCTCTCTCTCTCTCTCTCTCTCTCTCTCTCCTCTCTCTCTCTCTCTGTGCGTGGGTGGGTGGGGTGGGTGGGTGCGTGCGTGCGTGCGTGCAAACGTGCATGCGCGCGTGTGGGACGTTGCATATCAGAAGAACTCGGTGCGATTAGCTATCGCCCCGGGTTCAATGGCAATTGTGATTTGCAACCTGGTCAATAATTAAGAATTGGCTGCTGCAATTTTAAACTGCGACAGTGCAGATTGCAATTGTCGTTTGCACCGGGACAATTAAGTTATCAACAATTGCCTCGAAGGCTTTAAAAACAAAGTAGTTGTCACTGATATGTGGGCCCGAATGTGTGTGTGTGTGTGTGTGTGTGTGTGTGTGTGTGTGTGTGTGTGTGTGTGTGTGTGTGTGCGTGTATGCGTGCGTGCATGCGTGCGTACGTGTGTGTGTGCGCGTGCGTCTAAAAGAACTTACATTTTTTTGTTTTTTTTTTGTTATTTGTCACGAGAACTGCCAGTTACCCCCAGCTTTTAAAAACAAAACAGCCACTGAACGTACGCGGGTAAAAGCGTGCGCGCGCGCGCGCGTGTGTGTGTGTAAAAGAATTCTCAATACGTAATTCACTATTGACCGTGATGATTTAACCAAGGAAAAATCCAAACGAATTTTGTTCACATGTCTCGGTTATCGTGTTCGCTTTGCCTGAGTGAAAAAGATCAACAGCTTAATCCCAACATCAATTTGTTGTGGGTGTAGAGCGGATTAATGGGGGGGGGGGGGGGGGGGGTGGTTAATGGGACAAAGTGGGAAACTGTGCTCTCAGCTTTACTATTCATTATATAAATAATTCTTCAGTATCAGAAACTATAGGGCGAAAAAAAAAAAAAAACATTCGGGCTCGAGTTTGAGAGATATAGTGGGCGCCATGTGCTATCCTGGAAATACTTGCAGAATAAGGAATGGTGAACGAACAGACTTTGGTAGACTGATGCTAGAGGTGAAGAGCCTTTCTTCACACCAAACTAAACCATGTCGATGCCTGACCAGCCAACACTACAACAGCACAGGCTTGACTACATGCAGGAGCAGTCTACGCTGCTGTCATAGCAGCCCCAGCTACGCCACAAAACCAGTACATGCCAACACAGAGCCAGACTCCATCCATATATACAAGATTCTCTTGCGTTAGTCTGTTATCGTGCAGGGCCATCCAAACACCAAGACACGATCAATCTCCGTCGATACTCTGGACCAGTCTCCTATATGGCAGCAACATGCTGCATCAATGCAGTGCCAGACTTGGTCAGTCAGTGAAGAACCAGCCTACTTCACCACAGGAACAGGGTTCCAGACTGCAGAACCAGCGTGTGTCGGCACTGGAGCAAACCCCAGCGCAATCGCAGGATTTTCCTCTCTGCCCCCCCACCCCCCCCCCCCCCCCCCCCCCCCCCCCCCCCCCCCCCCCCCAGACTCATTTCACAGTAACACTTTTGAGAGGGAAATCTTTGGCTCATAGTTCCTTTGAAATTTCCTCAAAGCATGCTCTACACTGAAATATTGAACGAATGTCCCCCCTTTTTGAAAGGGCAGAGACACATCGTTTTGGTAGGAGGACGTTCCCCTGAGTTTGGTGTGTGTGTGTGTGTGGTGTGTGTTGTGTGTGTGTGTGTGTGTGTGTGTGTGTGTGTGTTGGGTGTGCGCGCGTGTGTGTTGTGTAAAGGACCCCACTTTGGCTCACAGTTCCCGAGCCCCCCCAACTGAAGTTTCTTCTCGTCCTGCAAGTCATAACCCGAGATACTCCTCTTTATTCTGTCTGAAGTAAAAAAAAAAAAAATAGAACGTCCTTTTTCTGTCTGAAGTAAAAAAATAGAAAAAAAACTCCACGTGAATTTGCTGTCTGAAGTTTTGTGTGTGTGGTGCGATATATTTGCTGTGTGTGTGTGTGTGTGTGTGTGTATACTCAATGTGTGTGTGTTTGCGCGCCCTCGCGCGTGTGTGTAAAGTACCCAACTGATATCCAGCTCCCGAGCCCAGAACTGAAGTTTCTGTCGTCTGAAGTCATAAAAAATACTCAATATATTTGCTGTCTGAAGTAAAAAAAAAAAATACTCGATATATTGCTGTCTGAAGTAAAAAAAAAAAAAAAAAAAAAACCTACTCGATATATTTGCTGTCTGAAGTAAAAAAAAAAAAAAAAAATACTCGATATATTGCTGTCTGAAGTAAAAAAACTCAAAATTTTGCTGTCTGAAGTAGAAATACTCAATATATTTGCTGTCTGAAGTAAAAAAAATACTCAATATATTTGCTGTCTGAAGTAAAAAATACTCAATATATTTGCTGTCTGAAGTAAAAATACTCAATATATTTGCTGTCTGAAGATTATGGCAGTGAACCTGATTTGAAGCGTCAGTCGGGTTTACTGTGTGTTTTGATTTGTTGCAAGTTTTTCCGTGTGAAAGAACACACTTTAGACTAATTGTTTTCAAGATAGAGTGGATTGGGAACAGAGTGTGTGTGTGTGTGTGTGTGGTGTGTGTGTGTGTGTGTGTGTGTGTGTGTGTGTGTGTGTGTGTGTGTGTGTGTGTGCGTGTGTGTGTGTGTGTGCGTGCGTGCGTGCGTGCGTGCGTGCGTGCGTGTGTGTGTGTGTGTGTGTGTGTGTTTGTATGTGTGTGTGTGTGTCTGTGTTTTCTGTGTGTTCATGTTTTTGTTGGTTTTTTTTGGGGGGGGAGGGGGATTACGTTTTATTATTGACTTGACTATAAAATGACGAGGCAAAGATTCAGATCCTTCGTTTGCAATTGTCTCTGTTTTCTGTTAATGTTACTCTGTTACACGGGGCTTCCCAGTGATTTTCAGGTCTTCCCCTTCCCCCTTCCCCCAGACCGTCCCCTCCCTATCGCTTCTCTTTTATTGCCTGACATCTTTGCCTCTCCTTGATTGCCGAACAATCTTCCTCCCAAACCATCACCCCCATCCCCTTTTGCTTCTCCTTGATTGCCAAACAATCTTCCTCCCCAAACCATCACCCCCATCCCCCTTTTGCTTCTCCTTGATTGCCAAACAATCTTCCTCCCAAACCATCACCCCCATCCCCCTTTTGCTTCTCCTTGATTGCCAAACAATCTTCCTCCCAAACCATCACCCCCCCCATCCCCCTTTTGCTTCTCCTTGATTGCCAAACAATCTTCCTCCCAAACCATCACCCCCCATCCCCCTTTTGCTTCTCCTTGATTGCCAAACAATCTTCCTCCCAAACCATCACCCCCATCCCCCTTTTTTTGCTTCTCCTTGATTGCCAAACAATCTTCCTCCCAAACCATGACCTCCCCCTCCCCCTCCTTTTGCTTCTTCTGCTAAATGACGTTCCCCCCCCCCCCCCCCCCCCCCCCCCCCCCCACCTGTGGTGACTGGGCTATAAATATGTACCCCCCCCCCCCCATTGTGCTTATTTTCTTTTTTCTTCTTCTTCTTCTTCTTCTTCTTCTTCTTCTTCTTCTTCTTCCGTGGTGCTTCAGAATCGATTGCTTTGCATCTCCTTAGAATTTGTTGATTGTCAGATTGTTCATTGTTCTGAACATGCTCTCTCCAACACCCACTCTTGCCTCTTTGTCCCTCCCTCCCTCTCGCTCTCTCTATCAACCTTCCCTGCACTCCTTTGCTCCTGCGTCTCTCTCTCTCTCTCTCTCTCTCTCTCTCTCTCTCTCTCTCTCTCTCTCTCTCTCTCTCTCTCATTTTTTTTTTTTTCCGTATTGTATTGTCGTTCAAGTAACTTTTGCGTGCTTCTTTTGTTGCCTTATCTTATTTTGCATTATTGATCCTACTCAGGGCGAGGACTGGATGTAAAAAAAAAAAAAAAGCACATGAGTGCTTAACTATTATCTATTATCCCCGTAAATAAAGAATATTGTCTTGTCTTGTCTCCTTGATCCGCCAGGCAAGCCCTCCCCCACACAGTTCATCCCCCCTCCCCCCCTCCCCCCCCCGCCTCCCACATACTCTCTTCTCTCTTTCACGCCGACAAACATCTTTCTTCCCCCTCCCCCCCCCCCCCCCCCCCCCCCCCCCGGTCCTCTCACCTCTCTCTTTCCCCTAGTTTCACGCCCTACCCCTTCGCCCCTCGCCCCTTTATACCCCCCCCCCCCCCCCCCCTCCCTCCCAGCCCTCCCTCGGGTAACGTCTCACCAGGCACTATTTCTCTCCCCTCCTTCTCCTCCTCCTGCTGTCTGTATGAACCAAAGCAGACCACGTTGTCCTGCATTGGACGACTCGACCTCTCCGTCTCTGTTTGCTGGGGGCAAAATGAGATCAACACAAGTTATGGAAAAGTCCCTGTCTTGCCTGTCGGCTTCGTCTTCACCACCCTTGTCTGCGATACTGATGCGATTTGGTCTTTGATGTACAGGCGCAGTTTATGTCGTTTTTTTTTTTTTTTTTTTAAAAGGTCACTCAGTGGAGAGTTTTTTTTTCGCCCACTGTGTCTTCTTTTCTGTTGTCGTAAATTAGTGTTTGGTCACCGGAATGTTAACCTAATTCCGGAAAGTGTAGGTTGGCAACTTTCTCGTATGGTAAGGAAAACGACACAGTAAGGCAGAGACACATCAAAATCAGTTTATAGTTATAGCGCAGCCGATTCCCTCCAAGCTTATAATACAGTGCATGTAACGATGTACAAAACACGTTTGAAAAATGATGCCTGTAAAGCCGATGAAAATAGGCCGTATCGAGTATATACCACCCATTCCACCTGCTCCATTGCAATCCGATTACAAATACGGTAAAAACATTGACGCCTTTTCCACTATTTCGATTTAACAGAAATACAGAATAATGACGTGTGTGTCATTCATTTTTACGTCTTTCCACTTATCGTGATATTAGACGAAATATGACGTATCGGCAGATAGTGCCATTGAATTTAGTGGTGAAATTCCTACTGCTTAGTTCTCAGATTACGACATAAAATAAAAAAAAAAATCATTTTTTGTTGTCCTGAGTGTTTTGTATCTTGCCTGAAGAAGACCTAAGAGGTCGAAACGCGTCGTGTTTTGTTTTTTGTGGTTCGTTTGTCTGCGTTTTCTTGGCGGTTCGCTATTAAATACATTTAAAATTTGTTTAGATTTCCGCATGCAGTCGCCTCACTTTGCAACTAAAAAAAAAAAAGAGAGAGAGAGAGAGAGAGAGAGAGAGAGAGAGAGAGAGAGAGAGAGAGAGAGAGAGTAGAGTGAAAAGAGAGCGACAGAAAATGGGAAAATGACCTGGTGAGAATGTGCAGGGGGCAGGCGTGCAGTGTGCACTGAACGATTCCCAGCCATATCCACAGGGTCCGCGTGGGTCTGACACGCCTGAGCCATTCCACGCAGGGGGCACTACCGCTCACTGACTCTCCTCCGTGATTTCTCTCCCTTTTCTTCTTCCCACCGCCCAAGATCACAGTGAATTTTTTTTAAGAAAACACTTTGCCGTTCCATGTAAATGCCAGATACGTACACATGTATCGCTTAAACCAGCCCGATCTGTGTAACTGACAGAGAGAAGCAAACCTTTTAAAGGGAAGTCATCACCGTGGGGGATTTGAAAAGCGTGCACCGATTGAGAATCCTACTGGATAACTCCCCTTGGTACTGATTTTGATCCAGTCCGGGCCAAGGGAAGCTACCTGATAGCAGTGTTTATAGCGTATAACAAGGGCATCCCAGCGACTACATTCTGTTCATTGTTTAAGTGTGACCGAAGCAGGACATCTTCGGGAAGCTAAGCCATTGCACGCCGGTAAAGAAGAACAAAACCAGAGACGTGGGCCTACTTTAAGTACTTGATTCTGTTCTGGATGACTGTTTTTGAGAAGAGAACTATTTCCTGATCAGCAGAAACACAGTCTCAAACTCTCTGGCCCTTCATGCCCTGCTCTCATGGTGACCAGAGTTTTGATGTCCTCTTCACGTCTGATTCCATCGGGGTCACCGGCATTGGCAAATTCAGGGGAGGAGGGGGAAGGGGAGGGGGCGGGCTGTCGTTGGACGGACGTGGTGGCGTCCTCCGGAGGGAGAGCTCACTCACGCCAACTCCGCGACTGAGCCATTATTGTTGTCAGAAGGGAGGCTAAGTAGCTGGTGTCCTGCGTATTCTGATTCAGAACAGGCGCCACTAAACACCACCGAAGTGACTCGGCTAGAGTGCAATGTCTCCTCCGGTGGGTTGCCTCATGACGACTGACATTTGACTGCTCCCCAGTGGATTGCCGGTGCCGAGGCTGTGGCTGTGGCTGTGGAGGGGCGGCTGTGGCTGTGGAGGGGCGGGCTGTGGCTGTGGAGGGGTAGCTGTGGAGGGGTGGCTGTGGAGGGGTGGCTGTGAAAGGGCGGGCTGTGGCTGTAAAGGGGGGGCTGTGGCTGTGAAGGGGTGGGCTGTGGCTGTGAAGGGGCGGGCTGTGGCTGTGAAGGGGTGGGCTGTGGCTGTGAGGGGTGGGCTGTGGCTGTGAAGGGGCGGGCTGTGGCTGTGAAGGGGTGGGCTGTGGCTGTGAGGGGGCGGGCTGTGGCTGTGAAGGGGTGGCTGTGGTTGTGAAGGGGCGGCTGTGGCTGTTGGAGGGGGGGCTGTGGCTGTGGCTGTGAAGGGGCGGGCTGTGGCTGTGAAGGGGTGGGCTGTGGCTGTGGAGGGGTGGCTTTGGAGGGGCGGGCTGTGGCTGTGGAGGGGCGGGCTGTGGCTGTGGAGGGGCGGGCTGTGGCTGTGGCTATGGAGGGGTGGCTGTGGAGGGGCGGCTGTGGCTGTGGAGGGGTGGCTGTGGAGGGTGTGGCTGTGAAGGGGCGGGCTGTGCTGTGAAGGGGCAGGCTGTGGCTGTGGAGGGGTGGCTGTGAAGGGGCGGGCTGTGGCTGTGGAGGGGGTGGCTGTGGCTGTGGAGGGGTGGCTTGTGAAGGGGCGGGCTGGGTGGCTGTGAAGGGGCGGGCTGTGGCTGTGGAGGGGTGGCTGTGAAGGGGCGGGCTGGCCGTGGAGGGGTGGCTGTGGCTGTGGAGGGGTGGCTGTGAAGGGGCGGGCTGTGGCTGTGTGAAGGGGCGGGCTGTGGCTGTGGAGGGGGTGGGCTGTGAAGGGGCGGGCTGTGGGCTGTGAAGGGCGGGCTGTGGCTGTGAAGGGGGGCGGGCTGTGGGCTGTGGAGGGCCGGGCTGTGGCTGTGGAGGGCCGGGCTGTGGCTGTGAAGGGGTGGGCTGTGGCTGTGAAGGGGTGGCTGTGGAGGGTCGGGCTGTGGCTGTGGAGGGGTGGCTGTGGAGGGCGCGGGCTGTGGCTGTGGAGGGGTGGCTGTGAAGGGGTGGCTGTGGAGGGGGTGGCTGTGAGGGGTGGCTGTGAAGGGGTGTGTGTGAAGGGGTGGCTGTGAAGGGGTGGCTGTGGAGGGGTGGCTGTGAAGGGGTGGTGTGTGTGGAGGGGTGGCTGTGGAGTGGTGGCTGTGAAGGGGTGGCTGTGGAGGGGTGGCTGTGGAGGGGTGGCTGTGGGAGGGTGGCAGTGGAGGGGTGGCTGTGGAGGGGTGGCTGTGGAGGGGTGGCTTTTGACAGGGGCGGGCTGTGGCTGTGTCTTTAGGGGTGGCTTCTGGGAGGGTGGCTGTGGAGGGGTGGCTTGTGGAGGGGCGGGCTGTGGCTGTGGAGGGGTGGCTGTGAGGGGTGGCTGTGGAGTGGAGGGGCGGGCTGTGGCTGTGGAGGGGTGGCTGTGGAGGGGCGGGCTGTGGCTGTGGAGGGGTGGCTGTGGAGGAGCGGGGCTGTGGCTGTGGAAGGGTGGCTGTGGAGGGGTGGCTGTGGAGGGGCGGGCTGTGGCTGTGGAGGGGTGGCTAATGTGGAGGGGCGGCTGCTGTGGGGCGGGCTGTGGCTGTGGAGGGGTGGCTGTGGAGGGGCGGGCTGTGGCTGTGGAGAGGCGGGCTGTGGCTGTGAAGGGGCGGGCTGTGGCTGTGGAGGGGTGGCTGTGGAGGGGCGGGCTGTGGCTGTGGAGGGGTGGCTGTGGAGGGGCGGCTGTGGCTGTGGAGGGGTGGCTGTGGAAGGGCGGCTGCTGTGGCTGTGGAGGGGCGGCTGGCTGTGGAGGGGCTGGTGCTGCTGCGAGAGGGGCGGGCTGTGGCTGTGGAGGGGTGGCTGCGGAGGGGCGGGCTGTGGCTGTGGAGGGGCGGGGCTGTGGCTGTGGAGGGGCGGGCTGTGGCTGTGGAGGGGGTCGGAATGAGCGGCGTGGTTGCGGTGTCACTAAAATGGCGTAGAGGATGGGATAGAACAAAGAACTATTTTCTACGAATAAAAGTCAATGCTGATCCAAGAGTAGACAAACTGCATTAACTTTAAGAAAATAATTCAGTGGAATAACAAAATTGACATGATTATTTTTTTTTTTTTTTTTTACTTCATCTAAATTTCTTTCCGAAGTTGGGGCTGCTTTCAGAATGTACAGATGTACCATAACTGCTTATCAAAGTCGCACACAATTAATGCGTCTTTCTCACTCTCCTTTATAATGTCCTCTTAATGATATAAGCAAAGCATGTTCTACAGCTCAGCGCAGAACTCTCAGTGTCTGAGCGATGTGTGTGTGTGTGTGTGTGTGTGTGTGTGTGTGTGTGTGTGTGTGTGCGTGTGTGTGCGCGCGCGTGTGTGTGAAATGAACTGCACACGGACATATTCAAACGAAATTTTTGTTTGATAGCGTAGTTCGTCGTTTGAATTGATCAGAATACATATGTATATAAGAAGAAGTTGTTGGCCTTTTGACAGATGACAAACACCGCTCTTCTCTTTAGTGGTCATCCTTCTTGACAGTAGAACTCTGAAACCATATTGTTGAGCTTGTCGACCAGTCTGATTTCTTTGGACTTAGAGCTGCCTTTGTTTCTGTTTGTAATTATTTTGTGGGGAGGAGGAGGAGGAAGCAGGGACAGCCTATGAGGCCATTCCAGAATTTCCCCCCCCCCTCCTGTCCCCCCCTCTCACTCCGCCGCAGGTCCCTGTCTTAAAAGGTTGAGTTGAAAGTGAAAGCTTCCAAGCGAAATCGGGATGAAAACTTCAAGATGAAAACATGAAACCAACAATGACAATATAGTAGTAATAGACTTAAGCAGTAAACAGTAGCAGCAGCAGCAGCAGCAGCAGTGGTGGTGGTAGTAGTAGTAGTAGTAGTAGCAGGAATGGTGGTAGTAGAAGTGGCAGAAGTAGCAGCAGCAGCAGCAGCAGCCACCAATAGTTCTTGTTGTAATAGTAGTAGTAGTAGTAGTAGTAGTAGTAGTAGTAGTAGTAGTAGTAGTAGTAGTAGTAGTAGACATAGTAATGATAATAGTAATGATAATGCGAGTGGTGATGATAATCATATAATAATATTGATACTATCTTTACTATTGCTGCTACTGCTGCTGCTGCTGCTGCTATTACTACTTTGTACTACAACTGCTGCTGCCACCGCCGCTGCGACATGAAAACACTTCATTGGGCTGTTAGATCGATTTAGGTACTATTCTAGATACTATACATACTGCTCCATACCGCGCTTCCGGCTCAACAGCATTGCTGTTCGGCCATTTTGGACCTGCGCTGCCCCACCCCTAAAGCAGGACACACTATCTGCCTCTGTGTGAAGGACGCGAACTGAAGGTGGGACAACAGCTCCACGGCTGAATTCTCTGCTGGACAGCATGTAATGTGATGCACGCTGAACACCTCCACGGCGGAATTCTCTGCTGGACAGCATGTAGCCGTGACGCATGCTCCCTCCCATGTGCTGCTACTGCTTTGGCATCATGTTCATGTATGGCTAGATTCGATTCTGTTTCGTGCACGATGGTGTGTGTGTGTGTGTGTGGCGTGTGTGTGTGTGTGTGTGTGTGTGTGTGTGTGTCAAGTGTGTGTGTGTGTGTGATCATGTCAGTGCTCCAATCCTTACACTTTTACCCCAAATTCCACCCCCTTTATTTTGAAGGAAATTCAACTTCCATCCACGTTCCTGTCAGCGAAGGAGTATTGTAATTCTGTACTTTTGGTTTTAATGTTACTGAAACCAAAATGAACATGGAGCAATGAACTTGCTGCACATGCACGAATTAATGCGCACAAATGGCATGCACATACAAACGCGCCCACCCGTTCCCTCGAACAAGAGGGTCACCAAATTTTAACCCCCACAGCTTCCCCTCCCCCCCCCCCAGAACAAAGCCTCCCCCCCCCCCCCCACACACAATACACGCCACACACACACGAATTGAAACAACTGGGAAAACAGACTTAAATCGTAAACATAATGACTATGCAAACACTGAATTAAATCGAAAAGTTAAAAGAATGCTTTTAAAACTAAACAAAAAGAAAAAAAAAGCATATCGCTTCGAAACTAAACTTAATGTGATCATGTTTTGATTCGAATGTGACCTCTATGGTAAAAGACTGCTCTTTTTTTTCTGAGCGCAAGCAGCATCCACAAATCGTTTTTTCACCGAGATTGACAGTTGCTTTCAAGTTTTTCTGCCGAATTTGCGCCCGGTCAGGTTTTTGCCCTTACGGATCTGTTGTCTAGTTTTGTTGTTTTCAAAGATGAGTTAATTGCACCTAATGCTGCCCTCCAACCCCGCTCACGTCTTCTCAGCCTCTCTCCCCCCTATCACACACGCTCACACACACACACACACACACGCACACACACACACACGCACATAGCACACACACACAACACACACACACACACACACACACACACGCAAGCAATATGCACAAACTCACTCACATCCACACACCCTGTCTATCTCACCTTTCTTGTCTAATACACATACACACACCGCACATAAATTACACACACTACACTACTACTACACACACACACACACACACACACACACACACACACACACACACACACACTCTCTCTCTCTCTCTCTCTCTCTCTCTCTCTCTCTCTCTCTCTCTCTCTCTCTCTCTCTCTCTCTCTCTCTCTGATCTGTTCAGAACACTGCCCTTTAGCAGTCTCATCCCAAGCCGCTGTAGTTCCACACACACACACTCACAATAATATGCGTACGCGCGCGCCAGTGTAAAACAATCTATAAATACAGTATGTTCCGTGTTTTTGATCTAAAGATACATTTGTAGTGGAGGAAAACAAATGCCTGTGAACACGTTCTCCATCATGACGAAAATGACTTGAACGCAGATCCGATTGAAGCCAAAATGAAGAAGAGGACGTTTCTTTAAAAAGATGAATTCTAAACCGTTCATCGGGGGCGGCTGTAAAGAAGAAACAGTCTGGTGCCATTTGCATAAAGGGCACTCCGTTTGCACCCGTTCTCATCTTTGATAAGGCGAAGAAGGTCCGCAGTGCATTCCATGTCATGTACCACTCGGTGAAACCTGTTCTTGTAGAGTGCTGGGACGTCCGTGGTCTGAGACATAAACGGCAGACTCCATGAAAACCTTGTTCAGAGATGGCCCACCTGATTGTGATCTTTGTATTTCTTTGAAAGATCAAGTATTTTTTCATCTCATCTAAGAGTTTACGGAAGAAAGATTTTTCACGAAATTTCCAGCGTGATTTTAGAAGGTGTATTTTAAAGGGTTATGTGAATGAGGTTCTTTCGTGAGTTGACTTAACGCCCCGTAGCAGCCCTGATATTACGGCCCTTTGCGGTCAGTGTGGCTACACACAGCATTATCGTATCCCAAACTGTTCATCGGCAGCACACTGACTTTGACGGTATTTTCTCCAGTGAAGAGAAGCATGACTGACATCAGTGAGTTTCGACAGCAAGGTGAGCATCATCAGCACTGCGGGGTATGGCGGTGAAGGTCCACCGATGCTGTCTCACGGAAATACGTTCTTTAGTTCAGTGATGCTCTCACTAGCCATACGTTCTTTAGTTCAACGATACTCTCACTATCCATACGTTCTTTAGTTCAGTGATACTCTCACTTATCCATACGTTTTTTAGTTCAATGATACTCTCACTATCCATACATTTTTTAGTTCAATGATACTCTCACTATCCATACGTTCTTTAGTTCAGTGATACTCTCACTAGCCATACATTTTTTAGTTCAACGATACTCTCACTATCCATACGTTCTTTAGTTCAGTGATACTCTCACTTATCCATACGTTCTTTAGTTCCATGATACTCTCACTTATCCATACGTTCTTTAGTTCAGTGATCCTCTCACTTATCCATACGTTCTTTAGTTCCATGATACTCTCACTTTCCATACGTTCTTTAGTTCAGTGATACTCTCACTTATCCATACGTTCTTTAGTTCCATGATACTCTCACTTATCCATACGTTCTTTAGTTCAATGATACTCTCACTTATCCATACGTTCTTTAGTTCAATGATACTCTCACTTATCAATACGTTCTTTAGTTCAACGATACTCTCACTATCCATACGTTCTTTAGTTCAGTGATACTCTCACTTATCCATACGTTCTTTAGTTCAACGATACTCTCACTTATCCATACGTTCTTTAGTTCCAGGATACTCTCACTTATCCATACGTTCTTTAGTTCCATGATACTCTCACTTATCCATACGTTCTTTAGTTCGATGACACTCTCACTTATCCATACGTTCTTTAGTTCAGTGATACTCTCACTTATCCAACGTTCTTTAGTTCAGTGATACTCTCACTTATCCATACGTTCTTTAGTTCCATGATACTTTCACTTATCCATACGTTCTTTAGTTCAGTGATACTCTCACTTATCCATACGTTCTTTAGTTCAACGATACTCTCACTTATCCATACGTTCTTTAGTTCAGTGATACCCTCACTATCACGGAACAAATGATCAGCCAGTTATTTCCAGACACAGTGAGCGAAGACTGATTCAGGGAAGACGGAGGAAACTGTAATGACGGCATAAGCAGTAAACAGACGTAAAGAAAATGATGATTCCAAGAAGTCAACATTCAGGTTTTTGGGGCTCGAAGATTCAAACGGATGCAAAAGATATGAGAAAGAGTCAACAATAAGGGGGTCAGCCATACTGCTTCTTTCTTTCTTTCTTTTTCTTTCTTTCTTTCTTTTTTTTTTTTTTTCTTTTTTTTTTTCTTTCTTACTTTTTTGTTTGTTTGTTTGTTTGTTTTATTTCAGCCAACTCCCCATTCTGTCTCCCCGCTCCTCACGGGGTGAAACTCCCCACTGCCAGGAAGAAGGGAATAAGTCAACAGTGACAGTGGGTCGGTCGGCCACTGCGACTTTAATCCTTGTTGACAATCAAACCAAGACTGACAGCTACTTTTCCTTATGTTTTCTTCTTTTTTCTCTCTCTGTATCAACTCCCCCATCCTGTCTCGTCGCCCCTCACGGTGTTCAACCTCCATACTACCCCCCCCATACAGTGCCACCTAGTCACCATCCCTCTACATCTCCATCGCCTCTACACTGGACTGAACGTGTACAACTGAGGTGATAAAACCTCACCACTCTAAAACACAGCCTTTTTTCTGAGTCGTTCCTCCTCTACCAATCAGAGCCCCCCCCCCCCCACCTCACCCACCCAACCCCACCCCCACCCCTCTCCCTTGCTTTCAGCCTTTAGCCCTATTCTCCTGGAAGGAGAAGCCCTCGTCGTTTCCGACTGTGCCCCTCTTAACGAACCCACTCCTGCCGGCTGAAAACGGGCACCTGTTAACCAAGGCCGTCGTCATTCCAGCTCTGTCTGGATTCAGACTGTTGGGGCCGGTGAGGGCCACAGACAGTGATGAATATTCATGACCTCGGGCAGTTTCAAGGCCTGATGGTGGTGTTAAAACGGTACAAAGAGAGAAAGAGAGGCCCATGGTGTTTTGCGTCTGCGCCCGTGCGTTCGGCTGATTCTTCAGGGAGATAAACATGCGGGAAGAATGTCAGTGCCGACTGGCTGTGGAATGACAATTCACCCGCTGCGTTCATTGCTGGTGAGTCTTGATGTGTGCATGTTGGTGTGCGTTTGTAAGTATATCTGACTGGCATTTTAAATGACACTATCAACTATTTATTGCCAGAGCATTGCGTGCAAGACGAGACAAACGCACCTATTCATTCGGGTACAGACGCACACACACACACACACACACACACACACACACACACACACACACACACACACACACACACACACACACACACACACACACACACACACACACATACACGTATGTAAAAGTATGTTCGCGTACTCGTTCTCACTCCTTATTTCACATTACCCTAATGGACCGACTTTCTTCTTCTGTCAGTCTTCTTCTTTGTTTTTAGGTTTTGTCTTTTCTCTTTCTGTCTTTTCCCTTTCGTACTTCCTTTTCTGTTCTTTTCTTTATTTAATGCAGGTCTCTTGCCCCCCCCCCCCCCCTCTCTCTCTCTCTCTCTCTCTCTCTCTCTCTCTCTCTCTCTCTCTCTCTCCCTGCTTTGGCTGTTTGGTGCGGGCAGTTAATTTACATTGCATTTTACCGTTCCCTGTTGTCAAACTCATTCTGACATTCGTCTGGGCAGTGTCTCCTGTTTCTCACTCCCTCTCCCGCCCCCCAAACCAGATTAAAACACAGACAGCCGAGGTGATGAAACTACACAGCTCTAACTCTTGCCAGTCAGATTCCAATCCTCTCTCAGCCAGAACCTCTCTCTCTCTGTCCTCCTGAAACCTTCCCCGGTTCTCCACGAAGAGAGGACTCCTGTCGTTTCCAGCTGTGACGTCGTCATGAGAGCCAGAGTCTCGCAGCCTGAAATCTGGTACCGGTGAACAGACTTAGTCATTTCTTGTGCCTGAATTCCATCCTTGTTGGACAATCCACACGCAGTCATGAATACATCATGATCTTGAAGGTTTCAAGCTGTGGGTGTGTTGCTAGCAGTGATGCAGAGAAGCCCTGGTTGTTTCCTGCATTTGCGTAAAGCGTTCGGCGGGTCGGAGGTTTCAAGGGTAGAAATTGGAGGAGAATTTCTGAACCCTACATGTCGATGGATTAATTCGTACTCCGGCATTAAACAGTCGGGGTCTTTTCGTGTGAGAGTGAATAAATGTGAATATGTGAGTAAGTTACCCTTTTATTACATATTACCAGAATAATGATGCATTATACAGACAAGAAAAGATAAAAACACCGATTCTTTCTCTCTTTCTCTCTCTTTCACACACACACACACACACACACACACACACACACACACACACACACACACACACCACACACACACACACACACACACGCACGCACGCACGCACGCACGCACGCACGCACGCACGCACGCACGCATGCACGCACGCGCACACACACACACACACACACACACACACACACACACACAGAGAGAGAGAGAGAGAGAGAGAGAGAGAGAGAGAGAGAGAGAGAGACTCAAACACAGATACACGAATATACACAGACACGGGTACACACTCAGACACACGCAAAGACAGACAAACAACACACACACACACACACACCACACACACACACACACACACACACACACACACACACACACACACACACACACAAGCTTGCATATTCAAAAATGCTCACGTTATCATTCTTATGTCTGTTCCACATTTTGTTAATGGGATACGTCTCTTTCCTTCGTCATTTTTTTTTTGTTATTTGTTCCTGTTTCTTCTCTTTTCTCTCTTTCTTCATCCCTCCGTCTGTTCTTTAGTTTCCCATCTTTCTGTCTGGCTGTTTTCCATCTATAGTCCATTCCTCCTTTGTTTATCTCAGTTGGTGCGCCCCAAATAACGTTACATCATTTTAACATTCCCTCGGTTCAAACGACGCTTTTCTAGAAATCGCACATGCTCTGTCTACCACTCTCTCTCTCTCTCCCACTATCTCTGTCTCTCTCTCTGTCTCTCTCTGTCTCTCTCTGTCTCTCTCTCTCTCTCTCTCTCTCTCTCTCTCTCTCTCTCTCTCTCTCTCTCTCTCTCTCTCTCTCTCCCCTCTCTCTCTCTCCCCAAACCAGACTAACTACGTACAGCCGAGATGATCAAATTACACAACCCCAACGCCGCCCATCTGACTCTGTCCATCCTCTCAGTCAGAACCACTCTCTGTCGTTCGTGACTTTCCCTTTCTCGTTGAAGATCGTCGTGACTTCCCACTGTGACCCCTCACAGGAACCGCTCTCCAAGGCTGGAAACGGCCACCTGGTCACGAACCTGGTCATTCTTCTGTCTGAAGTTTTGACTCGGTAGCGGGGCAGGGCCGTGAGCATGAGGATGTGGGCAGTTTTTGACTCCTGGAGCTGCTTTCTCCACGACACGGAGAGGACCAGTCGATGCTGCGTTTGTACTCAACTGATCTGGGTTTTTGTTTTTTTTTTTCATCTGGCATCAGTTCAACTGATCTGTTATTCCATTGATGACTGGCAACTCTTGATGTGTGCATGTGTGTATTATAACTCTCCTTTTAAACGACAAACACTTCAACTATTCATGTCAGATTGATGATAAACAGCACTCTGTCATCCACTTCATGCACAGACACATACACACAGATACATACAGGCACACACAGAGGCACGCACACAGAGACGTAGACTCAGACAGACAGGCCGACCGACCGACCGAACG
>JADBJO010001044.1:585000-587500 GCA_016801955.1 Conus betulinus | reverse complement strand
CGCGCAGAAGTACGCGCTCGCACGCATACAAATCTACACAGAGAGAGAGAGAGAGAGAGAGAGATCTTTCTACACATACGCACACAACACACGTACACACACACGCGCACGCGCGCGCGTGCACGCACGCTCGCACACACACATACTCACACACGCACTGCACACGCACAGGAACGCACGAGCACACACACACACACACACACACACACACACACACACACACACACACACGCACGCACGCACGCACGCACGCAATTTTGACACAGAGAGAGAGAGAGAGAGAGAGAGACAGAGACAGAGACAGAGAGACAGAGAGAGACAGAGACAGAGAGAGAATCGAAATCCACGCTTGACACGTGGACGGGAACTTTTTAGTGTGATCAGGTTGGAGCCATGAAGTTCACTCACGAAGACACACTCACTCACTGAGCCAGCCAAGAAAAGACGCGGAAAGCAGTCACGGCATCTCACAACGTCGAGCGGACACCGAGGGCTGTAGACAGCCAGCATTGAAACGTCCGAAGCTCTTGAATCCTCTCCGTCTGTCTTCAACATAGTACCTCGGCCAAAACCGCCCATGGCTTGCCACACATCTTCTCACGCCTCGTCGTGGCCATGGGGGTCGTCGCCTTGATGTTCAGCACCTGCCTGGGGGGTTCTTCCAGCGCGTTGAAGACGGGCGAAGAGCTGGGGGTGCTGAAGGCTGGCAGATTGTGCCAGTTCCTGGAAGGCCTCTTCCACGCCTGGTGCTTCAAGACCCCTCCACCCTCCAAGTTCCAAGTTCGGCAACGGTTTTGGGGGCTTTCTCAAGAACGTGTGCGACTTCAATCCCTGTGAGTATCTGTTTTCTTCGAAAGGGTCAAATTATCCAGAAAGCTTTTTTCCGTCAACAGGCACTTTTTTTTCTTTCTCTTATTAGGGAAAATGTTATATAGCACCAAAGTGTTGGTTAGATTTTTTCCCGTCTTTAGAACTGCGCAACTGGGTTGGGGTGTAATCGCTATCCTCGATGTAAAATCCTTACATTGGTAGTCGCTCGCTTTGCCCATATTTCCGACCGAGGTGCAAAAAAGGAGGGAGGGTATAAAAGGTATATTTACCTCGGAGATATGCTTTGTAAAACCCCTCCACCTCTGTAGACAAAAAAAAAACTTGTTTCCGTCGTGTTTTCTTTTGTTTTGCTTTGGTTTTTTTGTTTTGTTTTTTTTTTTGTTTTTTGGGGGGGGTCTTTTTTCCTAACCCTCACCTTGTGTAAGAGCTGCTCTCCATGAAAAATGATAGTGCCGAACTAGATGTTCCACAATTGCAAGAGAAAAAGGTTCCATTTAACTTGAATGCTTAATTACACAATTTTACTGGAAGAAGCTAGTACTGAGGGGGGAAGGAAAAGGGGAGGGGGGGGTGTAGGGAATCGGTATGTTAGAAAAGTAGATGTTTTAATGGAAAAGATCAGCATAGTTTGTCGAGTAGGGCAGTACTCGCCGCTCTTTACCAGAGCAGCTTTTCGACAAATATTGATCGGTTTTTTTTCGGGTAGCAACCAGTCGAGTTTAGTAATTGCTATCATCCTGGGCGAAGAGCATTAGTGAAATGACTTCTGTGGGTTGCGTTATGTGTGATGAGATGCTCTCCTAATAAAGGTATTTACTGAAGAAACGGTACTACTTCAGCCGGTTCGGCTGTAGAAAATACGCTCAGGGAACAAACAGAATTCCGCTTCCAGCATTTTGACGAAACTTTTTACCTGAGGGTGTACGAAAGCAATCCTTTTCCCTTCTGGCATTGTTGTATCTTCCCTTAGTTCAGAGCATTTTTTTTCCTGCCACAAAACAGGACGTTGGGGCTGCGGGGTACCAAAGGAAATCTTGACGAGGACACTTCAGATTTGCTTACCGGGTTGCCTGTTCTTGCTGTCGTACTTATGTAGTGAGACTACACTTCAAACGTTTTCTTACCATTTTCCCGTAGTCCAGGCTACATATCTGCCCCTCCCCTCCCCTCCCCTCCCCCCCCGACTGATACAAGCACAAAGGTTAAACACTGAATTTGTTTCAGTTGCGTACTTTTCTTATATTGAAAGCAAACAAGCAATTGATTTCTTGTTCGTTTGATTATATGGACTAAGTTGGGACAGAGGAAAGGGGAAATCTCAACTGTCAAAAGTTAAAGTATGAATGCAGAGAAACAAACAAACATATATGCAGGTGTCTTTGATTCAAGTTGTCCTTAAATCAAACACCTCTCCCAACCTCCAATCCTTTTTTTTTTTTTTTTTTCCCTCAGAGTTGATCGGAGTTAGGAGGGAAAGAGCTAGGAAAGGGGACAGAACTATGCCCTGGGGACGGGACGATTTCCATTCATAA
This sequence comes from Conus betulinus, assembly GCA_016801955.1. NCBI lineage: Eukaryota > Metazoa > Mollusca > Gastropoda > Neogastropoda > Conidae > Conus > Conus betulinus. The sequence continues at coordinate 585,137 of JADBJO010001044.1, read as the reverse complement.
CAGTTTGTCGTGTTCCCACATCTTCAGTCGAAACTGACCTCAGTCCCAATTGAAAGTTTATGCAGGAAGGTCTTGAGGGAGGAAATCTCTGTGGAGACACTTTGTCCCCCTCCAAACAGAACCAGTGTCAGCCCTTT
>JADBJO010001044.1:575000-582500 GCA_016801955.1 Conus betulinus | reverse complement strand
CGTCCTATTTTCTTTTCTTTCTAGGCCAGGGTGTGAGAGGGTATGGGATGAACTAGTGGTCGTTCGCGCCTGCAATGCCGGCTCCTAAGTGCCAGAAAACGTGGCCCGCGCCTGACAGAGCAGGATACACATGATATCACACATAACACGATTCACATTGCAACATACATCACACGTAACACGCAATATCACACACAGCATCACACATTGTGCGTAACACGCATCATACGTAAAAAAAAAAAAAAAAAAAAAAAAGCAACACATGACGTCAGACATGTCGTCCAACATACGTCGCACATGGCACATGAAGCACATTATGTGTAAAACTAATTACACACAGCAATACATCGCACACACTACAAACGACACTCGTCACACACAACACATTACACGCAACGGCACACACCACGCATACCAACACCCGATATTAGATAAGGTCTCGTATGACGCTGACAACACACATTACACAGCGCATCTTTCTGCTTAATCTTTGTCGTGAAGCCCGGTCCACCCCACAAGGCCGTTCCACTGCAGTTAACACGTACGAGATGGGGGGGGGGGGGGGGGGGGGAGGGGGGCTCTTCCTGCACCTGTTTACGTTAATTCTGTAGCACGATAGGTTTTGATGTTGCCCTCCTCTGGTTAAAAACAAATATGATGCAACAAAAAACGCAAATCAGACGGACAGACCGCTAGTGTCCACTCTGGACAGCATAATGCATTTACGGTTCCACTCGACGCCAGTCTACACAAATAAAGCGAGCTGATACGTTTGCTAATCCTACAAGAGAAAATGTAAACGTTCTCGGAGCAAAGGAGAACGCAGTTCATTATTTGAATTTGATATTCGAGAGAAAGCTCGCATATTGGGTCAGAGGGTAGAGAAGGAATATAAGGAAGAAGAACATTGAGAAACTCACAGTAAGCCCGAAAATTCTTAATGACAGACAAAACGTGAAATAGAATGGAAATTTCACATCTCGGCCGCAGGCAGGAATGCAGACCCTGCGCGCTTCAGGACCCTCACTGTGTCGACACCAGCCGTTTTTGTTTGTTTTTGTTGTTTAATCGTCGCGGTGATTGGTACACTTCAATGAACACGGTGGTGTGCCTCTTCCCACCCTCATCTGCCGTAACCCCGGTGTTGGGGGAAAAAGATGAAAATTTGGAGTGCAAACATTCATGTCCTTGGATCTTCTGCAATGACAGCAAAGTATCTGAGAGTTTCTGTATTTTCCTCGCTACCCCATTTACTCTCTTTAACTCTTTCTTCCGAGAAACAATAGGAAAACGCATGAATAGGGACCATACATTTGCTCACCTCCCTCCCCCCCCCCCCCCCCCCCCCCCCCCCCCCCCCCCCCCCCATCCAGTGCAGAATCTCGAAAAAAAACAGAGCTCCACCCTACAAAGACTGTTTCTGGAACATTTTCTGTTTTGTCTACCCTAGATTAACGTCCCAACAAAACTCGCTTCCAGTAAACGGTTGCCTATGAAGCATTTTTCTCTTCGTTCACGCCAGGTTTACATCCCTAAGACAGACTCGTTTTAAATAAGTTTCTGGAATTTTTCCCTTATTTTCTCTGTAAGTTCTACCTGCAAATAACTACTTCCCTCAAATGAAAAACAGGTCTGAGATACTCTTCTTTGTGCCTGTACAAAAGACTTGTCTTCCAAATCAAGACCCGCTCCCATTTTTTTTTAGAAAACTGTGGAGTAGTTTCCTCTTTGATCTCCGTCCCAACTAAAGTTCCCTCCCTTTGAAGACTCCACTTCGCCCCCATGGCACTGAGAAAGATGTTGGCTGAAGACTGCGCGAGGGACGCAGCGTGGTGGGAGCGTGGGTTGGTGAGTGATTGGGTCTCTCCTCTCGTTGAGGGCTCGTCGCCTGAAGACCATCAGCCCAGAGAATGCTGGTGCATAGAGATGTCGGATTTAGCGTGGGGGTAGGCATTTTGGTGAGACTGGGGTTCTTGTCGCCATTAATCAGGTTGAGGGCGTGAGAGCTCTCTTGGATAAAGGTTGGCAGATTAGTGCCATTGTGGAGCAGGAAGCAGGGGGAGTCCCGTTATTGATTTGGCCTTTCTGTTCTGGTTAGTCCCATGTGGTAGAAGGGGTTTTGTCCGATGAAAGCCGAATGTCGACAGCTGGGTTATAGTCACCTGGTTTAACAGTATGGTGAGGGGAACATGAAATTGTTGCTTCCATATTCACGTAAGGAATAACAAATTCAGCTCGCGCAGCTTTTAGCTGCTCGGCTCGTCCCGATTTGAGATCGTTGAATCTGTATCAGTCTCTCTCTCTCTCTCTCTCTCTCTCTCTCTCTCTCTCTCTCTCTCTCTCTCTCTCTCTCGAATGAAACAGGAAATGAATTGAATTGCTCTTTAAACGGCCGGTAGGTCTGACAGTTTCTTTTAAAAAACAACGGACAAATTGTAGATTTTAAAATGTTTTAGTGCTGTGTTGAATATAGACATTTTCGCACGAGGAAAGAGGGTAGAGTGAAGCGAGGAGGAGGAAAAGGAGGAGAGAGAGAGAGAGAGAGAGAGAGAGAGAGAGAGAGAGAGAGAGAGAGAGAGAGAGAGAGGAAGAGTGGAGAGAGAGAGAGAGAGAGACAGGGAGGGGGAGGAGAGGGGGGGGGGGGGGGGGGGGTGTGTGTGATGTGTGTAGTGGGTGTGTTGCATATGAAAGAAATGAACAAGAGAGAACACAATAAATGAAATACAATATGCACCAAAAAGCATCGTAAATGACAAGGGGATGGGGGGGAGAGAGGGGGGGGTCAGCCGCCTAAAGCACCCGACCCAAGTCTGACCCAGGGGTAGGTTGCCCTACCCAAGCACCAAGGGGTGAGAGGGAAAACGGGAGAACCCCGAGAAAAAAAAAACCCTAGCCAGACGCAGCTAGGAGCTGTACAATGGAGAGTAAATGAGTAAATGTACAAACAAGGCATACATTAAAACATTTGGGTAAAGAATAGGGAGGTAGGTGGTGCTATGGTGGCGCAACAGAAAAAAGCAAAAATAAGAGCATTAACGCAAAAGATAGATATGAGGTCATGATGAGAGGCGCTAACAACACTCCCAATGACAAAAAAAAAAAAAAAAAAAAAACGGAAAAAAAAAAAGGGGGGGGGAGGGGGGGGTGGGAGGGGAAGGAAACATGGCCGATACATCATGAGTATGTATAGAACTAAAACAATTGTGATTTGACAAGCCAGATTTATATTCAAGATGCGAGAGATGTTGGCAACCTTTTTTTTTTTTTTTTTTTTAGTTCACGAATGAATTGACGCTAGAAGACATGGAACAAAGTTTTACAGGTGGATTTATGGTACTGTTTTACTGTTTCTAACACTGATTGATGACGACGCGGTTTTCCTATCGGAATCGGCTTACGGATGCAATTGACCGCTTTGGGAAATTCAGCCAGGAACTGACGTAACCGTTAATCTGGATAAGTGTCCATGTGGTCCCCACAAAGAAGTACCTTGTCGCAGCAAAAAATGGCGACTGTACGCTAGTATTACGCTAGTTAATGGATATGAGCGTCTTAGATGTATAGTTTGTAGCTATGTCATGGAAAGTTTTTCAGATGCAACTGATTGTGTTATATGGTACAGGGCTATGTGGTTTGGATAAGAAATGGTGTATTATTTAACTGAAATTAAACGTATTCGGTGCATAAAACTGTGCAGTAAAACACACTGGCTTTTGACTGAAGGTATTGACAGAAAGACCACAAGGTTAATCGGACGAACTGCTGTATGATTTCGGACATAGGCGGCAACTGAACGGATGTTGGGAGCCGGAATAGCTCAGTTGGTAGAGCGCCGGACTCGTGATCCTGGGGTTGCGGGTTCGAATCTCCGCCGGGCCGTTTCGGTACAGGGGGATTTTTTCCCTCGGAGTTAACATTGGTTCTGACTCCATTTCCCATACAGTCCTTCGAATGAGACTATAAACCGAGGTTCTGTGTGTGAACGCATGCATAACATCTTGCACACACGTAAAATCCCATCACCAACATTCGGAAGAGTAGGCAGCTCTTAAGTCGGCACTACCCTGGTAGGCAGTCCGTTGTGTAAACGAGTGTGGATTGTAAAGCGCTTAGAGCTTGGTCTCTAGCCGAGAATAGGCGCTATATAAATATTCATTGTCTCCGGGATTATACGTAGTATCAATCTGCAGCATCAGTCTGCCCCAGTGAAGCGAATGGATTATGTACTATAAACAATTGGGAAACTCATCAATTCTGACAGATTTTATGTGCACAATTTCACCTCTGCACATTTAGTTAATGGTTTCTTATTGTTAAACAGACATCTACTGTGCGAAACTGAGTACGGATATTATCTTTTAAAAGTACGAGCATGTCCATTATGTGGTGAGGCGTTTGAGGAAGACGTGTATTTTATGTGTCCCTCTCTGAGAGATCTGTGTGTAGAACGGATCCAGAGAGACCAGTTACGCAGATCCCTCCTTGATTTAATTCTATGCACTGATGGCATCGAACGATAACCGCATGGAAGTTGACTCTCGGCAGTCTTTTGGTTTTCACCATTGGAGACGATTTTAACTTAATTTTCCTTTCGCATGTGTATTGATATGGGTGCAACTGAGGCAGAAAATGAGTGGGAGGAAGAGAAAGGGTTGGGAAAAAAAGGGAGAGAGAGAAGAAGAGGGAAAGAGAACAATGGCATGAAACCCCTTTTCTTCTGCTGCCTTTTCAGTATCTAAAAAATCAAATAAAATAAAGACAAAAACGAAGCCCTTGATAGAAAAACCGCATGTCTGGTTTCCCGGCATGTTATTTGAAAGCGTCTCTACCCCCACCCACCCACCCACCACCACCCCCCCCCCCCTCCGTCTTCTTCACTCCTCTCCCCCCCCCCCCCCCCCCCCTCTCCCCCCCCCCCCCCACACACACACCACACACACACCCCTGCCATCACACACACACACACACACACACCACACACACACACACACCCCAACCACACACACACACACACACACACACACACAAACACACACACACACCACACACACACACACACACACACCACACACACACACACACACACACACACACACACACACACACACACACACACACACACACACACACACACACACACACACACCAACCTTCAACAAAAAATCAAGCCACAAACAAACAGCAAGGTGCGCAGATCCTCAATGCACGTATGACCATTGTCCATTCCAGCTTGTTTCTCGGTGACGGCGTTCTCGTTCTGCCTGCCGGAGTCCATCTGTGGGAACGGCGTCTTGCCCTACGGCAGCTGCCCCCGAGGCCTTGTGTGCTGCGCCAGCTTCCACACCTTCACAGCGCCCAGTGAGCGGCTGCCTGAATGGCTGTCTGGCGGCGCCAAGCACTGAAGGCTCTGAAGTCCACAGCTGCTGATGGGAAAAGGACTTTGTCTGTCTGTTCTCTCCCCTTCTCTGCGTATGTGCGGCTCAGGACAACGAAAGCGACAGGTTCCTGTTTTTGGCTGCGAATTAGAAAGGCTTCCGTGGTTGAAAGTACTAGTGTACCTGTCATACTCCAGTTTATTCCAACTGCTGCATCCAAGACTATCGTCAATCCATAAAATTCGACTGCGAACAAGTGGTCAAGTTCTGTATGAAAAAAAAAAAAAAAAAAACTTCATTCCAGGATTTGCAGTTCCTTTTTTTTTTTTTTTTATAACCACTGAGCTAGTATTGCGATGTATTTGAAACATGTTTCAAGCATTGTTGTATGAAACAGAAGGTTGCTGAAATTGATTTTGAAATTGACATGTTTTTCGGCCAATTCCGTGACCCATTTGCTTTGCTGCAGTTTTGATGAACACAAAGATCATGTGTTCAGTCCAGCTGTTTAGTGACATGTCTAACCCTTGTGAAAATCTAAAATGGTATGTTATGCGCTTTCGTGGGAGAGATGACTGAGAGGGATTGAATGCAGAGGAAAATATACATGATTTCATGATCTATACGGATGGCCATTCCGTGTGAATGCTTGTGCTCGACAAAACTGTACATTGTTCTCTCTCTCTCTCTCTCTCTCTCTCTCTCTCTCTCTCTCTCTCTCTCGCACACGCACGCACACACTCGCGCTCTCACGCACACTCGCGCACACACACTCGCACTGACACACAACACTCGCTCACTCACACTGACACTCACTCGCACTGACACAAGCAAGCAAGCACGCACGTACACACTCACACCGATACACACACTCGCACTGACACACGCGCACTCGAACTCGCACTCGCAAACCGACACACATACACTCGAACCGACACACACTACACTCGCACCGACACACATACACGCGCACGCACTCTCTCACTCTCTCTCTCTCTCTCTCTCTCTCTCTCTCTCTCTCTCTCTCTCTCTCTCTCTCTCTCTCGCGCACTGACTCGCACACACGCTCTCTCTCTCTCTCTCTCTCTCTCTCTCTCTCTCTCTCTCTCTCTCTCTCTCTGACTCGCACACTCGCACTCTCACACTTGCACACACACACACTTGCACACACACACACACACACGCTCGCTCGCTCACACATATATGCACACGCACACTCGCTTGCACTTGCACTCGCTCACACTCACACTCGCTCACACGCACACGAACGCACACACACACTCACTCTCTCTCTCCCACTCTCTCTCTCTCGCGCACACGCACACGCACACGCCCCCGCACCCCCCCCCCCCCCCCACACACACACACACACACACAGAAAGCGAGAGAGAGCCTGCTGGACATATCTTTGAGTGTGACATGCTACTCGCAGTGACCATTGCGGTGCATGTTGTGGAAAGGTTCACTTTAACGTGCGCATGTCATGTCGAAAGGAAATTCGGTCGCAACACGCGTTTGGCGTGACAGGAAAAAACCCGGTAGGCCCGTGTGACACACATTATCATACGGGGTTTTCCCTGTCACGCCAAACACGCCCAGCGCAGTAAGCTGTTGACCAGGCATTCCAGCTGGTCACGTCTTGGTCATTCCAACAGAAACGTTCGAATTAAAATACAAAGTTTGGACAAATACAATTGAAAAACTTTAAGGCAAAAGACATCACATGTGCCTGTTATCTTATACACCATTGAGTATGCTGGTGGAAGGAAATGGACATACTCCAAATTTGAGGTCATCACGGGGTCTGCAAGTCTGCAGGTCTGAGACAACAGTTTTTAAAGCACCTCATGGGGACTGACACAGAGCACGGTCTAAGACCAGCGTAGGGGTCGAGTTTGTGCAGAACAATGGCTATGGTGGTCATAACTTCTATGAAATCACACTTAAAAGAGGATTTGCGCATAAATGCAAACTGCTGACGATGCCAAGCGCATTGGATTGCCTGTACGCGTAAATGTAGGATATACATGCAGTACGGTTAGATTCAGAGTGGGCAGCGGGCAAATGGAAACGATTGAAAAACGGATGCATACCCACTCGGTAAATAAACCTTGCATGCGCACTG
>JADBJO010001044.1:542500-565000 GCA_016801955.1 Conus betulinus | reverse complement strand
GAAAAGGAGACTATCGTTGTCGCATTCATCAAACATCATCATTATCATCAGCAGCAGCTGCCGCAACAGCATCAGTAGTGATAGTAGTAGTAGTAGAAGTAGTAGTAGTAATAGTAGTAGTAGCAGTCGTAGTAGTAGCACACCTGTAGTAGTACTATTATCATTGTTATCACCATCATTATCATTTATGCGATTACTACTACTACTGCTATGATATGACATTATGGTATAATATGATAACACTACGCATTGTTGTTATTGATGTCGTCATCATCGTCATCGTCGTCGTCGTTGTTGTTGTTGTTGCTGTTGTTGATAGGCTATTTTATCAGGTTCATTTGTGTTACAAGATTCTTAGTTTGTTAGATTAATACAGGTGTAGGAAGACACAGAAGGAATGACAGAAATTAAAAGGAAAGGAGAATGACTGAAAGGGATCAAAGAGATGAAATAAATAAAACACTGACTGAAAGTAAACAAGACTCACTAAAAGTCTGCGAGTTACAGTGGCAACAAACACATTGTTTGGAGAAAAAAAAAAAAAACCCGCTCTGTTTTGTATATGTTTCAAAATGTGTACATTTTTTTTACTGTTTTCCCATGAAAAGCAATGCTCTCCTTTAAATTTGTTTAACATAAAATGTATTTTAAAGTTTTTTTTTTAATCTTTAGTACATGATCTGGACTGTGCGCTTTGTAGGAAAGGAGACAGAATACGTAATGCAAGGGAGAGAAGAAAAAAAAAAACTTGTAAAGTAGTAGAAGGGCACTTGGAGGGTGCTGACCTCTTAAGCCTCTCAGGGGAAGTAACAGCAGGTAGGAACTGACAGAGTAACTTCCCATGTACTTCTTTCACAGGAGAGCATGGAAGGCGCGCAATGTCAGCGTTTATATACGAACGGATAGTTGTATTATTCCCTGAATTCATCACTTCATAAACAAATCTCTCATTTCGTAAACGGTAAGTTCATCATAATCATTTTTGCGGGAAAATGTGTAATAATCTTAACCTCTTAGATCTGCATTTTGATCCTGATCCGCAGGACGGATCTGTACGAGAAATGACCGCTTTGAGCCCGGGGCCACGCTCCATCCTTCCATTAAGCTTTATCCAAATCGGTTATGTGGATTTGGTTCCATCTTGTTGACAAACACACGAAAGAAAACATAACCTTCCCGGCTGAAGTAAAGAAGAAGGACGAGGAGGAGATTGAGGAGGAGGAGAAGGACGACGACGACGACGAGGAGGAGGAGGAAGAGAAAGAAGAAGAAGACGAGACAAAATCTGCATGCTTTACCTGCTATGAATGGTTTCTCCTGGTTCAAATTCACATTGCAGCTCCTGCCCCGTGCTTTCGGTGTGCATCCTCTTGCTAAGAAAGTGTCCATCTGAAGTGTGTACAAATACCAGCCTCATACCACTCACTGCACGGTCGTCTGTGTCACTATAGTGCTGATCAGAGAGAGAGAGAGAGAGAGAGAGAGAGAGAGAGAGAAGACAGAGACAGACAGACAGACAGAGACGGGTCAGAGAGGGAGGCAGTAAGTGTGTGTGAGTGTGAGAAGGGGGGTAGTTTAGAAACAAAAAAATGCAGGTAGGTGCCCTAAATATAAAGATATACATACATCACCCCACCACACACAACCACCACCACCACCACCACCACACCATCCCCGTCAACTGACGTTCTGGATTGATCAGAGCAGTTAGTGGCAAGGCGGGGAGGGGGGGGGGGGGGGGGGGGTAGTGGTGGGTGGTGGTGGTGGTGGTGTGAACGGTCAGTTTGGGGTGATGTGTGGCTGAGGTGAGGGAGGGTGGTGGTGGTGAAGCAGACTTGGGCATGGCCGTCACGGATTCCATCAGGGGTCTGGCAAATGAATGGGACGGCTACTATAGCGGTGACGCAGCCTAGCCAGGAAAGTCATCTGGCTGTGAAGGTGCCGATGATTCAGTTGTTGTTGGGCAGCAAAGGCGGGGGCAGCCCCTTACGAGGCGTTTGACAGTTTGTTATCTTTTGTCCTGATTTCATTTCTGCCTTTCCGTATTCCCTTCCTCGTCCCTCAGCCTCTGTCCCTTAAAAAGCCCACTAGCTATCCTCCTCCTTCACTTCAGGACGTTTTTGATTGTTCATAACCCAACGAACAAATTAAACCCTTGACTTACGAACTTCACTTAAATACAGACTATGGTGTGTACCGATTTGAAGGAGAGTAACCATAACTTGTGAGTACACGGTGCAAGTGTAACTGCTTCGCCTGCCTGAAAGGACTTGTCTCCCACGTGAAAGAAGACACGACAGACTGCAGCTGACTATGACTCAGTCTGTCTGCCCAGTCCCCAACTGTCAGCCTAAATCACCTAAAGGCTGTACTTCTCTGGTGCACGTTTGTCTGATAAATCCTGGAATCAGTAGACAGAGATGAACCATACGTCAGCGATGCCGTCACGGAGACTGTCTGGGGGCTGACGACGATGGCACGACCTCTCGTGGCCCTACAACAGAAAAAAACGACGCATCTTCCATGTAGCTCCGAGTTTTCCATAGTTCAGTGGACTGTTTAATATTTTCAAGGTACACTCGCTTGGAGGGATGGTGGGCGTGGGGGCGAGGATTGGGGGTAGTCGAGTGTCCACAGTTGCACATTTGCGAGTGTTTTTCTTCTGGAGTTTGGGGTGAGGCGGAGACTTTTTCTTTTTCATTTCAGATATGATGTAGATTTCATCACTTCAGTTATTTCAAGTGAAATCTTTTTGAAATATAAACTCAAACGTTAATTTCGTTTGCCAGCCACTGCACTCTGATCAAGACTAAAGCTGAAAAATGGTTTCAACACCTCCATTTAATTATCCCAAACTGCTCAATAATTTATCCAAAACCTTGAGAATAAAAGTACTGTTCATGTGAATTATCCTCCAAAGAGAACATTACTGATTTTTTTTAAAATAATGATTCAGACTACTTGTAGAGAACATATCATCTAACTTTGAAGTCAGTGAAGTGATAAATGGACAAATCCTTTGAAATTATCCACTGTGAATTTTGCTGTTGTAAACAACTGGCAAAATCGAAACAATCATGGGTTCTTTTTACTAATCAATTTTGAGAAAAAAAAGGTTTCCGGTAGTTTGAGCTGCACTGTTGGTACGTTCTGCAGTTTGCAACAGTTTGCTGTTGATGGACCACACACACACACACACACACACACACACACACACACACACACACACACGCAAAACACACACACACGCACACACACACACACACACACACACACACACACACACACACACACACACACACACACACACACACACTAATATCACTTCTTGTGGAAAGACGTAAACTAATGATACACAGCAGTCATAACCTTTGTTTTTCACAACAGAAAAAAAAAAAAACCAGGAACGCCACACATCACCCAGAAAATGACCATTCATCACCACCACCAGCCTCGTCCCCCACCCTCACCACTAACTGCTCTGATCAATCCAGACCGTCAGTTGATGGGGATGGTGATGATGATGGTGGTGGTGGTGGTGGTGGTGGTGAATGCTCATTAGTGGGTGATGTGTGGCTGAGGTGAGGGAGGGTGGGGGGGTAAAAGCAGACTCGGGCATTTCCGTCACGGATTCGATCAGGAGTGTGGCAATGAATGGGACGGCTACTATAGCGATGACGCAGCCTAGCCAGGAAAGTCAGCTGTCTGTGAACGTGCCGATGATTTAGTGGTTGGGCAGTGAAAACAGAGACAGAGGTTTGTGCCAACTTGTTATTTTTTTGTCCTGATTTCATTTCTGCCTTTCTGTATTCCCTTTCTTGTCCCTCAACCTCTGTCCCTTAAAGCCCCCTTCGTCCTTAGTTTTCAATGTCTTGAATGTCATTTTGCCTTGCCTGAAGAAGACCAAAATAGATCGAAACACGTCGTATTTATTTTCAGATTAATTTATTCTTTCGCTTGGCGGATTCGTTTCGCTTTGAATTTCCGCCTGCAGTCCCCCCAAGGTGTGACCAGCTAGTCAGGGCTGATGCGCAGGTCAGACATACTGCTAAGTCCTATCCATTAGACCCTCGGGTTCAAATCCTTTCATCTCAGTTGTAAACTTATTTATCCATCAGCTGTAAATCACGCTCGCTGTGGTCTCGTAGCTTAGCAGACGTGGTGTAGGCCTGCTCTGGTCCGCAGGCAGTGACTCTTGCTTGGTGAAAGTGAAACTGGCACCCACAAGTTCATGTGAGATTAGAAGAACACAGCGGAAGCACAGCAGACAAATTATTAGCGCGCTGCTTCAGACTCTCCTTTCGCCGCAAGTGAGAACCCGTTAAAACTGAACGACATGACAACATGGTTACCATCAGCAAGCAGCAGGCGGGCGAACCAGATGTTTTTAGTGGATGAAGTGTAAATCAACAAGCCGCTGTCCTCTGGTACTGTGAACAGCAGCGTGGTGGCTTATACATCTATGGATATTGGAGTCTTCATTGAATTATGGTGGGACTGACAGCGACAACACAGAACCAGTGCTCCCCACCCCCACCCCCCCACCCCCTCCCAAACACACACAACCACCACTTTGTTCCGCACCTAGTCCTTACCCCTTCCTCGCCCACGTGTTTTACTTTTCTCTTCATTTTTTCTCCTTGCCTCTGTGTGTGTGTGTGTGTGTGTGCGTGTGTTGTGTGTGTGTGTGTGTGTGTGTGTGTGTGTGTGTGTGTGTGTGTGTGTGTGTGTGTGTGTTCGTTCGTTCGTTCTTCAATTTAACGTCTATTCACATAAAGTGATTTTAGACAGGTGTGTGTGTGTGTGCGTATGTGTGTGTGTGTGTGTGTGTGTGTGTGTGTGTGTGTGTGTGTGTGTGTGTGTGTGTGTGTGTGTGTGTGTGTGTGTGTGTGTTCGTTCGTTCGTTCTTCAATTTAACGTCTATTCACATAAAGTGATTTTAGACAGGTGTGTGTGTGTGTGTGTGCGTATGTGTGTGTGTGTGTGTGTGTGTGTGTGTGTGTGTGTGTGTGTGTGTGTGTGTGAGTGTGTGTGAGAGGCTTGGATGGATCAAGTGGATCAGTGTGTGTGTGTGTGTGTGTGTGTGTGTGTGTGTATGTGTGTGTGTGTGTGTGTGTGTGTGTGTGTGTGTGTGAGTGTGTGTGTGAGAGAGAGAGAGACTCAGATTCAGACTTCAATGAGAACTCTGAAGGTGCTACAACATAGAAACATATTTCTATTGATCCGATAACTGATGCCACACACACACACACACACACACACACACACACACACACACACACACACACACACACAAAAGAAACATATTTCAGACAGGTCACAGCTTATGCTTGAAAGCTAATTCTCAATGGACCTGTATATAGTGCCTTTATTGTGATTTGATACTGATGCCCGCCTGAATACAGATAAACACACAGAAAAAGAATATAGTAGCGCTCAGGTAATACACAACGCAATAGAGACAAGTGATTTTTTTTTTACAACATCGACTTCTTCAGTCGTCACAAGCAACAGACAGGACCAAACCAAAATAACGATACACCCCAGATGACAGTGACACTTATACACACATACAGACGCATGCGCACTCGCACACGCACGTATGCACACATACAGACAAAGACACATGCACCCCCCTCGCCCCAAACACACACACACACACACACACACACACACACACACACACACACACACACACACACACACACACACACTTGTTTGCATGCCAGCCGACTTCAGAGACCACTTTGAGGCTGTACCCCCATCTTCCCACATATACACTTTCTGTCTCTGTGTCTGCCTGTCTGCTCTGTCTCTCTCTCTCTTACACACACACACACACACACACACACACACACACACACACACACACACACACACACACATTCAGAACCCCAGACTTCCCGGGATAAAAATTGTCGACACGCATTAAGCCCCAAAGTGTCGACAGCCAGCAGATGGTAATCGTTCTGTTGCCACCTCAGACTGCTACACACACACACACACACACACACACACACACACACACACACACACACACTCCCCAACCAATACCCTTATCTTTCTGACCCCTCCCCCTCCCTAACCCATACCCTTCCCTCTCTGATCCCCCACCCCATCCCACCCCGCGCCCTCCCGACATCCACCCCTGCCCAAATCGAGTCCGTGCCAGCAATGCTGAAGTGTTTCACGTGCTGATCGGCCGATGTCCTGGACCTGGATTCCTAACAGATAGCAGACTACGGACCATCTCACGCTTTAGCACTGTCTCTTTGGTTTGTTTTGAAAAAGGGTCTCTTTCTCTCTCTCTCTCTCTCTCTCTCTCTCTCTCTCTCTCTCTCTCTCTCTCTCTCTTAGTATTCTGTAAAAGTGGACATTTCAGTGCTCGAGAAAGATGGTTGCATAATGATAATCTTATGCCAGTAATCAATGCCTATAGATCTTTGGTATGTTATTCTCAACTGTTGGAATTTGGCGGTGCATGTCAAGTAAGGCTGAAAATATTTTGATTTATCTCATGAGAAAGTTACACGCTCTAAACAATTCTTCTTTTACGCTGTTCATCAAATTCTTTGATACCCACGTTCCGCTGATGTTCAATATAGTTCTAAGTTATGGGGACAAGAAAAAGCGACTGTCTACTGTGAATTTGTCCATATCTTCGTTTTGAAGAAGTTAGGAACATTATCACAGTTTTACAGCTGTAAAAGTTCGGTTAACTCCTCATTTTTGTATTGAAGACCAGAAGGAGGCCTCGAAAAGAATACATGAAGATTTTGACAGAACTTGACCCTTCTCGCCAGAAATCAGAGCACAACTAGACTGGAAGATACAGACAATGTCTATAATAATGTTTGTGTGAAGACTCCAGATGTCAGTGTATGTAAAGGAATTACAACAGAAGACTAGTGGTTGTCTATTGCACAAAAATCTAATATGAACTATGTAACTGAAGGCAATGTTCGTCGCATTGCAAACCTTCCTGTATATACTAAAAACAAACGAATCTGTTCGCTGCATGACCGACAAAATAGACGCGGTAGCTGGATTAATCCACACGGAAGCCAGTCACTGTCCTTCATTCAACACCTTATGCTCCCTCTCGGGAACTCCTGTGTGACTCCTGCTGTGTGGGTCAGTGCAGCCAGTGTTCCATGTAGTGACAGTCAGGTTGCTGACATGGAGTCTCAGCATATCCATCTCTGCAAGCTGAATGGAAAATGGACAGTGATTTGCCACTATCATCGATTACTGAATTGAAGATGGCCTCATAATTAACCGAAGCCATCCACAGGGGATACATCCACGGATCCAGAGACAGTGAATTCACCTGCTGGCTGACAGGATCTCGGGCAAAATTTCAGCGAGTCCGGAACACGTGCGGAGGCAGTGGATCTACTGATGAGCTCCTGGAAACTAGAACAGTAAAAGTGTGTGACGAGTACATTAAACAATGGCGGGAGTTTTCAAATGAAAAATTGAAATGTGCGTCTTTTTCTTGTATATACCTCATCATAAAGTATCTTAGTATATATTAGGTGCTAGTTATAGTACCATAAATTTTGGACGCAGTGCAGTTTCTACATATTTAAATAGAAATGAAAAAAAAAAAAACTCTGTAGCCATCCCTCTAATGTCTGCATATTGATGAAAGGTGTATATCAAAACAGACTCCCTTTGCCACGGCACACTGAAACATGGGATGCTGATATTATGCTGGATTGTCCAGTGGAGCGTCCAAACCATGTAAAACAGATCTAAAACACTCCTCAGTAATAGGGCCTACTCCTTTCGTTACTTTCAGTGCAAAGGAGTTAAGCGCCGCACACCGTATGGCCTAGAGTCAACTTGTAGATAATGGTGAATCTGAAAGAGAAGAAAGATATGATTATTCATAGACCATTGTTAAAACCAACTAGAGCTGGAACCAATGCATTTCTTCCTTCACGGGACAATTTTCAAGAAAAATATGTTGTGCATAGTGGCCCATTTGGAAGAACATTTACGGAACAGAATCATTGAGAAAAAACACCATGTTTTTTTTTAATTTGAGAAAAAAGTGATAGAACTGTTTATTATACATGCCACATCTCACAAACACAGAGGCATTTGATGGATGGGAAAAACGTTAGAAATGGCGTGCACAGGCATTACTCAGATGTAGGTTCTCAGTTCTAGATCAGCTGGTGCACCTACATCATATTGCAGGTCTGCCAACATGGAAAAATTCATGCATCTAGCTGGATGGTCAAACAAGAATAAAGGCATTCAGTAAATTCGCAAACCTATGACCCCAAAAGGCCAGCAAAGAGCTTGGCACATTGAGCGAGGAATAAAAGTCGCCAGCAGAGACTTTTAATCATTTGCTATCGTTCTAGCCATTGTACATTTCATTTGACTGAAACTGGTGTGTTCCTCTTTCGAAAATCTCACGTTAACGATCGTCTGAGGAATGGTAGACGAGAAAATCACTATAGCATTAAGCGAGTCTGACCAGGAGGATGAAGGTCTAATTCGCAATTTCTTTTCTTTTTTTTTTTTTTTTTTTTTTTTTTTTTTAAAGAATAACACTTGTGAAGGCAGTCAGAAGCCATTCAGTCATTCTTGAACTAATTCGATGACTGCACCCAGGCATGACTTTTAGCCTACTTTATAGTGAAGAGGAATACTCGGGGCCAAATACTGACAGGTTTCCAGTCAATAATTACTGTAAACAAAATCATCGTCAAAATAATCCGAAGGTATTCTGTAAGAAAAGTAAAGATAGATAAATGAAAATGTCAAATTCAAATCCACCAAACAAACCCTAGGTATGAATCTCAACAAGAATGGAAAGGAAAAAAAACAAGAACAGAAACATTCAAAAGTAGACTATAACAAATGAAAGTAAAACGCATTGCATGTCAAGTCAAAAATTGCAATGTGGCCCTGGCACGCACCTGTTGACTTTCCGGACAGATCTGTGGTCGGATGCGGCCAAAATGCAGATCTGGAACCTTCTTTTTCTTTCTTTTTTTTCTGTTCAAACTATGATACATTTTAAATAATTTACTTTACAAGAAAAAGCGTAGGATTTTTTTTTTCCTTTTATACATATGACGTAACCGATGATCTAAAACGAATCACGTCATTTTAAAACTGATCCTTTGTTGTAGTAGAAGAGACAGGGACGGACCCCGTGAGGACCGTACGAAATGCCATGGGACATGACAATGTTGGTGGTTCTACTTCCAGGTTTTTGTGACTGTATGGCTGAGTCACGGTCTCCAAGATGTGAGTATTTTGTACGGACGCTTTGTTAGAAAATGATGGGTTGTTGGTAGCAAAACTTGGAAGCTGCACAGGTATCTTTAAGCCAGAATGTTTAGTCATTCCTTTACATTTAACGTTGTTTGCATCTTAATCTGTGTGTATTAGGAAATCTAGCCAGTTTTTGTTGTTATCAATAGGTCTGTAGATCAACATAACCTCGTTATTTGAAAATGTTAGTTTGTCAACATTCAAACAAAGATGAAGTCCATCGTATGTTATTCCCCCTGGAGAGGAATATAGAGGCACTCGGAAGCAGTTTCTATCATGCGGTATTTCGAAAACCCAAACTGGTTCAGATGAATATTATTATCATCAGTACATGAAAGCACTTGGTCGTTTAAGTGTATCAAAATACTGAATATTGAAAAAGCGGAATCCTTACCTAATGAAAATTATTGAATATGTGTGTATGGTTTATCTCATGATTTGGCCAGTAAGAACAATGTTTAAATCTCTCTCTCTCTCTCTCTCTCTCTCTCTCTCTCTCTCTCTCTCTCTCTCTCTCTGGATAATCGATTAGGCGTTAACGCCCATCTTGCGCCGAATTGGATGAAGAAAGTGATTACTAGTTCATCTTCGTTGTCCTGAGTGTTGTGTACCTTGCCTGAAGAAGACCTTAAAGGTCGAAACGCGTCGTGTTTTGTCTGTGATTCGTTTGTTTATGTTTTTCAGCGGTGCCTTATAAATAATATTTCAGATTTGTTTAGACTTCCGCCTCACTTTGCAACCAGATCTGGTGATGTAATGTTAGAGTCTCTCTCTCTCTGTCTCTGTCTGTCTGTGCGTTTGTGTGACTGTGTGTCTGTCAGTCTCTCTCTCTCTCTCTCTCTCTCTCTCTCTCTCTCTCTCTCTCTCTCTCTCTCTCTGTATCCATAGAAATGTGTTACAGACCACAAGGTCAAATTACATAACCCTGCTCATACTAAGCGAACAAAGTTTTAACAATTAAATTTGAATGCAGCTTTGACCAGTGAAACAAAGCTTCAACAGTCACTGAAAAATCATCACTTCTCTGTTTATGGGAGTACAAGATACTGCAAAATAATTTTGTATACTCCTCAGAGTCAAACAGCGCGCAGCATAAATAATGATCAATTCGTTGTGAAAATTAACGTGACGGCAACATTTCAGTTTCAGGTTGATCTTACATTGGCTTAGACAGAGCGATACAAAAACATGCAAAATAATCTGAACATTTTGGTCTTGACCCAGTCTCAGTGTTGTGATGTCAAGGCAACGCCTTGAATTTCTACGTTAACTTTTCAGCAGCTGCTCGACAGACTGTTAAATTTCAAATGCATATGCAGCATCCGACTTCTTTTAGTGCCCGTTCGAGCTTTTTTATATGTGCGCATAAATACACATAGTTAGCCTACACACACACACACACACACACACACACACACACACACACATACACGCTCGCGCGCGCTCGCGCGCACACACACACACACACGCGCGCGCACACGCACGCACACACGCACGCGCGCATACACACACACGCACGCGTGCATACACACACACGCACGCACGCACGCACGCACGTACGGGCGCGCGCGCGCGCGTACACGCACGCACGCACACACACACACACACACACACACACACACACACACACACACACACACACACACACCACCACCACTACCACCACCACCACCAACCACTACCATCCGCCATACACGATGGAACATCCCTCACTCCCATAAAATGCCTGCACGCATTGATCCATCAAAGAGACGCCGCCAGATGGCGTCGCCATTGCAGGCAGCTCAGTCTGTGGTGGTCCCCAGACTGAATCCGTGATGGCGATGCTGAGTGTAATGACCTCCTGCGCGCTTGGACGGTGGTCAGGGTAATTTGTGTGAGTGTAATGGAAATGATCGGTTGACGGTGCGGGGTGTAGTGTATGCCTGTTACCGGGGGTTTCTTTTTTTTCTTTTCTTTTTTTTTTTTTTTTTCTTCTTCTGTAGAACTTTTTTGAGTGGTTAAAAATTACAATCAGAAACAGTGTCACATGCGTGTTTGGCTCAGTCCGTCTATTTGTCTCGGTGCCTGGTCTGTTTCTCCACACGAGTCCCAGCAAATGACTGCTGAGACCAAATTTCATAAACAAGAATTTAATAGCTATGATTTCATGATTCTTTTTTTCAAGTTACTCCAGAACACTGTTTAAATGTTTGTCTGTTTTGCTAGGTCATTTTACTGTTATTTCAAGTGCGGGGTGATGGGGATGGAGGTGCGATCAGTGCACAAACATTGATTCGAATTTGAAAAAAAAAAAAACAAAGAAAGCAAAAGAGATGCTCAAAATGACCCCGCCTCTTCGAAGGTCACATACATGATACGCTTTTTAAGGTAAAATCAACAGCAGGTATGGGTATTGGTAGTGGTAAGATCTGCAAGGCAGCACTGGCACCTGCAGAGATGCTTCCGCCGGTTGGTTCAACAATATTCCGCCTCTCTTATTTCATCCGCGTGGAACGGTCCGACGGTTCAAATGGTTTTATCCGTGCATCTTTCGTGGCATGTTCCAGAGAAGTCAGAGAGTCAGTACGGAACAGTCTGTGCCAAGGATTCCCTGAGGCTGCAGTGCATTAGTGAGGAGTCCAGTTTCATGCAGAGTTCTGTTCTGAAACAACGAAGTGGTGAGCCAGTCTGTGGCGGTGGTTCCCTGCTGCTGGAACTGCGGGATTATTTCAACTCTGTGGAGAATTAGTTAGTCTTACAATAGCAATGCACGGTCACATAGCTTGTGGAGAAATAGGCTGAACAAAGGCCTCCACGATATCGTTCTGGTGATATGAGCTCTCCATCGATCCTTGAACATCAATATTGAATCAATGCGTCGTAACTCGAGGCGTTTGGGTCATGTTGCTGGGAAGGACCATGAGAATGCGATGATCAGTCGGATCGTGTCTTACGGTCGCTACACACGTGGAACTGTGTCAGGCAGTGGTGCCGGCAGACAACGTGGATAATAACCCTCTCCATGACTTCATCAGGCGCTGGATAAGGACATAAGTGCTGCCATCACCTCCTGTTGGAAATAAATTCAAAGTATGACGCCAGGCAGAAAAAAAATTCCGTTAGAGCAAACTTTCAAGTATGATTCCAGGCTGAATAAATAGTCCTGTTCAGAATAAAGAATTCAACGAATCTCGTTGTCGTCGGCGAAGAATTTAGTGTTAACACATTAGCGCCCTCCTTTTCATTCCATCTTTCTTTCCTCCCCCTCCACACTCCCCCACCTCCACCCCCTTCACCCCCAAGTGGAGGATAAAAATTCGACAGATCGAAAACAATCTATCCCCCAAGTGGACGCTAAAAATTCGACAGATCGAAAACAATCTATAGTTGTCATCTAAGCACTCTTAATAATGTTAATGATAACAACTACAACATTCTGTTCAGCGAAAGAGTTAGTATTTACACTTAGACCTCATCGTTTCATCCCATCTTTCTATTCTCCCCTACCCCCACCCCGACCCAGTTGAGAATACACGTTCAACTGACTAAATATAAGCTATAGGCACTGTATAAATACTCATATATATAAAAGATAACTACTACTACTACTACTACTACTACTACTACTACTACTACTACTACTGATGATGATGATGATGATATATAAATTGTATTACTACTACTACAACTTATACTACTACTATTACTTCTACTTCTGCTACTATTGCTGCTGCTGCTGCTGGTAATGATGATGATGATGATGATGATGATGATGATGATAATAATAATGATAATAATAATAATAATGATAATGAAAATGATGACAGTGATGATAGTAGTAATAGTAATGATAGTAATCACCTTCACTTCACCTATCCCTTGACATCGTCCGTTGTCGTTGGGACACCCCCTGATGATCTGGACACCACTCTCCTCCATCCGTCCCTGTCCTCCACCGCTTGCGGAGATTCTGCTAGGCTCATTCCTGTCCACTCTCGGATATTGTCCTCCCACCTCTTCCTTTGTCTTCCTCTATTGCTTCTAACATCAATGCCAACCTCGTCCACATGATTGAAGAGCTGTACAACAAAGCCACTAGCGCCGTCTTCCTGAATGGCAGCACAGGTGACTGGTTCCGTACCACAGTCGGCATGCGCCAGGGATGTCTGCTCTCACCAGCCCTATTCAGTGTCTTCTTGGAGAGGATCATGGAGGATGCCTTCGAACATCATGAAGGAACAGTTAGCATCGGGGGAAGAACAATCACCAATTTGCGATTTGCAGATGATATTGACAGCCTTGCCAGAAATGAAGACGAGCTGACGAGCTTGGTGGAACATGTTGACAAAGCAGCTTCGGCATACGGCATGGGGATCAGCGCCGAAAAGATCAAGCTCATGACCAACAGTACCAAAGGCATTAAGGCAGAAATCAAAGTCAGTGGGACAACCTTGGAAACCGTGAAGGCCTTCAAATACCTAGGATCTATCACATCTGATGAAGGCCCAAAGCCTTAGATTGTGGCAAGGATTGCACAAACAACAGCTGTAGCGGCAAAACTAAAAACTATATGGAGAGACAAAAAAAAAACCCAGTCTTCGCTCCAAGATCCACCTAATGCGCTTCCTTGCCCTCTCAGTTTTTTTTTTCTGTAACATGTGAAACTTGGACACTCACAGCAGAGTTACAAAGAAAAACTCTGGCAACTGAAATGAGATGCTACAGAAAGATCTTGGGCATCTATTATGCAGACCACGTGACAAATGAAGAAGTCCGTAGAATAATAATTCAACAAGCAATTGGAAGCCATGAAGACCAGCTCACAGTCGTCAAGTAGCGGAAAATGAAGTAGTACGAACATGTTTCCCGTTCAGCAGACTTTGCAATAATAATAATAATAATAATAATAATAATAATAACCTGAGCGAATCACGTAAAGACATACGAGGGTTATCCCGTCTCTGCCCTGTCACACATGTGAGGACAGGAAACTGTGGACACACCCGACTGCCCGAGCGTCCTTCACGGAATTCCTATGAACAGATCACAGGAGGTTGATGCTGATGACCATTGTGAGCCCTGAGCTGCCCTACATGAGCCACGGGCGGGAAAAACGAAAGCACAAAGGACAATGAATTACACCGAACAAACCGACAAAATCCACAAGAGAAATAACATTGCATTTCCCTCTACTTTTCTTCTAATTTTAGTTGGTAAATAATCTTTTGGTGACTACGTCGTAAACTTTGTAAATATTTTTTGGGTGACTACATCGTAAACTTTGTTCATACCTTTAAAAAGAAAATGAAGATATGGACACTAATTCTTCGAAAATTAAGGACTAATCCTGAATAAGATGCGGGTACACACAATGCGTGCACATTTACACACACACACACACACACACACACACACACACACACACACACACACACACACACACACACGCACGCACGCACACACACACACACACACACACACACACACACACACACACACACACACACACACGTGCGCGCGTACAAACAACACGCCCTCACACACGCACATATGCAAACACACACGTTCGGCTCTCTCTCTCTCTCTCTCTCTCTCTCTCTCTCTCTCTCCGCCCGTGCACTCCACCCCCCCCCCCCCCCCCCCCCACCTCCCGTTACAGTAATGAAATATGAATAAGGAAAGGATGAAATTGGTTTCAGCCTGGAATTTAGTAGGCTCCTACATAGCTGCGCTCATTAGTATTCAAGCATGTACTTGTCTTATAGTGCTGAAAACATACGAAAGAAATCTGCAGAATAACATTGATTTTGAACTGGTCCGCCTACACGCCACACACACACACACACACACACACACACACACACACACACACACACACACACACACACACGCACGCACGCACGCACGCACGCACGCACGCACGCAAACACACACACACAGACACACACACACACACACACACACACACACACACACACACACACACACACATATATATATATATATATATATATATATATATATATATATATATATGTGTGTGTGTGTGTGTGTGTGTGTGTGTGTGTACATAGATAAATAGATAGACAGACAGACAGATAGATAGATAGATAGACAGATAAATAGATAGAGAGGCAATTTTCATCAAACGAAATGATACCTGATCAAGAACCCTTTGTGGGCGACACCACACATACTAAAAATCTACTTTGCAGCAGAAGTAGTAGCTAAGGCAGTGGTTAGGGATGGATGTCTTGGGACGCGTGTTACGCTGCAGTTACCATGCTGGTTCATATTTACCTGTTACACGTCGAAATTTAAAACGCGCAGTTCAACGGGCGAATGGATGTATGCGTTGTGTTTGATTTCAGTGACTGACAGACAAAATTCGTCGTCTGCTGCTCTGTTCAGGGAGGAATGAAATAAAGTAACTAACAATAACGGACCCTGTGATTGGTTGAACCTTCGGAACCAACATTCGTTTCACCACTCATGTGGATTTATATATAGCATAGAGCCTATTTCAGAGCATGCGCATTAGAGACTTCGCAGTTTTGCAAGTCCACGAGTTCACTTTTTGATTGCATGTGGGACTTGTAAACATTTTTTTTTTGACAATTCTTCCAAAGAAAAGAAAAGAAAAGTAAAACTAGAACAAAAAGATTTCTGCCTTCTAGATGACCAGGTTGTCAAGTCAGTGTCGGCCAGTGCACTGTTGAAGATGTTGAACTGGCAATTCAACGGGTGTTCTCAGATGCGATTGAAAAGCAGCGCAGAAGCAGCAGACGACAATTCGGTTCAACGGGAGTTTTCCCCTCTCTCCACCTAAATTGTGCGCTGGTTTTCACGGTTTGGCCGATTTTAACTTGACCTTGAGGTCCGTGTTAGCTCGATTCGTTCACTAACAACTCCAGTGTTTAAGACCTTCATATTCAGCCATTTCATGTGTGTGGTTGCTCTGTCTTCTGATAGTCCTTTCGCTGAGGCATCATGGAACAGCGAGCTCCCAGTATAGCTCTGTTAGAAGTCCAGTCAGTCGCCGGAGTTTTCCGAAGTCAGACAAAATAGAGTGTACCATGTCTATATCGCATCTTTTACTCGGATGGAAATAACACAGAAAGTCTTGAGTCAGCGGAGACAGATCGGTGGAGTTCCACGACGAAAGTTGAAATGATACGCGAAGCTGACCTGGAGAAAGAACACAAGCAAACAAATATCGATATTCTAACAGACAGAAAAAAAATAGTGACTGGTATTAAACTGAATGAAACGGGGAAACGACTGAATGTTGTACAAGCAGGCACCTCGTCGGTTGGCTCTACCAGGTAGGTAGCCCGCTATATAAATGAAAGCGAAGATTTAAATGCTTAAAGTTTGGTCTGTAAACGACGATAGGGGGGTGTATGAATAGGCCCTACTCAAATAACAGTAATGAAGCCCCACTTCCTCGTCAGCATTCGTGTGATAAGTTTACACGAAAAAATAGCTTATCTGGAGTTGCAGTTTCTTTGTTGTTGTTCTTGTTTTAAGTCATTAGTCTTCATTTGACCTGACTAGGACGTTTTGTAATATTTTTCTAATCGGTCTTCCAGTTTTTGGAATTGACCTGGCTTTGGATTTTTATTTGCTTACGCTTACGGCATTGATGTGGCTTCGGCTGGGTTGTAAACAACTGAACTGACCATCGCTGTCTAGAGGAATTATTTTTTCCAGCATTATTCTGTGTGTGTGTGTGTGTGTGTGTGTGTGTGCGCGCGCGCGCGCGCGCGCGCGCGTGAACTGTGTCAGCCCGCTTCAGAAAACACTATGAGAGTAAAGTGCTTAGCATAATGCGTAGCATAAACAGTTTGATGCATGGAGTATCTCTCTCTCACTCTCTCTCTCTCTCTCTCTGCGTGAACTATTTCAGCCCGCTTCAGACAACACTATGAGAGTAATACTGCTTAGCATAGTGCTTAGCAAAAACAGTTTGATGCATGCAGTATGTATACGTCCACCCTTCTCCCTCTTTTCTCGGTTTCCAGTTATCACCACTGGTTACGAGCACGGGTTTGTGTCCATCTTCAACTGGTTCAAAATTCTTCATGCAGCTGTATATTCCAGAATGCTAGTACGAAAAACTATATATTAAGTAGTAATGATCCTAGCCTTTCAAAAGAATGATCCATATCAGCAAAACAGAAGTCAAAAGAAGACATTTTTTCCTCACGATGTACGGCTTCATTGGATTATCATTTACGTATTAATAGTACTTTCTTTTCATTATTGTATATAATGATGGCAGGGCCATAAATCCTGTTGGATCTCATAACCCCCCCCCCCCCTTCCATTTAATGGACCTATGATTGGTATTACAATTCACAATGATATAGTCCACGTAAGTTAGGAGCATATGAATAACCTGCTCCTGGTACCTAATTTCTCGCCATAATGGACGTACTGGTGTTAAGATACAGTCAGTACTATAATATCAAAGTTAATCATCTCGCCTCGCCGCCTCTCTCGCGAAAGTCAGTAGCCACTTCCGGGCACCATGATCACTGCGCGCCATGTTCAGTCAGCTAGGCTGCCCTATGCCCGCGTATTGTTCTTTGTTGTGCAGCGAGCTTGGCCAACTACCTGTACTGATCTCTACCGCATGTCAGCCAATGTCGGAATGTTTCACACTTGACCATTTGACGCGCAGAGCGGCGAAGAGGGACGAAGGACAGCCAGCCCGTGAAGAGCAGCTAGACAGACAGCCGATCAGATCAACAGGAAGTAGCGAATACCTTCAGTGTGCGCAATGGAGCTCTTAACTATCGGAAGGCGAAAACACTTTATGCTCCCTCCCTCAGCGTCCGTGTCAGATCTATGACAAATCAGGATCTCTCGGTGACAAGGTCCGTTTTATGACTATAGTATGAGCCTGGCTCTTCTACGATCTGTATTGCCATGATTGCACAGGAGACCTTCCATTTCCTTGTGAATCACGTTCGATGGGCTGGACATCTTCATTGCAATCCAAGACAATCGCAGTCGATGAATTATTGGTGAGCAACATATTAAGCATATGCTGTATTTTTAGTCCCAAAATTGCATACATAAACATGTTCGTAGGCTTGCACTGTCCATATCAAATGAACCTGATACTTCTTGCTTTTTCATACATGCCTTCACGTCGATCAGTTTGGTAGACGTGCTCATTTCACAGCCCATGTTAATCGCGTTTAATGTTTAATGTTGATATGATTCATGCTAATCACGTTATTGTGATAATGTATTAACACCATGTGGTCATTCTGCTATTACTACAGTCTACGTAAATCATGTCAGATGTGTCTCTTTGTAAGGACAGTATAGAGCTTACAAACCTTGACTAACAGATCTGTTGGTAATACAGAGCCTGTCCATCATGCATGATGGACCTCTTGGTGGAAAGTCCCCGTCAGTCCTTTTATGGCGGACCAACAATGTTACTTCAACAGTCTCAAGCAATAGATACAATTTTCCTGAACCAAGGAAAAAATTCAACCCTTTTTCCAGAAAATGAGAGTGGGGTGGGGGTGCTGAATGATCGTAGTACCCTCAGTAAGAATTTTCAGAGGTGCATATCAAAAGTGAAATCAGTGTTCCTTTTTTGAATGCGTAAAGTTTTGCCAGCATCGTCATCATTTGCACTTACTCTCAGCTGGCTGTTACTTTGCATCAAGTTCGCAGCTTTCGAAAGGAGCATACTT
This sequence comes from Conus betulinus, assembly GCA_016801955.1. Lineage (NCBI taxonomy): Eukaryota > Metazoa > Mollusca > Gastropoda > Neogastropoda > Conidae > Conus > Conus betulinus. The sequence goes on along the minus strand of JADBJO010001044.1, from coordinate 545,999 downwards.
ATATGGAACTGGTCACAGCCATGTGGTGCAAAGGAACCGAGGCAGAACTCTTTCATCGAGTGAGTAAGTGTGGCCGTTAATGATTCATTGACAGACAGCTCAGTGCTTTCTGACTGGAAAAAAAAGGGAAAAAAAAAGTTCTGCAAGTCTGAAGGAGGACTGTAAACTTCCAAGGCTAGATATGACTACGCCAGTTAACATTTCATTATTAGACCTTTCTGAATAGTGTTATGTGTATTCTTACCGGTTTTTTTTTTTGTGTGTGTGGTTTTTTTTTTTTTTTTTTTTTTTGTTTGTTATTTTTTTCCCTACATGATTTTTAGTTACAAAGGGTGCTATACTCCGTTTTTACGTGATCTAAATCATTGGTTGCATATGAGGGATCCATTAGTGTTACAGTATGATTCACCTGTTAGTGAAGCAATGCATGTAATGCTTCACCTGTTAGCACACATTTGTCATTTACCTGCCCATGTATTGCAACACTTAGGGATAGACATTTTTTTTAAAAAAAAAATCGAACACTTGGTTGTTTGTGTGACACATGCTACAGTGAAGAGTGAGTTAGACTTTTGACCGCCAGTTGTTAGTCAGCATGGCCACAGTGCTTGTGAGGATTGTCCATTCCATACATGTCCTTCGTCTCTGCCGACCACCCTCCCCATCCCACTCCCGACCTCTCTCTCTCCTCTCTCTCTCTCTCTCTCTCTCTCTCTCTCTCTCTCTCTCTCTCTCTCTCTCTCTCTCTCTCTCTCTCTCTCTCTCTCTGTTTGTTGTCTGTCTGTCTGTCTGTCTGTCTCTTTGTCTCTCTCAGTCTCTCTCTCTCTCTCTCTCTCTCTCTCTCTCTCTCTCTCTCTCTCTCTCTCTCTCTCTCTCTCTCTCTCACACACACACACACACACACACACACACACACACACACACACACGCATACACACACACACACACACACACACACACACACACACACTCCACTCCTCTCTCTCTCTCTCTCTCTCTCTCTCTCTCACTCCCTCCCTCCTCCCTCCCTTCCTCCCTCTCCTCTCCTCTTCCCTCCCCTCCCCCCATGACCTGCCATCAGACCGCTGCGATCTTGTTGATGTCACCCAAGCAGAGACTTGTCAGCTGAGGCATGAACAATGAGTACGGGGCGACTGGTGCTACCCCCGGGAGACTCACACCTGATTTTTTTTTTTTTTTTTTTTTCTTCCTTCGGCAACGTCGAAGGGCCAGGGGAAGGGAAGGGGACGAGGGGGTGAGGGGTAGGGGAGGGGGGCAGTTGGCTGGGTGGGTGTAGGTAGGTCAGAGTGGACACAACCCGAAAGAATGAGGTTTGGTCGGTGAAGTTACCAGTTGACTGCACTGGGTAGACTTCACTGTTGATCAACGTGGGTTTTTTTTTTTTTTTTTGCGTCCCCGCCATTGCGACGCGCGATTATTCTCTTTCCGTGTGTTTTTTTGTGCTTGATAGTTGGTGGAGGCTTTTTTCTTTGTTGTTTGTTAATTGGGTGGAGTGTTTTCTTCTTGTGTCCGCGAACCGTGTGTGGAATGGAGTGAGGGAGAAGAATGTTGACATCTCTTGTACGGACGTTGTGAAGTGTCGTCACGATTTGTTTTTTGCTTTTGACAGTGAGGGTAAGTCCGGTCCGCATGTGTGTTTTGTGTTGGAAGCTGAGAGTCACAAGACTGATGTAACTTGCTCAGACGGGTGTGGTAAAGGTGGAGTACAATAACTAAGCTGATATATCGATTAATGTTATGTCCTAGGACTGAGAAAATAAGAATCGTAGTGCTTGGTAGTGCTTGGTAGTTTTTTTGGGTATTTTTTTTTTTACCCATGGACATACTTGTCCGTAAACCCGTCTGTTTCATAGGACTGACCCTGACGACAGTCTAGAGTAGTTCTAGTGCACACTGGAAAAAATCCTAAACCTCTTCTCTGAAAATCGTGTGTCTCCTTCACTCTCGGTTTTTATTAGTGGAAACTGATTGCTTTCGTTTGATTCTCCATTAGAATATTGAAGGAAGAATTGTATTGTACAATATGGGTGTCACAAATCGTATGTGAACCATGTTTCATTGGAAAGATGTTCTCAAAGTTGGGAATCATCCACATTCTCAGATAAATGGAAATCATTTAGACATCCAAGAATCACACGTATTATTATTTTCTTATTCTGCAGGTCAGAAATGTCACAGCTGGCTGCTTCTTTCGCTGTCTCTCGGTCTCACTCTGTCTGTCTGGCTCTGTCTGTCTGTCTGTCTGTCTGTCTGTCTGTCTCTCTCTCTCTCTCTCTCTCTCCTCCGATCTCTCTCTCTCTCTCTCTCTCTCTCTCCCTCTCTTTTGCTCGCTTGCTCATTCACACCCTGTCTGCCCACTTGGAAGTGATTTCTGAGAGATAAGTTTTTCAAAACGAAACACCATGTGCTTTTTGAAAGTCATTCCATCACCCAAAGTATTAGTCTTGCATTTTGTTTGTTTTATTTACAGTTTTTAAGCATTGATTTCGTTACACAATATTGAGCAGGAAGTGATTCCTCAAGTGATTCTGTACACAGAATGTTTTTCTTCAGATTTGTATCCATAGAACAGTGATTCTGTGACGCAAAATGTGACGTTGTATCAGATTTAGTTAACCGGAATCATTCCATTAAATAGGTTTACTTCTTTAGTTCCCCTGTCACCATGAACTGAAATCACAACAGAGGTTATTTTCTTCACTAGCTTTACTTCACTCCGAGACCAGCATGAGATTTGTTTCTCTTTCTTTTCTTTTCTTTTTTTTTTTTTAATACACTGGAGGTTATACAATATATGTCCCTCTATGACCATATAGTGGATCCTTCACGAGTAGAGGTTATCCACACAAAAACAGCTTTCTCTCGATAGCACAAAGTCAGCTCAGTTCCACTGGAACCTACTGTGAGTGCCCCCTGAGTTGATAGTGTAGCATTATTCGCCTGACGAGCATTGCAGGGGAAACCCGTGAAACGATCTCCATGTTGACCTTTTCGTATTACTTCTTCCTTGGAAATCATAGGCCCAGGCGTTGCTGGTTTACTTTTTAGAGAGAGAGAGAGAGAGAGAGAGAGAGAGAGAGAAAAGCGTCTCTTTCGTGTAGTACTTACCAACAAATCTAAGACAAAATAAATGCATTTCTTTCTTTTTTTTTTCTAAGGTTGGGAACAATGTAGGCTTTAGGGTTGTGACTGTAGATAATGACTGGTCACGTGGTCCAAATGCACGAGGGGTGTAGTCACGCTGACTTTCAGACTGAACTCCTGTTCTTCAAGTTTGTCCGATGTGATCGTGAATGTGGTGGGTGTCTGTTGTATTTTGTTTCTTTGATGTGCCGCTGGTTTGTGTTAGTGTGATTCTGTTTCATGTATACTAATTTCAATTCCGGTACGTTTGAACTGGGGTTACGCTAGTCATTAATATTGTTATTACTGTTATCGTTTGGTGTGCGGTGTGTGTGTGTGTGTGTGTGTGTGTGTG
>JADBJO010001044.1:535000-537500 GCA_016801955.1 Conus betulinus | reverse complement strand
ACAAGCACGCATGCACACGGACACAAACATGCACAGCACACACACGCGCGCATGTACAAGCGCGAACGCGCGCACACTACAAAGAGAGAGAGAGAGAGAGAGCGAGAGAGAGAGAATCAGAGTAATACTGAAATTCAGTTTCAGCATTCCTGATCATTTTCAGAACAGATAGGGGGTAAACGGGCTTAGAGGTATATTTGCTCGTAAACAGAATGTTCTCCCTCATCAATTGAACGACAACAGAAAACAACAACTATAATAGCAATAACATGAGCGAACGTGTGTGTGTGTGTGTGTGTGTGTGTGTGTGTGTGTGTGTGTGTGTGTGCGCGCGCGCGCGCGCACACAACACACACACACACACAGTGCTCCATTTAAACGCTTTAGACGATGGAGGAATGGTGAGATTGTTATTATTATTGCTATCGTGGTTGTTGCTGCTGCTGCTTTTGCTGTTGCTGCTGCTGCTGTTGTTGTTGTTCACAAAGAAAGAGTTCTGGATTTTTCGGCTGTGTGACCTTATCAAGCCTTGAAACTTTTAGCTGTTGTTACGTGCAGGCTTCAGTCGATAATCTCTTGTAGCAGTCTTGTATGGCCAACCGCCTGTTACTTGTTAATGTTTCTTATTTCGTTTATTCAGTGTGTGTTTTATTTTTTGTAATCTGTTCAAAGGTGTATGATCTGCAAAACACTATCGATGAGACTTTTTTCCCGGCTACATTTTTGCTTCTTTTTTTTTTTTTAATTTTGTGATCACATGCTTAACGTCTCACAACAAACAGCGTTCTTTCTCTCTCTCAGTCCGTGTTGATGTCTGGTGAAAAACAACAACAACAACAACAAAAAACAGGTAAAGAACAAACAAAAAGGTGGGGAAAAAAACGTACGGCAAAGTTCACCTGCTCCGATTAATTGGGTAGTATTTTCTGGGAATGGTTCATGGGCATGACAGAGTTTTCATTATCTGTTTAGAGTCATCATCAATTATGATATAGTTAGTCATTTGTATTTCTCGGGATTGGACGTGATGTGTTTGCGGTGCCGTTATTTCTCATTCCGACAATCTTCGCTGGAAAATGCCACCCGTTTCTGTCTAGAACAGTCGCAGTGTGGCGTGGCGTGAACGGACAGGATCATTCTTTTCTCCTCCCTCCCATCCCCCCCCCCCCCTCCCCCAACACCCCCAAACCACCCCAAGTGGCTGCAGCTCTTTCAGTATAAACTGTATCCCCGCTTTCTGAAGATTCTGTGCCAGCAAATCCTCCGTTTTCTGTCACACACACACACACACACACACACACACACACACACACACACACACACACACACACACATACTTTCCCCGGCCTCCTACCCATTAATGGAAAAAAAAAGGAAAAATCTTCAACATTTTTCTGTCGTAGAATTGAAAATGCCAGTTTTTTTTTTCGTTGTAATCCGGCTAGTGAGTATGGAAGCTGCACACACCATCCAGAGTGGCCACTGGCAGTCCATTCAGCTGTCCATTCCGCAGCCTCTGTTTGCCCACGTGGCCTCATGTGTTGTCATGGCAGTGTTTGAAAAGTTGTTTATAAGGCTCCGCCGAAAAAACGTAGACAAACGAATCACAAGACAAGAGGAGTCAGTTGTTGCTTTTGGGCGGGTGGCTATAATCATAGATTGGTTTGGGGTGGGTGTATGACTATTGAGTTTGATTGACGCCAGTCTGACACGTCATTTAGACTTTCCTGGGGAGATGTTTCTATCGTCTGTAGATCACTACCATTTATTTGGAGTGACGAGTCATCAGCAGATAAATTTGTGGTGACTTTTTCATCCACTGTCCATGTGGTAAATTATTAATGCAGGTGCAGAATTGGAGGGGGGGGGGGGGGGGGGGGGGGGATCTAGTACTGAGCCTTGTGGGACTCCATGTATGACAAAGTCTGAAGCGGAGGTTTTGCCATTAAGCACCACATACTGTGTCCTATTGTTCAAGTGTGATTGAAAGGAGACTGTCGAGGAAGGGCTCAAGTAGATGGAAGTTCCTTTGAAAAAATCGAATGATCAACAAGATCAAACGCCTTTTTGAAGTCAAGAAAGACAACTCCTGTCATTTGTGATTGGTTCATATTTGAAAGCCAAAAGTCACATATTTGTGGTAATGCTGTGTGACAGCGAGTGTTTAGATCGGAATCCAGATTGAGATGGGTGAAGTAGTTTGTTTTGAGACAGACAGACAGACACAGAGAGAGAGAGAGAGAGAGAGAGAGAGAGAGAGAGAGAGAGAGAGAGAGAGAGTTTATAGAAAGAGAGAGAAAGGGACAGAGAGAGAGAGAGGGGGAGAGAGAGAGAGAGAGAGGGAGATAGGGGGCCAGGGGGCCAAGGAAAACAGAGGACAAAACTGACAGATGACGGATGCCGCGATGGTCACTCCCCTGCACGCCTCAGAGCTGCCCGGGACCCTCGACATGCCGTCTGTCCGACCTAGCGCGAAGAGACGCCATCAGCACAGCCGGCT
>JADBJO010001044.1:520000-532500 GCA_016801955.1 Conus betulinus | reverse complement strand
GGATGGGGGAAGAAGTGTTTTGTGGAGGGGGGGGGGGGGGTGCAAAAAAGACAGATGACTGAAGGAGAAAAAAAACAAAAAACAGCGGTAATGCTGCACGGGTGACAGTGATGACCGTTGAAGCAGTTACAGTAAGCCCAACGCGCTGGTCCTGGTCCAGCAGGTGACTAAGGCATTATCAGAATGAACACTTGTGGGGCGGAAGAACACGTTTAATTCTGCACACCGCCAACTTCCTGGTGTCGTCTGCTTCAACGGACTCGGTAGCTGGTCGACTAGGCCGTTGACAAAAATGTTTCTTAGCACCTGTCCACCTGGTCCTTTGGAAAAGGGCAAATAGAGTGTAAACTTGGCTATGAGAAACGAGGGGGGGAGGGGGGGGGGGGGGGGGGGTTTAGTGAATGTGCAATGTAATGTAATGAAATTGCAGTGCATGGAAGTGTAGCGCAGCGTATTGCAACTCAAACGATAGGCTTGTCATAATGCATGCGAATTGCGACGTAGGCTACACAAGCGCGTGGTACTGGCACTACTAGGTAGGGCCTGTTGTGTTGCAATCGTGGTTTACAGACGGTATGGGCATGTTGAAAAAAGTTTTGTAGTTGCATTTGTTCTTCGGTCTTGTGCGCGAGCGCGCACAACCTTTTTTTTTTGAGAGGCGTTGTGATGCTGAAATGCAAACTTTTCGTCAGCCATAGGCGTAATCTTTATGTATAAGCCCTCCAACCTGGTCTCATAATTCCATTATCAGCATTTATAACCGGAAATTTCGATCCAGCGTGCATTACCTTTAGTCTGTGCATATTCAATTTGCTACTACTCTAATTCGCCGAACTAGTAGTATCCCCTCTTTACTCCATTTAAATTTTGTTCTCACTTCTAAATGGGAGTCGAATTGTATCACTGCACTGTCAGCGCGTATATAATTACTTTCATTTTTGACTTGAAATGAATATGATTTTCTGTCTCAAGCAGACCGTCTAAATCATCACACACGTACGTTTTTGCGATGAAAGTTTCTGTAGGACTTCTCGAACAAATGAAAGAATCTAAACAACAGAAAATGTAAACTGATTATTCAGTAAGTTGTGATCTGATTACACATGATCTTCCCATGTAGATCCTGACGTCCATTGAGTTATTTGATGATGTTACCATTTAAAGCATCTTGAATTCGACTTGTGCAACTTTGACATCATTGAGGCAGGCCTTAAACCATAGCAACCTGATCTTCCGGTTCGACGTTCTTTGTCTCCCTCCCTCTCTCACCGCCTCAGTGTTTTTGATTCTTGGTGATCTTTAATTGTCTTTGCCGCCCCATCTACGGTTGTATTTCTGCAGCGCTGTTTATTCCGATTCTCTCTGTCAAAATTTCGCCGGACTTGTTTCCAGTTTCAGTGCCCATAGTCCACACGAACCTGCATACATAGAATCACCCCTCAGAGAAGACGCTGCATTGCCGTTAAGCCACGTACGTGGTGATCAGTAGTGCTCATTCTGCCACAGCACCCATGACTGACAACAACTGCCAGAGAGTATCCTCCTCAGCAATGGTATTAGGTCGCCTGTCCCACCAAAGACAGTCCCTGTGAATGTACCGACATTGAAAAATTCATTTTGATCTCACCATTGGCCTAGATGTAGAGGGGAAGGAAACTAAACAGAGGTTGCCAAAAACAGCAGGGCACAAAAGAAAAAAAAAAGAAGAAAAATTCATGATGGTCAATATGGATGGAATAATAACGATGATGTTTTGAGGTTCTGTTTTCGTATCTTGTAACAGTCATTGATGATGGGGACGATGATGATGACGCATTGGAGTTCTAATTCGGACCGAGGTTTAACGCGACGGTGCTGTTCTCAATGCCACTTATATCCCGATATTAGCCAGGCCCAAGAGATATGAATATGGGAGTGTCGGTCAGAATATTTCCATATTTACTGCAGAAAGCTTATATCAGAAGTGTACCACTTAAGAGGTAAAATTTTTGCATTTACGTGGTTCTCTATGAGTCGATTTTTTTGTTGGGTTCCATCTCACTGTGGATTACCTGCGAATGAAATAGGAACAAATTAGCCAAAAAGGCTGCTATCACTGAAACTGATTTAACAAAAGATATGCATTCCTTTATCCTTACATGAGAGTTATAGTCTTTTAAAAGACGCAGCCTGGAATTCTATTTCAAAGAAGGGGAAGGCACCAAAAACAAAAAAGGGGATATTATTTAACAAGATATCAGCAAATAAAAACGGGTATCAAGAATCTCTACCAAGAGAGGATTTTAAAAAAGTTTGATTTTTAGATTGAGGCTTAATGCCTTTAAAACCAAATTCTGTAAACATGTGACTTGTATTTGTGGCCAGCAAATCACTCCGTTCCATCTACTATTTTTGTGTGCGATAGAATGAAACCCTATTTACCTGCTTGGTTGTTGAACACTGAACCGTCGATGTCAGTCTTTTACAAGACATCATCTCTGACGAAACGAACATTTTTGAAGTTGTTCAAGGACTGATCAAGAGCCCAGTTGGACATTTACTTTAACGTCTACCTTATTTTCTTAATCTTGGTGGAGTTGCTTATTTAGTGTTTTGAGTGGTTTTGAAAATTTTGGATCCAGTTATGTGGTGTTTTTTACTTAAAAAATTTTTTTTTTTTTTTTAAATTCTAGGCCTAATTGCATTGTACATACCTACGTACGCCCCCAAATCGACACCAACTGTTGCTGCATGCATACACCCAAAAAAACCACATGCACACACACACACACACACACACACACACACACACACACACACACACACAACACACTCATACTGTCTAAGATCACTGTGTTAGGTGGATAGACGTTAAATTAAAGAACGAACACACACACGCACAGAATGAATACCATAAACAGAAATAATCTGTAGTGTGCTTCGTCTTCGTGTGTCGGGAAATTTGATAGTGCATGGAGCCAGGTTTTGAAAATGTATATGCACATGTGCATACTATATGGGTAATTCAACGGTCCTGTGCTCACACACGCTCAAACACATGTATATGCGCTGTGAAAAATTCAGCACCAGGCATACCAAAATCATAACCAATTCCATTTATGTATTTGAAACAATTTTCCAAAGTAAATGTAAAACAAAAAGAAAGACCATGCAGACTAAGTTTTGTATGTTTGGCTGTAGCCTTTCACAAACAGCTTTAAGCCATATCAACATTTAACTTTGAAAGAAGCTAATATACTGGAAATAAAACACTGTTCGACCTTCGTAAACCATTTACATAATTTGAACATTAAAAAGCCGAATGACATCATCAGCATAACAAAATCTATGTGCTTCAACACCTAAATAACATCATTTTACCATAATGTATTTTCACAAAAGCCTGTTGCTAATTGTGTTCAATCTCTCACATAAATCACGCAAAACATTGCAACAAACAAAGAAAAGAGTTGCATTCTCTGTATACATTCCTATCATAGATTTCTGTCCGTGATCAACATCAACCACAGGTGGATGTGACGTTAATTTCACCATTTAAATCACCTTCTTTTGAATTCTTGGAAAATAGTCGTCATAAGCAACTTAATTATCATTCGGTTATTTCCTTTAAACGTGAAGAGTATGCTGCGAACACAAAACTTTGCTTCTGATTGTTTTGCGTAATTCTATTCAAGTCAATCGTTTGGATAAATATTTTCATGTCAGTCAAAACACACATGTTCTTGGGAGTGGCGGGGGAGGGGGGGGGGGGGGGGGGGGGGGGGGGGGGGGCGAGGGCAAAGACTGGCATAGAAGCATCAATAGAGAGTCAGTTTCATCCTGGTCACACTTTGATTGTGTGTAAGAAAGCAAAGTCTTAAATCCCAGCAGGCCTGAATTTAGTGAAGCCATCCGTTTTCAACAAACTGCAGCGAAGACTAGTTATTCTTGACAGCTGCTCTCTGAATATGCATCTGAAATATTGAAAATCCGAACATTACTCGATATCTGTTCTCTGCTTATACATATAGAATACTGACACCCAATCATGAACAATTGGCAAGTATTAAACACACTTACGAGGGATTGAAAAGACTATGAAAAACTGTGTTAAAAAAATGGTGAAAAAGTAAGGAACTTGAAAAAAAAATCAAAAATGCTATCAATGCTCTTCACATGCATAATGTACACCCTCAGCTGAAAAACCTAATCAGTAGTGATTTTTCCTGTGTGCTTGCCCGGGTGTTCATAAAACGTTTATGTTAACAAATGCTTTGGAATCTTTCGTGATGTGTGCGTGTGTGTGTGTGTGTGTGTGTGTGTGTGTGTGTGTGTGTGTGTGAGAGAGAGAGAGAGAGAGAGAGAGCACTACAAAGCGACACAAGTTCTACAAGCAGTCTTCCATAAAACAAATCAAAAGAGAACAAAAGAAAATGAAAAATGACAACATTGCCCTGCTCTGCAAAAGCCACTTGCGCATTGTTAAACTAACAGCAAACTCTCTTCGCATATGGAAGAGCAAATTCATCATTAATACAGGTGAAAAGGTCAGTTTGAGTCGCAGTGTGAAACTTCATGTCAAACACACACACACGCACACACACACACACACACACACACACACACACACACACACACACACACACACAAATACCACTATCTCTGAATCCCTTACTAAAATATTAACAGAAAAGCCAAGCAAAAAGAGCTGGCGCTATGCGTGTGTCAGCAAGGCACTGATAATGGTAATCTTAAACCTGTTTCCCAACCCATTTTCCAACATGTCTATTGATCGATGTCAGTGAAAATGGCATCATCCATCCCACGCATGGTGGAGCCCGTGACGTCACTCTCTAGGCGGCAGTGACGTTGGCGATGGCAGGGATGATGTGCTCGTAAATGTGGATGCCTCGCAGGAAGACCTGCTCGTTCAGGAATTCGTTGTGGTCGTGCAGCAGGATAGGGGTGTGTTGTTCATGGGCGAGAAACCGTACACGGGGATTCCAAGCTGACAGAACAAGGAGGAAACATGAAGTTTGACACCGAGAGAACGCGCGCGCGCGCGCATATGTGTGTGTGTGTGTGTGTGTGTGTGTGTGTGTGTGTGTGTGTGTTTGTGTGTGTGTGTGTGTGTGTGTGTGTGTGAGAATGTGTCTGTATATGTGTAAGAATTTTTTGTCAATCGAAATTAAGTTTTTCTAAAATGAAGAATATGCAACGGCTAGATTACTAATCATTTTCGACTGAAAAAGAATATGCTAGGAGCCATGAACAAAAAAAAAAAAAAAAAAAATAGAGACGAAAAAAATATGGCCACAGGAAAAAAAAAAGTGTGTGTGCGTGCGCGCTCGCTTGTGCGCGTGTGCGTGCGTGCGTGCGCGTGTGTGTGTGTGTGTTATAAACTATAACATGATACAAAAGAGTGTGCATTTGGAAAACTCTGTGTGTATGTGTGTGTGTGTGTGTGTGTGTTATAAACAAATTTGGAAAACGTTGTGTGTGTGTGTGTGTGTGTGTGTGTGTGTGTGTGTGTGTGTGTGTATAAACTATTACATGATTCCAAAAATGCATTTGGAAATCTGAACGTGTGTGTGTGTGTGTGTGTGTGTGTGTGTGTGTGTGTTGTGTTCGCGTTGGGGAGAAAGGTGGGATGAGAAGAATGCAGATTAAAGCAAGGGTAATTACACGTTAAAGGATAGGTGCATGTGTCAGGTGGCGTTGGAATAGTGCCAACGAAACGGTTTGCGATTTTTTTTTTTTTTGCTTTGTTTTGTTTTGTCTTCTGCTGTTGTTGTTGGAGAGGGTGGAGGGTATTGATAGCATTTACACATTCAAAGGAGCACACTCAAACACACGCACATGAATTGGGTTGGGTTACAGGGTGAAGGTATGGTGGATGTACATGAATATGAGCGTGGATATGTATGCCATTCTGCGCGAATACGCACCAACATTACAGAATATTTTTTTGAAATGCCACGTACTTGTAGAGATCCATACAACAACATACCTCACGGATATAGCGACCATCTGTGCCGGCAGGAAGATTTCCTTCGTCACCTTGATTCCTCTGTGGGCATGGGCGAAAGAAAACAGTAACAAAGGTTGTACAAAAACCAGTAATAGATTACAACCGAATAGATGAAATGTCGGAACATTTGGTTCAAATCTTGTACGAATATCAGTGCACGCGCGCGCGCGCGCGCGCGCACACACACCACACACACATACACACACAAACGTTTCCACATACACTACATGTGATATAACAAAAAACTGTGCACACACAAAGTGCGCACACACACAACACATACACACACACATAAACGCACACACACACACACTGCACACACACATACGCACACACATGAATGTATTAACGATAAACTAATCTAACCAACAAAATGAATGATTTAATTGATAAAATAAATCTATAGATAACAAAAGTAAAGCTTACAGTTTTTGCACGGCGGATTCAAAGGCAACCCACCAGGGGGAGCTGCTGTCCACTGGACATTTGCCTTTAGCGTTGAATTTCTGTGAAAACAGACGATAAACCATCAAAAAGAAAACAAAAAAACGACTGAAGTTTTCAGCCGACTAAATATATATTAGGATGTGAGCTCACCACACACACACACACACACACACACACACACACACACACACAAGCACACACATTCATACAGAAACAAACACTCACTGATTCACACATCGGACATGCAGGCATGTGCGAAATTCTACATACACACACACACACACACACACACACACACACACACACACACACACACACACACACATACACACACACACACACACACACACACACAAAAAGACAAATATATGCAGGGCCACATGCACATGCTTGTTGACTTCAAGTTTTCAAAAAGGAGACTCAGGAAACAACCTGAAAGTGTCCTTTTCTCGAGACTGAATACCTACACTTACAAAGCGTAGTACGGGTTCTGCAAGTGCACATGCAATACACTCCAAATCCACACGCATGCGCACAACTACTACTGTTACACGGGCACGTAAGGCAGCCTCAGCCTGCCATAAACCGGACAGTGTCTTTCCCTTCAGTCTCCCCCACCTGGGTAAACTCCACCGTGTAGTCTCCTTTAGGACACGCCTCCTTGCACCACTGGTGCAGCATCTCCTCAAATTTCACCAGGTCCACGTCCGGGGCAATGCGAACATCGAAAGCTGCACGCATGACATCGCTAACAGTTCGGACTCTAATTACTTCGCAAAAAAAAACAAAAAAACATGATATAAATGCTAATGAAATGATGATGGAAGGAAGGGGGAAAAAAGATGGCTGCAGAGGCCCTGACATGGGTTGAATACAGAGTTAAAGTGATTGCGTCACATGAAACATAAGTATGACGACGACGAAAAAAAAAAATGCTAATATAAATGTGTTTCTGATAAAATCATTCTTCTTTATGCAGATAAATGTTATAATCATTTTTACTTTCTTCCTTTCTGCGCAATCAAGTGTCAGCTTGAACAAGCAAGTGTGCGTGCCACAGGAAAGAGGGAAGAGATCATGGGAATATCATGTCGCTCCTTTCCATCGTCTTCTTCCATCACATTGGAAATCCATTACCGAACAATTTCTCTACATGGATGGGGTAAGAACAGTGAAAATTCTGACTGGAAACTATCTGAAATTGACCGGCCAAATATATAAACAAAAAAAGCAAGAAACAAGCAGACGAATGAAACAGTTGTGGAGGAGTCGTGGGACTCTCTTCATGTTCCACCTTTTCCTGTTTAACCCGTCACTTCTTTAAACTACATTCCATTTCTCTCCACGTCTAGGAGGTACATCTTTAGCTCTCTGCAAAGACCGCTCATTCGCCACGAACGTCACCAAAATAATACTGTTTGAATCTGCTTACACGTGACTGCAGTCTGCGCTGACCTAACATATCCTTTCCCCTTTCTCGTGCAGCGTCGCGCAGGTGACGCAACATGGATCTGTTCCAATCTTCCGTGGCGGCACACGTGACGCAACATAAATTTCCTTCTCTTCCATGACGTCACATGTGACACAATATTTGTTTTTTTTCACATTTCTTGCGGCGTCACGTATGACGTAACGTGACTTTTCCCCTATCTTTCGTTGCGTTCCACTTGACTGCAATGTGAATTTTTCCTTGTCTTCGACCGTCATATGGTAATAAGTTTTCATGAGTCATATGGATTGTTTTCATAACGATCACATCAGACAATCATGCCAGGTTTAGAGACAAGGAAACGAGTAAATCATGCAGCAACACCATCGGTGATGATCCATATCATCCTTTTTTTTTAGCTTTGACGCCACAAAGCTGCTCTATACCCCGGGTCAGCGCGAAGACAAAAACTCCAATACACGTAGAAACAGCTGCCAGCAACTGGAAGACCACCCTAAGTGTGCTGGAAAAGTTCACATCTCATTACAGGTTAAAGTATGGACACCAGGTAGTTGGGACAGACACTGAATGCCTGCCCTTCCTCCTCCTCTTCCCTTCCTCCCCCCACCCCCACCCCCTAACAAAGCAAAAACAATACAAAACAAACAACCACCGAGACAGACAGATAGACATCCTAGATGATCTCTTTGGATCTGTCTCAAGCCTGTTCAAGCCTTTCTTCCCTTTTTCTTTCTTTTGTAAGTTCCAACCCAGACTGTTTTCTGTTCTCTTTCAGTCCCTGGGAAGATTCTGATTTGGAACTGACAGCTGGTGAAAAACTGCTGTGTATTACGCTCTCAAAAACAACGTTCTCTTAATCTGGACTTGATGATTTGTCTGAATTGCCGAGAAACGGAGACATCCAACTTTGATGGACCAGCTAGTCCATAATACCCCGCGTTTCTTGTTTCAATTCCCAGCAGCGGACGAACATTTTGTTCACAGCATGACCGAATGTGTTGCAGCTGACGGTGGATTAGAGAAGAGCGGTTGTACGTCAGCGGATGGCTCGCGACAGAAGGGGGCTGGGGAAGAACAATAAACAAAGCTGGATGAGGCAGAGAAGGCGGGGAGGGGGGGCGTGGAGTGGGCCAAGTGAGGGGAGCCTGACGGAGATTGACTTTGACACAAACAGATATGCAGATGAAATATTGATAACCAGAAGTCGTGATGGAGGAAGAGGGGGTGGCAGATGGTTAGCGAACAGACAAAACACTCGTTGAGAGAGGAAGTGGGGATGGGAGGGGACTTTGTTTTAACAAAAAGAAAGAGATAAAGGGGGTGTAAGAGACAGAGACAGTGACGAGAAGAAGGGAGGAGGGCACAGAAAAAAGGGCAAAAAAAAAAAAAAACCCACAGCCACCGACTGGCAAAAGAAACAGGGAAAATGAAACCGAGACAGTCGTCCCACTCACTCACTCTCTCTCTCTCTCACACACACACACTCTCTCTCTCTCTCTCTCTCTCTCTCTCCTCTCTCACACACACACACACACACACTCATTCTCATACACCTCTCTCTCTCTCTCTCTCTCTCTCTCTCTCTCACACACACACACACACACACACACACACACACGAACACGTATTCCCTCTCGCTCTCTCACCCCCCCCCCCTCTCTCTCTCTCTCTCACACACACACACACACACACACACTTACATTCTCTCTCGCGCGCGCACACTCTCACACGCACACGCACACACACAGGCACACACGTACGCATGCACGCGCGCGCTCTCTCTCTCACTCACTCCCTCACTTGCCCAGGTGCGCCACACCACTATGACACAGAAATGTGATAATGAAATGTCAGAGAGAAAACACACCAGCGCAGAAGATAACGACAGAGAGGGAGAGCCAGACGGCTAGGGTTCGCAATGTACGCATATCAGTGACAGGCAAACTGAGTAAGATCTACAGCGATAAAACAGTACACTTCAGACAACAACGAGCAAAAGAAAAAGAAAAAAAAAAGAGATAGGATAAGTATAAGACAGACAGAGAAGGGAAAAGAGGGGAAGTAAGACGGGCAATAAGTAACTTAAACAAACTAACCAGAGTCACACCTAGAACCGCGGACTTCGGCCAAGGTCGTGCAGTCCTCTGGTCTTCAATTAAACCCAAACTTAAATACCACCCCAAAGCCTCAAAACTATCCCTGTATCTGGCCTTTGATCCTGATTGATCTGGCCTTTGCTCCTGATCGATCTGCCTATTGTTCATCAACCTTTTGATTTTGATCAGTCTGACCTTTGATCCTGGTCTACCTGCCCGTTGATTCTGATCGATCTACCCTTTGATCCAGATCGATCTGCACTTTAATTCTTATCGGTCTGCCCTTTAATTCTGATCGATCTCGCCTTTGATTCTGATCGGTCTGCCCTTTGATTCTGATCGGTCTGCCCTTTGATTCTGAATGGTCTGCCCTTTGATTCTGATCGGTCTGCCCTTTGATTCTGAATGGTCTGTCCTTTGATTCTGATCGGTCTGCCCTTGATTCTGAATGGTCTGCTCTTTGATTCTGAATGGTCTGCCTGATCGGTCTGCCCTTTGATTCTGATCGGTCTGCCCTTTGATTCCGAATGGTCTGCCCCTTTGATTCTGATCGGTCTGCCCTTTGATTCTGATCGGTTTGCCCTTTGATTCTGATCGATCTGCCCTTTGATCCTGATGGATCTACAGTTTGATTCTGATGGGTCTGCCCTTTGATTCTGATGGGTCTGCCGTTTGATTCTAATCGGTCTGCCCTTTGATTCTGCTGATCTGGTTTTTTGATCGATCTGGCACTTCATCCCGGTCGATCTGCTCTTTGATCCTGATCGATCTGCTCTTTAATTCTGATCGGTCTGCCCTTTGAATTTGATCGATCTGTCCTTTGATTCTGATCGTTCTGCCCTTTGGGGTTTCATAGGTCCGTCCATGGCTAACACTCCATCTTTCCGCCATGTTTCATTACAATCGGTTCCGTTTCCGTGGTTTGCGTTATCCTGCCGACAGACTCACAAACGCACGCACAACGCTACTGAAACAAGTTAGAACAGCACCTTCTCGGTACGGGAAATATCATAAAACGACGTAAAGACCCACCCATCACTTACAGACTGACATTTCACTGGGAACAACGTTGGACTGAACGCCACCCTGCAAAAGAAAGCGGACAATTAAAAAAACGGGACAATTTGATGGCATGCATTCAATATTTATTTCTTATAACCGCCTTGGCTTAAGGCTGTGTCATGCCAATTGACATAGGCCAGAACACCAAGGCTATATCAAAATGTTGTTATGCTCTGCATAGTTATGCGGGGATTGTCTTCAGTTGTGACAAGCTCCTAGCATAACATGATCAGTCTCGAAAATCCCCCGAACCCCACATGGCGGGGTAATCAAAAACGGTCACACACGTAATGTTCTCATCCCTAGCTGATGCATTTGTACCATAATGTTCAAATAATTCGGCTGTTCGGGTGATCCTTGGAGTCTTTTAGCCAGATACGACGACGACAACAACAACAACATTTCTTATAATACACCTGAAGTGGAATGGGAAAAAAGAACTGAAGGATAACAATGTTGTTTTTTCACCCTTTTTTCAGTTCACTGTGAAATGATCAGCAAGAGACACAGTCTAGAACATCTTTCATTCTTAAACACTATTGGTCTAAAACAGGGCATGTCCAGAACTGATCAATCATCTACATTTCAGCTAACATCGCGGAGTAAGAGTATCCAAAAACTGAAAGAAAATACTATGGGCAAGGTTGTAAACCGGCCTCTCTCTCTCTCTGTCTGTCTCCTTTACACACACACACACACACACACACACACACACACACACACACACACACACACACACACACACTATCTGATTCGAGTTGGAAAAAAGCTCGTCCTTTCAGCTTCGAATCACACAAACGCGGCCAAGTCTGTTATTGTTTTCTTACAAGATGTAGAGTAGATCATTCCCATCAAACCCTGAATTTAAGAAAATATGACATTTAATTCTGCTGTTAATTCGTTTGTCTTTTGTCCATGTTTATGTTCGATTCCCATTAATGTTTAGGACTTTCTGCAGAGAAACACAGAGTTGCAGAGTTGTAAACATTTATGTCAGTGCATACACACCTTTAGTATATTTATGTTCAAGG
The DNA here is from genome assembly GCA_016801955.1 of Conus betulinus. Classification (NCBI taxonomy): domain Eukaryota; kingdom Metazoa; phylum Mollusca; class Gastropoda; order Neogastropoda; family Conidae; genus Conus; species Conus betulinus. The sequence continues at coordinate 520,404 of JADBJO010001044.1, read as the reverse complement.
TTGTGACATCTCCAAGTCTTTTTGATGATGAAGACTTCAATCTGAAAAGAAACGAAAACGTGCAACATACAAATAAAGAACAGGAAACAGTCACTGGAGAATGATCTAAACATATTAGAAGATTTTCACGGACTGAGAAAACTAATGATACGCCTGTGCACACACGCTTAAAGCTCTAGCTCTCTTCTTAGACGGACTGACTGGTAAACAGACTAACACATATACACTGTAAGCATATGTCTATGTCAACTCGCATACACTCAATTGCACACACACATGATGGAGAGAAAGGTTGAGACGGAAAATAAGAGAACTTACAGCTGTTCTTGTTCATTCCGAAACTGTAGAGCACGGTTCATCAGTTTGTTCTGCAGACCGAACAATAGGAAACAAAAATTCACTGA